>JAQMYG010000004.1:13469010-13485954 GCA_030014215.1 Clariallabes teugelsi
CACGCCGCTCAAAAATAGACATTTCTCAGACCGTGGTATCGGTCCCCGGTATCGGGGGACTTTTAACGAGTACGAGTGCTTTAAAAAATGTGGTATCGAGGCCGATACCCGATACCAGTATCGGTGCATCCCTAGTATATATTAAAAAAATTCTCTCTGTACGTCTGTCCAGTCAGATTTTGTTACAGCATCACACAAAACTAGCAAGACAGAATTTAATAGAACTTTGGCAGTACTTTGGTATTTGCCTGAAGTTAAACCTTTACCATAAATGAAATCTGAAATCAAAATGTTGAGTAAAAGTGCAGTTATGTGCAATATTTTGACAGCATACTGGGTATGCGGTAAAATTGTGAACACATCTTAAATTGAGCGCTGGACAGAATTGACAGAATTGTACTTGGGTATCTGCCAGACGTTTAACCTGCACGTCAAATGAAAATGTTGAACAAAAGCCATATTATGAACAGTTATGATTTAATAATCTATTTTAAAATAAGCTACTTGTTCAATATAAACACCTATATAAACAGATATTAACTAGAAAATCTAAGCGGAATATTTTTTACTGGGATTAGTTAAGATTTTCACAGCTTAAACAACAGCACTGAAGTGAATTCTAACATGCTGGAGTCGTTTTAAAACAAAACTTCATCTTTATCCAATCCACTGTTTCTCACTTGTGATTCACTCTCTGATTACTGAACAGGGTGTATTTGGTTGATGCCAAAAGAATTACAACTTAACATAAACATCTTTTAACACTGGCTTGAAAACTGAAATGAACATGAAACGCACATGCTAGACCTAAAACAAAGAGTAAGGAGTTTTAAGTTTCACTATAATAGATACCTGGTTGTGCTTGCTGAACACACACTCCCTCGTGTTCCTCAAAGCCTCCTGCGCACCGACACTTGTAGCTGCCGTTAGTGTTGACGCACTCCTGGTGTTCCTCCGTACACACTGGGTCTGGCAGCTCGCACTCGTCCACGTCTGAAGGGGGGGGGGGGGGGGGGGTTAACAAGTAACGATTAATAATATTATCAAATTTACAAATCATAAAACAAACACACTCATACGGCGTTGGTGTGTACCTGTGCAGGTGCCCTCTTCGTCCTTGTAACCTTCAGCACAGGACAGGCAGTTCCCAGGTCCAGGGCCTTTGCAGCCTGAACATCTGCTGTCACACACTGAGGTACAGAAAAGATAAGCGGTAAACACAGAATCAGACAAATTGGTGAAAAATGAAAGTAACCACCACTAGAAGAAAACAGGTCTTTCACATCCTGTATCCCTCAGGGATTTTTTCGTTAAAGAAAGCAAAAAAGGGTTGTTTCGGTAGTTTCCTCCATATTAATGTGGCAAGGAGTCATAAATCATAAATCACAGCACAGTGCATAATATCAAGACCTGAACAAGTGTTTACTAACCATTGCAGGAATAGGAGCCGTCCGTGTTGAGGCAGTATTCTTTGTCTTTGCATGGAGGAGGATCTTTGGAGCACTCGTCTATGTCTGAAATCACATTAAAAAATAAAAATAAAAATAAAGCAATGCCACAAAAATCATGTGAGAAATGAGATAACTTTGGGACACTGGAATGGTAGCACAGATAAAAAGTTCACACATAAGCCATAAAATATGCATGAAAAGTATAAAAAGAGAATGTTTCCCACCAACACATGCTTCTTCTTCATCTTCTTCCCAGCCATCTCGGCATTCCTCACAGTCCTTATTAGTGCCTCCAGTGCAGGTCGTGCAAGATGAGTGACAATCTGCAAGCAGAATCACAAGCTAGATACAACCTTAATTGATACAACCTTAATTAAATCCGAATGCAAAGTGTTTACAAAGAGGTAAATACATTTCTAGCAAAAGGTGCATGGGACAATTAGGTTATGTAAAATTTATTTTAAATCTTTAATCTACATGTTAGCATTTGATGTGTGTTCCTTGGTGTGAAAAGATTGCACAATAATTAATTTGTCTAGTAAAAACTGCTGTGTGTAGCACATGCATAGTTACAGCATTGAGGTGTCATAACTGTGATGCACATCATCAATATACAGTATGCACACTTGTTGGCCAGTTCATTAGGTACACTTTTAACTATCATATCAGCCAGTCACATGGCAGCAACTCTTCTGAATTTGGGCATGTAGACATGATCAGGATGATCTGCTGAAATTCAAACTGAGCATCAGAATGTGGAAGAAAAATGATTTAAATGACTTTGAACGTGGCATGGCTGTTGGTGCCAAACGGGCTGGTCTGAATATTTCTGAAACTGCAGATCTACTGGGATTTTCAGACACACTATCTCTACTAGGTATAGTAATATCCAGTAGGTTCCCTGGCCACAATGGTTTGCTGAGGCCAGATGAGAATGGCCAAAATGGTCCAAGTTGATAGACACTACAATTGATATAGGCTCACCAAAATCGACAATAAAATAAAATAAAAAAATGTGGAAAAACATTGCCTGTTTTGAGGAGTCTTGCTGTCTGCTGCAACATTTGGATGGTAGGTTCAAAATTTGGCATTAACAACATGAAAGCATGGATACTTCCTACCTTGAGTGTAATGGTGTGAGGGATATTTTGTTGGCATATTTTGGGCCCATTAATACCAATTGGGAATCACCTCATACTGGTTCATTGTACTCCAGTGGCTTCCACTGTCACCAAATCTCAATCAAATAGATCACCTTTGGGATGTGGTGGAATGAAAGATTCGCATCATGGATGTGCAGCGGACAAATCTGCAGCATCTCATGTCAATATGGACCAAAGGACTTTTTCCAGCACCTTGTTGAATCAATGTCATTAAAAATGAAGGCAGTTCTGAAGGCAAAATGAGATCCAGTGTATAAAAAACAAATTCTCCTTTTACAAATATAACCCTCTGTCTGGGTTATATTTCGGGAGTCATGATACCTTATCATGACCAGATTCCACTGGCATTAACGATCCCTTCATAGTCTGTGCTGCTTACCTTTGCACAAGGAGAAGGTGTCATTCCTTTCCTCACTGTAATATCTCTCAGCACAGTCCAAGCAAAAGTCTCCTTTATATCCACGGTCACAAGTGCATTTTCCGTTTCCTCCCCTCGTCCCATCGCCATCACATTTACCGTTTCCGTGGCAAGGTCGTTCAGATCCTCCTACGCATGCTAAATGAACAAATTTTAACAAAGCATCATTTAAAATTAAACAAAGAAAAGTCAAATAAACTAAACAAAGCAGAAACAATTGTTTGACTTACAGTTACAATCTGGTCCAAATGTTCCTTTGGGGCAGCACACTTTGATGGTTTCAATACAAAACCACTTATGCAAATCTGGATGCTTCGATTTCCTGCGAACAATTTACCGGAATTACAGTAAATCCGTCGGCAAGACAAGTTTCCAGATTAACATTAATTAAACAAACGACGCTTCCGGAGACGGATCTCATGTCCTGACCTCTTGAACCACCAAGTCTCGAAATGCTCCTCGTATTCTTCTACCATGTGGTTACACTCAAAACTGCTGCTCTCACACAGACCCTCGAGAATCTCCACCAGCCGAATCTCACTGGAAACACACCACCGACACCGTCATTCGGGGATGTCACAGCATGCATAACTATGTCAACAATGCACTGTAAACAATGCATGACAGGTAACTGGAGAAAACACACGTGAGCACCTGTACAAACTTTGCATGCTTGCAAACTCAACATTTAAGATCTGCATGAAGGAAAGGTTTAATCAAATAGAAAGTTAATTCAGCCTGACCTGGTCTCATACTTTGACAGTTTTCTTTCTTCCCAAGCTGTATTTCCACCACCAAAATTTTGCTTTGCTGTTTTTTCAAACCCCTACGTGAATAAAAGACATCAGCCATCATTTACTGTTTATTTTAGTGACTTAACTAAAGCCTATACATTCTCATTCAAAACACTTGCACTTGGAAATCTCAGAGCACAGGACCTACCTTGTTAAAATGATCAGTTATTTGTTTACAAGTGGAACACAGAGATTCAATATCCTTTGCATTGCCAGATCCAAAGAATAAAACAAAAACAAGACACAGAAACAGACTGATCGTGCCCGACAGTGGCATGTTTAAAGCATCTGGTGGACTACCAAACACCAAAAATCATTATAATGAAAAATTAACCATGAAGGAAGGAAAGCGAACAAAGCCACAACATCGAATCTGAGTCAGCGAGCAGCTTCCATTATCATGAGAAAAGTTTACCCGTTAGTCGGCTGTTATGTACTGTATACTGACGGATATGCAAATCCTCACAACTCTCATGCCGGCTACTAGCACTGCTCCACTTCCGCATTAGTTCCCTTGCTACGATTGTGGCCTGTTTTGATTGGATGGTCATCCCTGTCAGTTAAAGTAAGAACCAATCGGATGCCGCCACGCGCGGGCCTTCTATTTCAAACCGCGTGCGAGGCGTAGGATTTGTCTTATTAGTAACATAGATATTTACACTTTCTGCAAAAAATATGAATAAGATAATAATAATAATAATAATAATAATAATAATAATAAATGGTCATAATGACAGCTTCAGTATGCACATGTATTTACATTTGTTCAATGTTTTGAGGTTTGGTGCATAATTTTTTTTTTATTAAAAGGACATTTTCAGGTAATATTCAGGACAAATGACAAACCAAACGGATAATATATATACTACAGAAATTTATTATGAACGTATTAATTTTCGTAACTAGGTTAAAATGTTACATCATAATATCACATTCACCTCGATTATATACGGGTCTCTGTAACTTCGCTATTGATCATATACATTAAACCCAGTTTTTCCATATTAAACAGGCGCATACATTCATGAAAACTACAAATCCCATTAACAAACAGTAGATCCCGGATACCCGGATGTGGGGCAGGTCTCCGATTGAACTCCGCGTAATCAAATTGCACAGTTCCTGAAATCGACCTTATGTTAACCTTATATAATTGCTAACGAAACAATTTAACGACTAGACAAACAAATGCTTTTCATTACACAGACTCATTCGGAAATTAAATCCTGTTCATTTCCGACATGATGACGTACATGGCCAGCTGGGCCAGCAGGTTTGTGGGTTTGTGGCGCGCATGCGCAGTTTAATCTGTTCGTCCAGCATGGCGCGGAAGCGAAGCTTTCCCCAGGTCCCCCAGTTTATTTTATTAATATCTGTAATTTCTCTGCATTTACTTGTGTGCCCCTTTACCAAAGTCGAAGAAAGCTTTAACTTGCAAGCCATTCATGATATTCTTTATCACAGATTTGATTTGGAAAAGGTAAGAACCTTCAAACTTACTTTTCATAAGTATAGTAAATGTAATCTAGGGCTGGACGATTCGATCTGAATTCGATTAAAATATATTACTATAATATTGATATAAACTGCGATATGTCACGATAAGATGTATAATTTTGTAGACAAATATATTTATCTAGGCTAACAACTGGACAAATAATCTCATCAGAGGATGTTTGTCAATAATTCAAGCACTTTTTAAAGAAGCATATTTTCAGGAGATAAAAAAACATTGCCAAATTGTTGACTATGAATATAGTACCTGTAATAAATTGCAGCCTTTTGCAAGCCTAATTGCACAGGGCCATATTGCTATTCAGATTTTTATGTGATTAATTAAACATAGGACCATATATGAGAGATGGAGGGAAAAAGATTTAGTTATGAATCACTTTTTTTGTTGTTTTTTTTGTGGCGATTCATGTAAGTGCTCACTGTCAAGTTGAGTTTTGAGACTTTGGAGGCATTTGAGGAGGTAAAACATCATCGTTTTTTCATAATCCTACAGGTGGTACACTCTGAACGTTTTACACATTTTCATCTCGTGTGGTAGGAGTGGATTATTTACTAAATTTGTTTAGAAATAATAATTATGGTGAGGACAGAGATTCATGTTTCCTAGTAAACTCTTAAAAACTAACTTCAAATGCAAGAGATTAAGTGAGAAAACTAATGTCAAAAGGAACAGCCTACATTTAATTAAAACAAGCTGACATGGCAGCAAGACAAGCCCTTACAGAAACAATTAGTGTATGCCAAATCCCACCCTCTGACCTCAAACCACTGATAAATCAATATATATCAAATAAATGGCAAGCAGAATGGGAACAGTACAAAAACAACAAATTATTCGAAATATACCCAGTGGTAGGAAAAAGAAGTTATCACCCATTTGAATCAAGACACGACCAGGTCGTATATATAAAGTGCTGTATAGGCCATACAAATATTACCCATGCTTATTTATTAAAGGATGAAGAAGCTCCAAAATGTCAGCACTGCAGAACTAACCTAACCATAAAACACACACTTTTGGACTGCCCATGTTTTAACACCGTAAGAAAACAATTTCTACCAGAACAAGATTTAAAAATCATATTCTGCAAGACAAAACCAGAAAAACTCTTAAAATTTCTGTCTAAAGTGCACCTAAAGAACCAAATGTAAAATCTTGTTCTTCTGACCAAGACCATGCTATAATGTGATCCATTATTATATCCTTTTTTACTTTCCCTCTACTCTCTTAATCACTTACATTATAAAATAATAAATCAGCTATAATATTTGATGTGAATCTTGCCATGAAATAGCCTGAGAAGCTGATATGGCAATAAATCCTAATACAAACAAACAAGCATTTAATTAATCGTTAAACTCTTTCAAGGTTGAAAATTGTATAAAAATAGGGGGGAAATCTAATATCGAATTGAGATATTTATAAAATCGTGATGCTTATAGAATCGCAATTTTAATCGAATCGGCACCTATGTATTGTGATAATGTCGTATCAGTAGGTGGCTGGTGATTCCCATCCCTAATATATGTGATTGAATGTTGTTTCACTTTGCCTATATATGTCTTTATATGTGAATTCTGGCAAGTTTGCATATTTCCATGGTCGACGTCAGAAGTCCCCTCATCCTGAGGTGTGTTCCAACAGCTATCTGTGCTCTCTCCTCTTCAGTACGATCATCATGAATTCCCTGGTGTGGTTCCTCGCACCTTCATTGGGCCGTTGTTCATCTCTGCCCTCAGCACACCTATGGCTGCTTTACTCTCCTACCTCGAGGCTCCAAAGTTTTACACACAGATTATCGGTAAGCTGGTCTGTTTCAAAGGATTACCTGATGTATGCTTTTTCGATAAATTTTTTTGTGCTCACTGCCATGTGAGTGATCTTGTGTTCTCCACAGTGCGTGGTGTTCTGGGGATGTGCGTCTGCCTGAGTCTATGGCACATGCAGAAAGAAGTGCGGAAACATTTTGGCTCTCTGGTCTCCGGCCTTTTCTGTCTTATGTGCACTTCGCAGTTCCATCTGATGTTTTACAGCACAAGGACTCTACCAAATGTGTTTGCTCTGCCTATAGGTGTGTGTATACATGCACATAATATCAATGAAATATGTATGTTATGAGAATTTGTTACTGTTTATGTAGGACAAATTACACAATACTTTTACATGTTGTATTGTTAGGGATACGGAAAAGCTAGACATGATTTTTTTATTTTATTTTTTCACAGTTTTGCTGGCATTTACATCCTGGATGGCCCAAAGGCACGGGCCGTTCATCATGCTTTCTGCTTTTGTTATCATCGTGTTCCGCTCAGAGCTCTGCCTCCTGCTTGGACTCATGTTGCTGATGTCGCTATTCAGGAAGCTCAGTATTAAAAAGTTGCTTTATTACGCTGTACCAGCTGGCATTCTGTCACTGGGTGAGTTTTGTTTCGAATGCATGGGCTTGGGTTTTTCACATCGTTGTTATGTGCAGTAAGCTTAATTTGTTTTTTGTTTTTTTTAGGTTTCACAATTGGTGTTGACTCTGTGTTTTGGAGGAAGCTGCTGTGGCCTGAAGGCTATGTCCTTTGGTACAACACCATCTTGAACAAAAGCTCCGACTGGGGAATATCCTTTTTGTGACTAAAATCAGTTAAAAACTCTGTTCTGCCTACTACACTTCCCCTAACAAATACATATTAAGACTTTACAGTATGCAGTTGTGAAATATTAACAACTTGTAATCGTACCAGATTCATCTGGAGTCATCCGAAAGAGGATGGTTTCCCTTTTGAGTCTTGTTCCTCTTAGTGCCTTCTTCCTCATGTTATCTCAGGAATTTCTTTTCTTGCTGCTGTCCCCTCTGCCTTACTCCTTAAAGATCTAAATATAAATCTACATGCAGATGTCAGTAAAAGCTGCTTTCTCAAAATATGTTGTTTAAAGCTGTATATACTGTAAGGTGAATTATATTGAATTGGATTTAAGAAGATGCAGTCTACATTTACTAAAATGTCAATTGCTGACGGGATGCGTTAGTAGGTGGCATGGTGTGTGGGGATTCAGGGTGTAAATCTCGCTTCAGGTCTGTCTGTGCTTGGTGGGTTTCATGTGGTTACTCCAATTTCCTCACAGAGGAAAAAGACATGCATTTTGGGCTAATTGAAATTTCCAGATATGATTGGGTGTGTTGTGTGCTTGGGCCCCACAATGGGTTGGCACCCCACCTTGTGCCCCAAGTCCCCTGCCATAGGCTCCAAGACCCTACACATTATAAGCGGTATAGACAGTGGATGAATTCAGGTGATTCAGGTTTTCCGTATTTCACAGTGTGCCCAAACGTGATTAAAATGACATGGTTAAGTAGTATGAGGTAACTCTGTACTTCTGCATTAACTTTAAAAGGGCAGTCAATTGATATAAGAACCCAGCATCAGCAAGTCTGTTGGCTTTTTAGGATGGTGCCGAGCTCTGGAGGATTTATCTCTGTTTGCACAATATAAACGATTTCATATGGCAAAATATACTATACTATAAAATCTATACAGTACAGTCCTTCTGTAACCTGAATGTGTGGGTTTTTTCCATGTTAAATGACAGGTTTTCATTTTTCAGATGGGAACAAATTACCCAAAAGCAAAATAATTTTATTAAGTTGATTAAAAAATACATAGCATGAACATGTTTTATGTGAGCTCAGTTAGCCAAATTCTACCAAAGGAGACTCTGCTAATTTTACTATATGCTGCTAATATTTATTTGGTGGCATTCCATGTACAAAGATTGAGCCCAAGGTTGTATGTACTTTAATCATCAGTTGCTACCAGCACTGATGCATCCGTTCTGTTTCTCCTGTATTTTCTTAACCACCTCTCAATAAACCTCCCCTTTTCTCTGGTATTTCTACTCGGCGATTCCTCGTGCCCTCGGCGCCACTATCGTCTTTGTCCCGTTTGGACTTTTGGACAAGCGGATGCACAAGTTGCTGATACCCGTCATAGGCTTCATCCTGCTGTACTCTTTCCTGCCCCACAAGGAACTCCGCTTCATTATTTACACCTTCCCCATCTTTAACTTAGTGGCTGCATGTGGCAGTGCCTTCATGTAAGTAACAAATGACCGTTTGCTGCTCCTTAGTAGGATGTGTGTACACATTTTTCGTTATTCATTAATGAGCGGAATATAAAATGTTACATGTTCTGCTTGTGCCTGATTAGGAGACTTTATTTCTTTTTCTTTCAGTTTAAACAACTATAAAAAGTCATGGCTGTATAAAATCGGGTCTGTCGCTGTAATTGTCCATTTGGTGGCAAATGGTGTTTACTCGACCGTTTCATTATACGTTTCACGCCACAACTACCCAGGAGGCAAAGCCATGCTGGAACTGCACGCATTAGTGCCAGTTAATTCGGGTATGTTCCTTCTAGTATTGAAAAACAAAATACCCTGAGGGGAAAAAAAGCATTGTAACAAACATCTGTACTGGTAGCTTATCTGTATCTATTTCTTGTTTAGATGTGAACTTGCACATAGATGTACTTGCTGCACAGACAGGCGCCTCACGCTTCTTGGAGTTGAATAGCAAGTGGAGGTGAGTAACGATAAAAAAAAAAAAATGCAACACACATCTATAGTATTATAGATATAGATGGGTAAGCATACAAATCTTTTTTTTTTTTTAAATAGGTATGACAAGAGAGAAGATCTGACGCCTACAGATCCACTTATGAAGACATACTCGCATGTACTGATGGAGGCAAACACAACACTGATATCCCTACTTAGTGGTTCTCACAAACCCCTCATCTTCATCCAGGGTTATGAACGCTTGCTGGTCAAAGCGTCACAGTTTCCTCCACTCAGCATTAAATTTAACAACAAGCTTGTCCTTCTCCAGACTCTGACATACTCCGAGCCTAGCTGATGCAGAAGTTCAGAACTTCGTGTTGCGTAGGAGATCCGAGTATGCTGGTACGGGTTATCACTCAAAAATGCACTAGAACAACAATCATCTTTTTCTCCTCCAATAAAAACAGCAGCAGAGCTAATCAATGTATGAATCTGGATCGACTGAGAGTTGTGTAGATGTGTTTTGATCTCTGATATTAACTGACACCCTCTGTAACCTTTTTCTTCTTTTATTTTTACATTAGTCATGTTCTGGCGTAGGCCCGTGCTCCTTGGGGTGTGCTAAACAGGAAATGTTAAATATTAGATGAGCACATAATTTCAGAGAAACTGCACTCATGTAAGGATGCACTGAAATTTCAGCCATATTGTGGGAAAAGTAGTATTCTATGTTTTTGGTTGAATAAAGAAAAAAATAGCAGCTGTATGTTAATTATTTACAAGTTATTACAAGGGACAAATGACTGATTTTGTAAAAGCACCATACTTATAAATAGAAACTTTTTTCTCTGCTTCCACACAACTCCACAGTATTTCCTTTCAATGTTGGATGTTTTTTTTCTTATAGATGGTTAATGCCTCTCAGATTAGATTTTCTCTGCTAAATAAACACTTGCGTGTTTTTCTAATGAAGAGCATCCTAGAGTGTTTTTTATCAACATGGTGTTGACACGGAGACCGTGATGCCACACTGCACCTAGTCTTGACGCTCAAGAAAAACTGGTTTGTAAGTCTAATCGCCTACCACGAGCCACCTGGGTTGTGTAACGGCTTGGTCATCTACTCACCACTTCCCTTTCCAAAGAGTGAAAACAAACTGTTACTGGCACAAAGTTTCCTGTTTAAGAATAGGAAAGCTCACACTTTTGCTTCACTAATCTAAAACAAGATTCATGTTTAAGAAATTATGCAATGCTGGGAAGAAAGAAATAAAAAAATAAAATAAAAAAAACAAGGAAAGGGTAAACATTTTATTAACAAATAACCACCAGAATTGCATGGTTTCAGTCTGACTCTTTACCAAATTATTTTTTTTGGAAATAATTTTATAAAATGTACATCTTGACATCGATCCATAATTTAATACCCAAAGAAAGAAGAAAAAATTGTGCCTGAGAAATTAATTTGCTCACCCTGAAATTACAACACCATTTTACATAATATTTTTTTTCCCGAGTTTAAAAAAAAGTACTAATTCTAATGGACAGTACCATAATTCAAAATATCACAATGAAATAATTAAATTAAAGACATTTAAACAGTTTTCAGTCACAGCATTTCTTTTTGGGTCATGTATTCTTATATATAAAAACAGTATTCAGCATCGGTTTGCATTTTACATATTCATTAAATCAGAAGTCAAAAACATTGTTGCACATCAAATAATATATACAGCAATTTGACCTGAAGTAGTTCGTATAAGGCACGAGGAGAGAGAAGGAAGAAAAAAAAAAAAGAAAACATCTGGCCATAAAAAGTGTACAGCAACACACGCACACACCCCAACTCCTAAATCTAAGTAACCCTCGCTCACTCGCTCCCTGAAAACACTTTTCACTGGGTAGAAGACTAACTCCAGTTATCAAGCATTGAACAGTAGTATGCATACAAAACATTTATTTAACTTAACATTTTCTAGATACCAAATCTAAACCTCAGTGTAAAGTATTAAGTTTAAAGGGCCATCTCAGAAGTGATTTGGTCCTTGGTCGGGGTTCATTGGGGTCTAAGAAAGTCTTTAGCGCACACACAAAAACATTCTTAGTACTGAAAATATATCAAAGGAAGGTTGACCTTTAAAAATAAGAGTCTTTCAAGATTTTCTAGCAACGGTCGAGACTGATTGAGGGCACAGTTCATACTTGATGTGCTGAACAGTGTATCTGCTGGTACAATGCTAGGTGGACAACCCACGTAACGTACGGCTACTTTGGCAAGCTCAGGCCACAAGAACAACTTGAGATTCCAATAGTCCAAAGGATCACAGCTCTGGTCAAGTATATCTTCCTCCAAATACTCCAGGACAGCAAGCTCAGATGACTTGGGTCGGTCATCTTGCTTAATCTTTTGTCTAATGTCGTCCATCAGTGCCCACAGGTTGTCCTTGTTTGTGGCTGAACTATTAGATGGAGCTGGGTCTTCAGTGCACCCGTTAGACAACGGATGTTTTGTTTCTGCAGACGAAGACATGGATACCCTCTGAACTTCTCGTATGAGCTCCTGCTTATACTTCTCTGCTTCCTCCTCGGTGAACAGCGATGTTTTGTACCTAGGATCCAGCATCGTTGCCCATGTATAACGTGGATCATGAAGTGTGGGAGACATTCTGGTCACCATGGCCTCTTTTAGAGATTTAAGCATGTTGTCTATACCCATAGTTTCGTCGAAAAGCATGTCTATCTTGCGGTTGAGGATATGAATGAGCGGTATGACCTGGCCGAGTGTGGCGGTTCGATTGCTCATTTCCCTGCAGGCCACCTCAAAGGGTTTCAGAGCGTTGCAAACTGATTGCATCACCTCCCACTGATCACAGCTTACAAGTTCCCTGAAATTGCACACTAAAGACATTTCGTCAATGGCTTTCTTTTGCTCAACTAACCTTTCAAGCATAAAATATGAGGTTTTCCACTTGGATGGAACATCCTGGATCAACTGATTCTCAGGCAGGTTATAGGCTTTTTGAAGTTCCGCCAGCTTTTCCTTTGCCTTTGCCGAACGATGTACTCGTTCACAGATCTTCCGTGCGATGCTTAACAAACTCTGTACCATCCTCTGGCTCTTTATGGCTTCATTAACAATGAGATCTATGTTGTGACCAAAACAGTTCATGAGAGTGTGAGCATTGTCCTCCAGGACATTACTGATGGCTTGATTATCAGTGACGGTGAATCCGAGCTCCAGGCCTGAGGAAATAATCCAGGTGTCCCAAAGGTACTCAAGTTGCTTCTGTATGCTAAGCATGTTGTAATCACAGTCGATCGGGGAGACACCTAGCAGAGCTGAGCAGTGGAAATCTTGCCCCTGAGGTCGGACCTGAGACTCAAACGTCACCCAGTGGGCTGTAAGAGTCAGGTATTCCTGCGTTTGGCTGCTTACCCATATGCTTGTTGTGAAATGAATAATTCCACTCTCCGCCTCTTTGAGGTGTGTAAGGACGACCTCTTTTACACTTTCGTACATTTCCGGGATTGCAGTGCTGGTGAAGTATGATGAAGAAGGAAGAGAATACTGTGGTTGGAGGTATTCCAGTAATCGGTTCAGACCAACGTTTTCCACCACAGCTGATGGCTGAAGATCCAGTGCAAGCATTTCAGCAACGAGTTTGGTGATCTTTTTGGCAACTGGGTGACAATCATCAAATTTCTCATTATTCTCCTCATACGAAGACGCATCCATGAGCTTCTGTTTTACTTGAATTTCAGCTGATGAACCATCACCTGAGATATTACTGTTATTTTCAAGAACATGCCCATGAAACCTCTGCATGTGCCTGAACAAGCAACTGGTGCCTAGGTTGGTTGTTTTTTTCCCCCTGCTTACTGTGCGGTTACAGTGCAAACAGACCACCTTTGTGGGGTCTGCAGAAGAAAAAGAAAAGTGATTCCACAGCTTTGAAGTCTTTTTGCTGAAATTGGTTTGCGTGTGCGGTTTCTTCTCGCTGACAGGGCTGTCCGTTGCGTTTGACGACACGTCCTCCTCTGCGGCGAGGGTGCTATGGAGTGACTGAGGTAAGGTTGCTTTGTCACTTGTGCTTTTTTGGTTCTTTAGGACATCAGGATGCCGTCTCATCAGATGGCGCATCAAACAGCTTGTGCCGAAGTCTCCACGCTTGCCACGGCTAATGACGCACGGACAGTATCGACATAAAGCCTTGAGTTGGTCAACTGGGGAGACAATGAAATGGTGCCATACTTCAGATTTCACTCTCTTCATTATCTTTTTGTTTTGTTGGAAAACTGAGCTTGGCTCTTGAGCTAGACTCGAGACTTCAGCAGAATTTTCTGGGGAGGATGACAGCTGCATACTTTCACTTTTGAAACCAAAAGACATGTTCAGTGAAGAGTCTTGTCCACAGTGATATGAGGCATCGTTTACCTCCTCTTTTAAATCCATATTTTCACGGTCATCCATGGGCACTTCATCCGACATGGTTTCAGGGGACGAGGAGGTACAAGTGGGTTCCCTTTTTATCTGTACAGTTTCCTGCATCTGCGTTTGTGATAATAGTGTTGGCGGTGTTGTATAAGGTGGGGGAATTGTCGAACCTTGTCCGTTTTCTTCGATGACGATGTCTCGATGGGCCCGCCACATGTGGCGAATTAGACAACTTGTCCCGAGGTCTTTTCCATTTTTCCCCCGACTGAACTCATTCATACAGTGAATGCAAACTGCTTTGGAGCTGTCGGCAGGAGAGAGATAAAAGTGTTTCCACACAGCGGAACGCCTTCGAGAATTTGCGCTCTTAGGGGTAGATCCTGAGCAATCGGACCCGATGTCCATGGCATCATCACTGTGGTTGTTAACGGAATGAGGGGATGGGGCTGCGCCAGAGTCAGCCTTGGCACTCTTTTCCACTTTTGGCTTGACTTTTTGCAGGGACTCTTTGGATGCTACATCTGCTGCTTCTGCTGTAGAGGTGGACGGCGAGGTGTGATTGTTTGAGTTGGATTTACTGTTAGCTGCCAGATCGTTATTTGGTGACTTCACAGGAGGTATTAGAGATGAGGCAGAATTAGATGAAGTATTTGGCGAGTCACTGTCTTGCAAAAGTACAGTAGGGTGAGCCCTTCGCACATGCCTCATTAAACAACTAGTGCTGAGGTCTTTCTCATTTTTACCCCGACTGAACTCTTTCATACAATACATACAGATAGCTTTGGTACTATCGCGAGGAGATATGAAAAAATGGTTCCATGCAGGAGATTTTTTTCTTGGGTTAAGAGGGTTTCGAATAGACGTCAGAAGGCTTTGTGTGACCGCATCCATTGCGACATCGTAAAGAGTACTTGTGTAGCCACTCAGCAGGTTATCATAATCATCATCATTACTTCTAGTGACAAATGGGCCTACAGCCCCATCAAAGAATAACTTATCGTCCTCCTGAGAACTTTCACCCGTTTCAATTGGTTCCTCTTTGATATGTACACTTGAGTCGTTTATTGAATTATCTTTCTCTGTTTCAGTAGTCTGAGTTGTGTCATCTGAAATGGCTGGAGAAGATGAACCGTCCTGCTTATCGCAGGTTTCAGCCTCTGGACCATCTTCTAAATGTTCTTCATCCTGAGAAGATAAATTATTGAGTGTCCCTTGCAGGGGCGAGGATTCAGGCGAAGACTTTTTTGCCAGTGAAACCTCATGAGGGGTCATGCTGTATGACTTGAAAACATAACCGTCTTGTCCCTCGATTTTTAAACAGGTGCTTTTGACCTCTTTTCTCTTGTCATTCTCCACAGAACCATTGTGTTCCGAGTGCACGTCGTCAGTGTTTTGCGAAAGGCCTTCCTCCGCCTCCATTGTAGCAGACTGAAATTCTGCTAAGAAACTATACTTCATCTAATGAAAGCAGCTTGTCGAGTGTTCCAGTGTCATCTGTGTGCCAGTCTCTTTAAGCATCCAGTTGAATGGCTACAGCAGCGTATTAAATTCGAATCCGGATGATGAAGACGTAGGAAACATGTCCATTTAGGAGAGTTCTTTACTTAATCTGCAAATAAGAGAGGGGAGAGAATTAATAGAAATGTTTCAACTAAAGAGTCAGTTACTCAGTGATGATTATAAAGTAAGCTATTTATTAAACAGACCAGGCCCCAGTTCTGTTACTAATTTGCTTAACACATGTATGATGGATCTAATTTTTTTTTTTCTTTTTTATGATCATGATTATTCAGAACAGATTTGTCCTTTGCCTGCATGTGAAATGTAAAAACTAATACCAGGATTAAATTTTATGCGCTATTTGAATACTTGTATTAATTGGACTGTACAGATTTATTGAAAAACTAATTCACCATCAGCATATTTACCAAAACATTTTTGTGTACGGTCTAATTTTGATGTGCAACAAGATGCTATTCTCATAACTTGTGGTTTCAAAATCATGTGGGCACTTAACTTTGATCATGCTTGTCGATTTACTATTTTGAGTTTTATAAAAATCAACAGAAGTGAAGAGAATTGTAAATTTATAAAAAATTAATTAAAAAATTAATCGCTTAACTGAGTATAACAAGGTTTAAGTTTAAGGTGCAGTATGAAGGAAACCATTCTATAGAAACCATCCCATCCCATATACCCCCCCCCCTCATTCTATACACAGTACACAAGTTTTAAAAGTACAACAGGTGCTTGGAGTGTCTTGTTAATTTCTAAAATAAATAAATAATAAAGATTGAAATATTCCATTTACACAAGTATTCAGATGCTTTATTATGCCACTTGCAATTGAGCTCTGGTGCATCAATAGCCCGTGAGATGCTTCTATAGACCTGCAAGACAAGATTGTGGCAAGACACAGATCTGAGGAAGGATACCAGACAATGTCTGTAGTAGGGCTGCACGATATATCGAAAAATGATCGTTATCGTGATAATGGTATACGCGATATCTGCATCGCAAAGAGTTGCGATAAATGAAATTTCATTTATGTGCCAAGCATTTGTGTGTCCAAATTTGACCAATCAGATGGGCCCTTACTATCTTTATACCTGCCTCCCAA
>JAQMYG010000004.1:13490873-13517755 GCA_030014215.1 Clariallabes teugelsi
ACACACACACACACACACACACATATACACACACATAAAATACTGTGCTTTTCCTTTATAATGTCTGGTTATTCGAATTTAATAATCACAATTAAAACAATTTGCTCAAACAGGCTTCTCTGACATGCCAGCGGATCCCTGTGAACCAGGACAACTAACCCTTGATCATGGTTTCATGATTACTGATGGCTCTGAGTCAAGTCTTTCACCTACAGATGCTTACTTTTTCCACTGGAATTTATCTGATTCACAGAATAGTGTCTATGCAACTATATAAATGTAATGTACTACAAACTGATTTCTGCACTCAGCCAAAGAGAGAAAACTAGATTATAAACAACAAATCAGCAATTCCTATCTTTCTTAGTTAAGATTATATATAAAAATAAATGAGGCATATTTTAACCCTTACAGTACTGAGATGTTAAATCTTGCGCTGTGACCCTGCATATGGTGTAAGTGTTGCCTGTCAGTGTTGCCTACTTTAACCCGGAACTGTAGTGCACTACGGTACAGAGGGACTCTCTCTCTCTCTCTCTCACTCTGTGTGTTCCTACTCGAGTTACACCGAAACAAAAGCAATAAAGCGTAAATAATAAAACACAAGGGGCAGCGATATGCGGAATAAACGCGTAATAACGCGTATTAGATATACAGAAGAGCGCACGGAAAAGGCTTCAGCCATAATAAGCTCAGCTCCGGGGAAATGAATTAACGTTAGCTTAGCCGTGTTGCTGTTTATGTTTGTATGAGCAGAGAGCTAATCACACCCGCTTTTCTATAATGTTTTCACAAGTTTTCGCTGTCCAACACAAACCTACGTCCTTTTTTTAAATATATATTATTATTTATTTATTTAGTGTGTGTGGGTGTCTAAACAGTTTGTAAAATTAAACGGCCGTTTCAACGAATTTAACGCTTTTCTAACCGACAATGCACAAGAGCACTGATGGCAAGTTTTTGATAGTAGTAGTGATGATAATATATTAATGAAAAATAAAATGCTTAGGATAACTTCCAAATCGTCCAAAGTCATTATTAATCAGTCAATAATAACGTACTTTAAAATGTATATACATAAAGATTGCAATATGGTCTGTACTACATGATAATTTAAGTTTATTATTATTAATAATATTATTATTATTATTATCTGAAGTAGCAAGTTAGCCTGTTAGCTTAGAGGAACACATTTCACCTATTCGAGCTAATGGTTGAAGCTAACTCTGGCCACTGCACTGTCACATGGATTAAGAGCAGACTGACACACAGAGCAACTAAAGCAAAGCAAGACTTCATCCATCAACCTGACACTACAAGTCTCCAATTCAATGGGGTTAAGTTTTAAGCTGAATTAGGGTTAGTGATATACAATGCAGAACAAGGGCATATTTAAAGCTAGTTAGCTAGCTAGCTAGCGCGGCCCACAGCACAGGGGGCAATAACCTGCCTGGCGGGGCAGAACCAGATCCTGGTGGTGGTAGAACCAGCCAGAGAACTGGATCTAACCGAAACCCCACACTGCTTCTTTCATTACAGCCGTTTAAAGTCTCATCTGGAAGAAAGGTAGAAAAACTCACTTGCCTTCAACTGATGGGGGGTAACGTGATCACCAGAAGTTGTTTAATAAGGTAAATAAACACGTCTGATTGATCCGAAGCGAGGTGATTATTTTCGTGGCTTTGTCTCCAGTGCAGCTTAAACACTCAGCAGTTGCAGCTCCGCTCAGCGTCGGGCGGAAGGAACGTGCTCCAGTGACGTCATGAGGGTATGAGGGCTTTCAACATGGCGGCGAAGGGGGGCAATAAAGAAAGAAAACAACAACAACAAAAAACTAATCGTTTGCGTTACATGGCGAAACCGTAGAGGTAACCGGGGCCTCGTATATAAACTCTAAGTCAGTGCTTACGGAACAGACATGCCTATTGCCCATGCTTAGTGGCTGCATATGGCGCTTTATTTAGAACAGAGTTGGGAGCACAGTCTTATCAGGTTAGGAAGGCAAACATACGGGGTTTCTTGACCTGAAGGGTCTCTTTCAGGGGCATCAAGGCGCCAGCAGGGGTGGGGCAAAACAGGGGCTCTTGTGGGGATTTAAATATAGGCTTTTATCTTTTGATCTTCTGAATGGAGGGGAGCAGAAAGGCAAAAGCACCATGTTTATATATGTGCATATAAACATGTGTATAATGCATCATCAATAATATTACTACTACTAATAATAATAATAATTATTATTATTATTATCTTTTGATTAGCTGATTCCATGTATCGTTTATGTTACACCAATATAACAGCCGCAATAAAATAACCCATATCCGTTTGCGCGGACAAACGTCTTTCTACAAAGGGCGAGGAAACGGTTCGGCCAAATTCTAAATATTCCTTTAAGAGACCTAAGTCCACTACGTGCATACATAGAAGGCCGTTATTTCGGGCCACACTTGCTAGCGCACTTGTTTAGGGTGGTTGCATTTATTTGGCACTCATCCATGGCGATAACGTGTGTTCCGAGCCCCCTGGACGTGAAACGTCAGCACGTCGTGCGTAGGGGGCGGTACTTTGTGTAGCAAACCCGTCCGCATTGTTGTGGGGGGGAAGGCGAAGCTTGTAGCAGCAGCAGCAGTAACAGCAGCTCTGCGTTAACAGGGAAGAGGACGTTGCTGAATTCACGGATGGCTTTTAAACCCGGGTTACAGCCATTTCACATGTTCTGGGAAGGTCACCGTGGATACCTTCTGGTGTAATTCATCTCCGCTAACAGGAAGCTCAGCCTGCGGCCCTTTGGATGAGAACATTGTGTGCGGAATCAGAGCCGCCGAGCAGGCCGTATCGCCATTGCTTTCAGCAGCCGCCGTCTCTGTCTCCAGCTAAAAGCAGAGGACCTCCCAGGTAATGCTGCGCTGTTTTTCTACAGAATGGTGGCGATCTGCCGACCTGAGCGGTTGTAGTTGTTGTGATCAGCGTAGAGGCACAGGGCTGTGAGATCTCCCAGTTGTTGTGACATGTATTTAAAGGGTTCTCTAGCAACACAGTGTCAGGTTTGTTTTTGCTCAAGCGCCATTTGGTAGTTTAGTGTTTTATTAGGAGCGTTTCAGCTGCTCGGGAAGCTGCTTCTAACGTACCAGACACCAAGAAGTACACAGTATGAATGAGATTCAACGTTTGGGGTCGTGTGTGTGTGTGTGTGTGTGTGTGTGTGTGTTTCCCCCGCCCCCCACCACCACCACAACACCCACACTGTGGTATGCAACAAAATCTGTCAGGAGTAATTACCATAGAAACGCTTCCTCTCTCGCAGGACAGCCATGTGTTCTGGAAACTTCTGCTTCACGTTATAGATGTGCACCAGTCCGTGTTCAGGTACGAACACTGGTGTCTATTTATTCCTGTGTACACTGCTGCTACACATGTGCACCTCTGATGGGTTCGCATCAGCCCAAGTTGGAGTAATTCTCATAACCTGACTGATTTTCCGTCTAATTCGCTTCATCGAAACAGCCTTGCTGTTCTTTAAAAAGATCTGAGGTTTTACTCTGTGGTCATCACAACAGCAACATGTGCTGCAGGCATCTGATAAAGATCTTAAGTAGAAGGTAGTATTTACAAAACAGCAGGACTCTCCACCGTTTATCACTAGAAGCTCCATTCTTTCAGACATCCAGAAAGCTTTTTCACTTCTACATCTCTGGGTCTGAAGGCAATACACCCCCTCACTGAGCCCTTCTAATCTTAATTGATTCATTTGCAGCGAAAGTAAACTATTTTGCTTGCCATTTGATGCTTCTACCATTCACTATTTCTGCCTGCTTGTTTATTTCAGGTCTGTCTAAAGTTATGCCGTGCCTGGAAATTGTATCGGCTAATCAAATCTCTTTTCCTCTGCAGATTTTTGAGGGTCCGCCATGGGGAAGAAAGCACGGAACAACAGGATCCCTGCGCTGCAGCGGGCGCCGTCTCCCATCAAACCATCACCGAACAGGGAAACCTTGACATACGCACAAGCCCAACGCATGGTGGAGCTGGAGGTTGATGGCCGCGTGCACCGGATCAGCATCTTCGACAAGCTCGATGTCATCACAGATGATGACCCCGTGGCTCAGGAGATCATGGAATGCACCAGCAATAAGGAGAATACAGAGAAACCTCAACAGGCCCCGTTACGGTCAGCACGTCTCAAGAACAACCGGCTAAAAAAGAACGCTGCTGTAAACACCCAAGGGGTGCAGGCAGCGTCCTGTACCCTACCAGAACCAAAATTCCGCACTGTGGAGTACAACTTGCCGGCCGTGCCGCGAAGACCTCAGACGTATTATAGGTACGAGGAGAAAACCCCAGAGGAGCTGGACGAGGAAGTCGAATATGACATGGACGAGGAGGACTATGCCTGGCTGGAGCTGGTCAACGAAAAGAGGCGAAGCGAAGGTTTCAGCCAGGTCTCTCCCAATGTCTTTGAGTTCCTCGTGGATCGCTTTGAGAAGGAATCGTTCCTAGAGAGCCAAGGCCAGCAGGATCCACAGTCTCTGGTGGATGAGGACGCAGTGTGCTGCATCTGTATGGACGGGGAATGTCAGGACAGCAATGCCATCCTTTTCTGTGACATGTGTAATATCGCAGTTCATCAGGAGTGTTACGGAGTTCCTTACATCCCAGAGGGCCAATGGCTTTGCCGACATTGCCTGCAGTCTCCCACTCAGCCGGCGGACTGCATCCTCTGTCCCAACAAAGGTGGCGCTGTGAAGAAGACTGAGGATGAGCGCTGGGGGCATGTGGTCTGTGCTCTGTGGGTGCCTGAGGTTGGCTTCTCTAACACAGTCTTTATTGAGCCCATCGATGGCGTAGCCAACATCCCACCTGCCCGCTGGAAACTCACCTGCTACCTCTGTAAGGAGAAAGGCATCGGCGCCTGCATCCAGTGTCACAAAGCTAACTGCTACACCGCCTTCCATGTTAGCTGTGCACAGAAAGCTGGCCTTTTTTTGAAGATGGAGCCCGTTAAAGAGACTAGCGATTCGGGTGACCCTTCCTTCACTGTGAAAAAGACAGCATACTGCGGAGCTCACACCCCCAACGGGTGTGTCAAGAGGCCACTCAATATATACAACAATCCCAAAACCAAAAATGGACTCTGTCGGGCACAGAAAAAGAAAACGAGTTCGACAAAAAAACAGAACAACAAAAAGAAAAAAAAGGGTGTAGAGTCTGTAGCAACAGTCCCAACTATAACCATTTGCAGTTTTCCACCACATAGGTAAGCTTTAAATGGAAAGGGAGAAAGTCATGTACAGATGTCAGGAAAAGATGTTGAAGATGCATAAAAAAATACTCACTTTGAATCACACTGTAGTGAGCGTGTGTTATGAGTAATATTTCCATGGAGATGAATTTCAGCACCATTTGAAAATAAGTTGTTAAAACAAAGCCTAATAGATGACGATAACATAAATCTAAAATCATAAATCATAAAAGCTTCAACTGTTTCAGTAACAGTTAAGTCTAAGGTTAAAGGAGGAATAACTCTGGCTATAGCAAATCTGTTCTTATTCTCTTTTGCTTTTCTGTCCAGAATGCTCAAATTCGGATCCCTAATCAGTTGTGCAGCAAAACTCGAGTGTCTGTTTCATTTGTTTATTTATTTGTTTTGTTTATTTTTAATTTGTTCCTTTGATGGAAATTATAACCTACAATGATTAAGTTTACATAGTTGTTATAATTATTAGCCTAGTCATCGGGTTGCTTGAATTGGATGGGTTTAATCAATTCTTTTAAAATTTCAAACAAGTTGGCCATAAATATCAAACCAATTTTTTTATACACCTTTAGGAAATGAATCCAATATTTTAGTAGTCTGATTATTTTATAAAATAAATCTGTAGAGAGTGCACCTTTTGAGATTTATTTTACAGGTACGCAGGTCTGCAAAACGTTCGAGGCCCCCTGCAGAAAGAACAGTTTAATCTATGCTGTGTTTTCGTGTACTGTCTGTTGGTACATAAGGTGCTACCATTGTTTACTGTTGACATAACTCATTAGTACCAGTCAGTGATGATAAATTTGATTTGGAATGTCCTTTATTTACATGTTTTGCCTAATAGTTTGACTGGTACATCACATGCTTTTTATCATCCTTTATATATGTTTCAAGTTTTCATTACAGGCAAATAATTGTCCAAAGTCATTTGACGCTCTTTAAATGTGATATGAAGAGCTTATTTTTGCCTAATCACTGAAATGATATTTTAATGTGTGGAACTTCATCTACAAAAGATGTGTAGGGCCGAGCGCACACGTGGTGTCTGTTGTGGTAATTGGATGGCTTTATGGCGTTTTGGTTTCGTCTTTAGTCTTTGTATCAAGGCCAGAGTTATATATGAATGCGGAGGGTGTTTAGAGCTTCCGTATTCATGCTGATCTACTCATGCAACAGGTTGGAGTCGATCCTCAGTCAAGTTTCTCTCCAGAGAAAGAAGGCATTTGTCGAGCTGGTCTTGAACTATTGGACCCTGAAGAGGCAATCACGGAACGGGCTGCCATTGATCAGACGACTGCACTCCAGCCTCCAGTCCCAGAAAACTGCCCAGCCCGTGAGTCAGATGAGACCATTGCGCTCCATTGGCTTGAAAACGTTGAACAGTGTTATCTGAAACCATTGTGTTTCATTTGTGCAGAAGCACAGCGAGGACGAGAGCCGGGCACTGAAGGAGCAGCTGAAGGAGTGGCAACGTTTGAGGCATGACCTCGAGAGAGCCAGGCTATTGCTGGAGCTTATCAGGAAGAGAGAGAAGCTCAAGAGAGAGGAGGTAATGACCTGGTTCGCTGTTTCACTTAAACACTTTTATGAAGAGCTCAGAACTCAGGAAGCCTATAAAAAAGACTGCAAAATGAACCTAAAGGGAAAAACTCCACTCTTTACAATATTGGACACGTGTTGAGTGATTTTAGTGTAAATTTGTCAGTTTGTGTGCTGTAAGAAAAAGTATTTGCCCCTTGATGAATTCTTTGTTTTGTTGCATATTTGTCATACTTGATTAATGATTCAGATCATCAAACTAATTTTAATATATTATACACAGGATACCCGAGTAAATACAAAATGCAGTTGTAGCAGTCAAAAAAACTATACATGGCCCTATATGAAAAAGTAATTGTTCTATGCATGCAAAATCATGAATGAACTATTGATTAACCACATTTTTTGTATAGCTGAGTTAAATTTCACTTCCCACACCCAGGCCTGATTACTCCCAGATCTGTTGAATCAATAAAATCACCTAGAATTATTGACAAACCCTACATAAATTCACAACTATGCGTATAATCTCCTCTAATAAATTGCAGTCTTTTAAGATAAAATAATGCACACTTTGATTTTTATGCAATTAATTGTGCAGCAATAACATCAAGTTACACAGACTTGACTTGGCAAGTGTCATTGTGGGTGAACCAAGTAAGCTTTCATTACAAAGTGAATCTTGGGAGCATATTAAATAAAGATTCAGTTATTCGGGGAGTTGTCCTGTTGGATAACGTATCATAGATTTTATACAGTGTGAAGAGTAGAGCAGGTATAGTGAGGATATAAAAGGCATGTCAGAGAACAAGTTGTATCCATAACGCCATAGGGCACAGAGAATTTGAGTTGCATAGTCTAACCATTTTCATTGTTCTTATACTATGTACGCTCATTGTTTCTTGTTTTTCTTCAAAGATGAAACTGCAGCAGTCAGTTTTAGAGGTGCAGCTCTCCCCATTAAGCATTTTGCTGAGAGCTGTTTTGGACCAGTTACAGGAAAAAGACCAGGCCAAGATCTTTGCTCAGCCAGTTAGCATCGAAGAGGTAAGTAGAATACTGGGTGGGGAAAAAAAATAGACATAAAATTGCACCTCATCAAAGTTTTCCTTGATGATGATCGGCTTAGGGTAATCAAGTTCAACAAAAGTGTAATTACTGTTTGCACTGAAACGGCTAGTGGTAGCATATTATATGAAAACTACATGCTGCAAGATAATCGATCAGGCGCTACACATCATGTCCATTACAACAAAAGGCTCCAGGAAGTCTTAATACTGACCAGCTTAGATAATCCCAGACTTGCTCCCTGGTCAAATACGTCCCTGCTCATTGCTGACAAACTTTAAAAAG
Organism: Clariallabes teugelsi; assembly: GCA_030014215.1. NCBI lineage: Eukaryota > Metazoa > Chordata > Actinopteri > Siluriformes > Clariidae > Clariallabes > Clariallabes teugelsi. The sequence goes on from JAQMYG010000004.1 coordinate 13,499,017, forward strand.
TCTATTTATTTGTTTCACTTTTGAATACATGGAGCAGCTGTGAACAGTCACTAGCAGAGGTAAGCAAATTATGTGAAGTAGTAGAAGATCAGGAAACTGCTGTAGCAAGTGACTAGTGTTTTAACATCTCTTGTTCAAGAACGAGATTAAATAAACAATTTGCAAACCCGTTATTTGTGTGTGTAAACCTAATGTTTGTGGTAGTGTGATATACCTCAGTGCTGTAACTTTAGCTTATACTTTTGAACCCTGCCACCAACTGCACTACAACTGGCTGATGATAGAGTGAGTTTTCTATAAGGCAAGACTAGAAGATTTTTTTTTGTGTAGGGTATAAAGAGAGAACAACATGTCATAGCTGAAACAACCAACAGTGCTACTTTTTGGCTCTTCAGGAACTTTTTGGAAGCGTATACAAAGTCATACAGTAACTCTCTCCAGAGTACCTGTGCTTTTCTCTGTCTGAGCAAGTTAACAAGTACATTTCACCCACCTGGTGGGCTAACTCATAAATGTCTGCGTTGCTGCGTTGATTTCACTCCATATCTCTACCCACAAACATGACTACTTCATACTTAGAACACGGTTGCAAAGCAATTACGCAGCAGTAGCCTTGAAGCTTTTACTTATTCTTGATTAAATATTAGACACAGTTATCACCAGGAACCAGCCGATATGCAGATGTCAATTTGATTTGTATTGTGATTTTGTAAATATTCTGATTCCTTTGACCATATCGTCATGCTGACTCAAACATATTTTTTTCTTCTCCTTTTAATATATTCTAATTACGTTGTTTTTAATTACCTTATGTTGCTGTTCTTCTGCAGCTGTAGTACACTCTAAACTTTTCATACAGGAGAGTGTCTTGAGCAAATAATTTGTTTTAAAAATTATTGACACACAAAAGAATCGTGTTTCATCACTTACTCAGTTTATTTATTTGTAATTTTTTTCCCCTCATTCCCTCTCATCTGTAATAAATATCTAAATATTCTCCTGTTGAGACATTTAGAAATCTGGTCATGAAGAGAACTAGATTTTGAATCTCTGCATGTTTCTTTCAGGTACCTGATTACTTGGACCACATCACGCACCCTATGGACTTCTCTACCATGAGGAAACGCATAGACGCGCAGGCTTACAGCAACCTGGAGGACTTTGAGGCCGATTTCGACCTAATAGTTGCAAACTGCATGAAATATAATGCCAAGGACACATATTTTTACCGTGCGGCTGCCAGGCTGAGGGATCAGGGAGGAGTTTTGCTCAGGAAGGCACGCCGGCACATCGAACGCATTGGCTTCGAGCCAGGCACGGGCATGCACACATGTGAAGCACCCAAGGTCGAGGCACCTCCTCCTTTCTCTTGGGAAGATGGTAAGCACAATTTTTTTTTCTTTTAATATTGTACAGAAGGATGTGAAATTAAATAATCTTTGGCCATTCAAAGTTCTAGCATTCTGCAAGCTGAGTGATCGGTTTCAAAGTGATCATGCTGCATGTGCACACACACACACACACACACTCACCGTTTCTTAGGATATTGCAAAGTTAATGAATGAATATTTCTTCATTTAAATGGAGGTATTTAATGTAGTGTAATAAAGCATATGTGCTTCTCCTGCATTTACACTTTTCTTCTGTTAGTAGTGGCACATTTGTTTGTCTTACAGACGTAATGTAGATGAATGATAAGCAGAACTATTGAACAGAAAGCAAAAGCTTTACTCGGTCTACCCCACTGCGACAGCTGTTATAATTCAAACATTGTGAACGTTCCAGGCGAGTTGAGTGAAAAGTATCTCATTGGATTAATGAGCTAGTCAGATGTGCCTGTTTTTTGTTTTTTTTCCATATTTCCTCACTGACAAACAGCGGTTTCAGTAATCTAATACAGATGACTGGCATAATAATGAATTCCGTAAGTGCTGCACGGAATGAATACACTTTCAGTAAACTTAAATATTACATAGCTGTTGACTTCATTAGGAAAAAATAAAACAAGGGGAAAAAAATAGTAAAAAAAAAAAATGACATAAGGCTTGCCTCAAAGTTGAAAATTGTCCTATAATATTATGTTCCTAAGTTTTCTATGCATCTAAAATTTCCTGTCGAAGCTGCTGCTACAAAACAATTAATCAAACCTATGCCTTTTTTGCTTGCACGCCCAGCCCTGTAAGAACTGTTTACTAAATACACAGCCGTTACTAAAAACACAACCTGCTCGTTTTCTCCCTCAGTGGACAGACTGCTGGTTCCAGCCAACAGGCAGCACATGTCTCTTGAGGATCAGCTAAAGGAGCTCCTGGAAAAGCTGGATCTGACCACGGCCATGAAGACGAGCCCTTCCCGCAGTAAACGGCTAAAACTGCTGAAGAAGGCCATCAGTGACTTGAGGATGGAAATGAGTCTGAGGAGCACATTGGCTCGCTCCTCTGAACCCAGTAAACCAGCAGTGGAACCGATAGAAGAGCAGAGCCCGTCTGAGGAAGGTTAGTGTGGTCTGAACACGTGAAAGTACTACAGTGGGTTTTTTTGTTTGTTTTTGTAGGTGGGGTTGTAACACCTTGAAGACACCATCATTTTGACTGTCTGAGACAAACCTGTAATTCAGATTTCTTTTTCAAAGAGCTTTCAACAGACTGATATGTTCTCCTACACCTACTTCACACCTGCTCTACCGCACCCACTTCAATTAAGAAAAGGCTGTTAATTAGTTGATTAGTAGTTAAGAACAACTATTTTAAATAAGGAACAAAACATGTTTTAAAGTATAAAAATCCACACAGGCAGTTTGTCAAGATTGTCTTCACTAGTAAAATTTATTATTTTATTTTATTATTTTTTTTTACAAGGGGCGTTCAAGTCAAACTGGGGCTTAGAATTAAATTTCTCGGGAATGCAGTCAGAAATATGATTGACTTCAAGCAGAGTATATTAATGAGAGTAAAATATTGGAATGGTCCAAACATTTCAAAGAAGGCTGTGTGTCTATGAATGAAGATCCCGGCCAAGGTGGCTCTGAGTCCCCTGCAGTTGTTCCTGTGAACATTCAGAGTGTTGAACGCCTAAACTGGCAGAATAGATCCTGGAACTGTAAACACACTCATTCACAAAGATCACTTGCACATTACAGGCACTCAGCTAGGAGTTCTTGCCACATCCCCCATACAGTCCTGACCTCACTCCAAACAATTTACAAATGTTTTGTACCCTCAAAGGAGTTCCTGGGAGGCCGGGGTTTTAGACTTAAAGCAGGAAGTCAGAGAAAACTTTCTACCTTGATGGTGTCCAAACACTAGTGAAACCTTGAGATAAGTGCATTCGTGTAAAAGAATATTAGAGAAATAGTAAAAAGCATTTTACTCCCATTACTGTGTGTGATTATTTTATTCTGTGCAATCAAAAATCTTGGTTTGACTTGAACGCCCCTTGCAAGTTAGCTCCTGTGAACACTTGGAGTATAACAGCTATAAATACATATAATTGCTATAACCAGTGACTTCCCCCATCAGCTTGTTTGTTTTTTCTTACTCTCTAGTAGTTAATGAGACAAAAACAACGCTTGTCATGTTGGCATGAAATTCCAGCGATGGGAATTTTACCGTTACAAATTACTGACACTAGAGACGTCTTACATAAAATGATCGAAACAAGTACATTATATCAATGAATGATTGTGTATTTTTGGAATACATTTTTTTAAATGTGTTTTATTATTAACTTATGTGGAAAGGATACCACATATGTTTCTATATAAACAATGAGGTCTTATAACATACGATCAAGTGCATTGATGTGCATCGATTACAGCCAGAATTAGGAAATAAATTCGGCTGATTTGAGACTTGATCCATGATGTGGCGTAAAGTGATAGTGTTGTGTAAAGAAGGTGAAACCTGAAAGTGTAACTTTTTAGGCACTGGGCAAAAAGTTTCAGCCGTGATCTAGATCCTCATATCTGGATTCTCGAAACATGTTACAAGATGCTACAAGTTTTTTTTCTTTTTTTTTGGGTTTTGTGAACTGGACTAAGCCTTTTAGCCTTTTGTCTTTTTTTTAGGAGACAAATCATCCCCTCCAAAGCTGGAACCGTCAGATTCCCATCCCCCTGTCGTCCAATCTGACGGACCGTCTGAGCCACCCACGCTGAACCCCGTGGAGCTTACCTTGGGGCAACAGCAGCTAGGAAAGCCTGAGCGCACTGAGACGCTGAATGGACTCTCACGGGAACGGTTACTGATGGACAATGCTGATGTCAGTGTGGTGGCTACGTCCACCGTCGCTGAGCGCTCGGCTACTGTAAACAGGCGCACATCAGTGCTTTTCCGTAAGTCCAAAAGCACAAGCCCACAGAAGACCACGGGAGGGGATGAAGCCCAAATAGGTGCCAAGACCATCCTGTCAGTAGTCATCCCACGGCTGGAGACCCTGCTTCACACCAGGAAGAGGACGCGTAGTGCTAGCCGGGGCAGCGAGGGCGAAGAGGAGATGTCCACCAAGCGCCCTGGTACTGCGCAGTGGAGTGCAGAAGCACTGACACAACTAGATCATGACATCAGTAGACAGCTTGAGCTGCACTGTTTGGATAGTCTTTGTTTGCAATAGAGCCCCGAGTTAGGCTTAAGGTTAAAGAAATAAAGGTGTGAAGACTAGGGGGGAAAAAGAATATGAAATGTCCTGACTGCAGTTTGTTTAGCCCCAGGCAGAATCCACTCTCCTCTGTGCAGATTTTGTTAGACATGTTGACCCTCTATCTTTCTCGTTTTTTTCTTCTTCTTTTTCTGAATCTGTCAGGTCTGTCGAATGGTTTTGTTCTGGAGAAGCAGAAGGCGTTGAATCCCAGCAGACAGCAGGAGCCTCGTCGTAGATGCGCCTCAGAATCCAGCATTTCCTCCAGCTGCAGTCTGCTGGGCAACACCAGGTACATACACACACACACACACACACACATATATACACACACACACTCATAATGATTATGTACCATAAATATGGATATCCTGAGAGAGACTTTTGACTAAACCCTGAGTAAATACTTAGTCAGCTAAAAGCTCTTATATTTGATAATGGCAAAATTATAAAATTATACAATAAAATTTACAATTAGAGATAGAAGGGGTGATTGAGTTATTTATTTTAAAAAAAATAAAAAATTAAATTTATAATAGAGATGAATGAGTTGATCAGCCAGTGACCAGAATTGTCTGGTGTTCAGTTTGATTGGCCGTGACCGGTGATCAGCTGATCAACCTCAGATACAACCGGTTCTGCACAGAGTGCAGAAGCTTCCAAGTGGTGCAACAGAAACGCATAACGCTTTTTTATGCTGGTATATTATCACAGATTTCACATGATAAAAGCCTCCTATCTGCATTTTTCTCCAAATTCTGACAGTAAATTAGTCTCAAACAGACTCATTACACACATTTGCACCGGTCTCAAATTAGTCGAAAATAGCTTGCATTTAATTACTCCTTAAACTTTTTTAACGGTTTAAAATTGTGAAGAAAATCTATGGATTTAATCGTACACACAGCTGCGACAGGAGGAAACCAAGGAATTGGGGGAAAAAAGTACTATTTAAATTAACCTCCCATGCATGATGTGAAGTATGAAATCTCGTGTTATTCAGCACTCTGCACATTTATGATTTTTTTTAAGATCTAAAATCAAAAATCCCTCGCATCCCCAAGGATAGCAATATAAACAGAGCTTTTGCTCACACAAACACAGAAACAGACAGACAGACAGACAAACAGACAGGAATACATGAACAGACAAACGCACACACACACACAGAAACCTGACGAGGACTTTTCAGACAGCGCACAGCACTGTTGTAAGTACTACACAATTCAGTGCGTTATAATTTAATTAGGTATGATGACAGTGACTTGCATCATTGTTTCTTATGTTTGCTCTGCATTCTTTAAAACCTCCATGAGAACATTTTCATTTGTGTCTTGAAATTATGCTTTTAAATTAATCTCACTGCGTAATAATATATTCAGTGTTCTCTGTTTGATAATAAATGCAGATAGGAAAGAGGAAAGCACGGTACATAATTTCAGAGAAACTGAATGTTTCCTAGCTGTGCATATAACAATACTTTTGAAGCTGAGCGTAGTTTAGTTTGAATGCATGTTAATATCAACTGATTTTACTTACTGTAGCTTTAGAAGAGCTTCACCGATTATATGGTTGTAGAATAAAAATCAATACCAGCATTTTGAAACATATGTGTCTGTGTGTGTGTATGTCTGTATGGACTCTAAATCTTTAAGCGCTGACAGCACTGACGTGTGTGAGAGACATAGTGGGGGGTAAAAAACCCTGACTGAATTTGTAACATGAGCCACAGGACACTTTAAATTAATCTTGAGCAACAATTAAGAGCATGGAACACTTTTTGTTTTGTTCAGAGTCTTGAAGAGGTGACCCGTTGTGAAATATTCAGATATTTAGAAAAACATTAGCCAATAAACCCAGCAGGACTGCTGTGCATGTGCTGTTATAAAGTGTAATAAAGATGGTTTTATATATGGACACTCACTGCACATTCAAGTCTGTTTACTAGAAAGGTAAAAAAGAAAAAGACAAATCGGTTTACTCTGGAGTGAACAGTACAATTGAATATATTTTCACATTTTATCCCGGTAAAACACGTTGAATCTTATCTCTCAGAAACGCAGGTCACCAGGGTTTTATAGTAACAGAGTCAGTTAGGGAGCATCTAAAAACTACATGACCTGGACAAGTGTAAGATTCTACAAGGATTAAACTTATCTACATCACAGGAGAGCTAATGCATTACAGTGTTGGTGCAGGATTTATTTTGCTTATTTTTATAGCATATGTAATAAATTAATGATACACATTTTGAAAATATTGATTACACATATAAACCTATTGTACCTCATAAAAACCCAGGGGTATTCTTAATAACTACAGCAAGCTGCTGACAACAAACTGCAAACAAATGCAACTAAAACTAAATGTATTATTCTCGCTGAATTAGAGTCCCTTTTTTCCATCAACAAGATGGCTTAATTTCAAATATTATCTCGCAGTAAATTTATCATAACCTCGGACTGAGTTATAATCAGTCTTATCAGAATTGTTTTCTAGGACTAGTAACTAATCAGGCTCTCTGCTGTAACACATCCATCACTGTTATTGTTCTACCCTAAAGAGGTCTACTCTCTCTGGCTCAGGGAGAGACAGTATAGAAAAGTATCATGATAGCATCAGTATTGGAACAAACATTTTGGCATTGTGACAAAACTAATATACACACTCCCGCACAGGCTTGCTGTGCCTTGCTTATGTGAAGAAAGAAGTCTGTCTTTGTAATCGTTTGAAACTTCAGCTTTTGTATTGTGAAATATGTGTAGGTTTCTACTGAGCTTTTGTTAAAACGGATGCTGAAGAAAAAAAATCATTTTCCACCTTAAGGAAAAGGGTTGTTTTCTTGTTTGGGTTACAATTTTAAATTATAAGGACAGCTGCTAGAAAGAATCTGCTTTCCCTCGCCTACACTGAACAGTGCTTGAAGATAATCGGAGGATAAGTGTGTTCTAATATACTCACACACCCCTTTTACTCTTGACTGGGTTCATTTGCATCTTCAAAACCCAATACGTGTGCGATTTCATTTCAGTTTCGTATGCCCGACACATACTGTATTATCATATTATAAATGTGGATTAGACTGATGCGTAGCAGAAAATTGCACATTGTGATCGCAATGTTAGCGTGTTTTACCTTTGTTGTGTTTGTCACAAACTATCGATCTTACAGTAAGTTGTCTCCATCTTTTCCTAAGGAGCACCCTTCTGGGTTTCCCGAAGTGCGGAAAGGGGAAGCCGGCTCTCGTGCGCAGGAACACTGTGGATGACAAAAGTGAGCTTATTGCTTGCATCGAGACCGGGAACTTCGCCAAAGCTGCTAGACTCGCTGCTGGTGAGTAGGAAGCTCTCTTATCACTAAACTAAGCTCTTAGTGAAGATCTCGATTTCACCGCTCCTTACTGTGTGGGCTGTAGTCAAGTGTAAGGTATCAGTTGTGGTAGGACAACCCCTGCGCAAATGATCCATTAGCATTGATCTGAGGTTTGAGTTTTTTTTAATTTTTTTTATGCAATTAGCCATTTTTAGATTTTGTATAGAAGCCTAAAATTCTAAGGCCACTGTAGGTCTCTTGGTATTAGTCAGTTTGCAGAGGGTAAAAGAAAAAAAATACTTCACATAATTAAGTGAAGTAATTTTAGCAAGCAAAAGGCTCAGGGGCATGCTGAAAGGGGCATGGCTGAAAATGTGTTCAGGATTTTTTTTCCTTTGTTGGCTGGTAAGAAATGGATGATAATACTACTACTAAAATATATATATATATAATAATAAAAAATATTATAATAAAAAGATTGTCTTGAAATTACAGTAATCACATAAACATGGACAAAATGGATGTGGAAATAAAAATAGACTAATAATTCTATTAATATAATATATATATATTTTTTTCTCGGTATTTCATAGTGAACATTTTTCTCATTATATTCTTTATTCCTTCATATATCCAGAGGACATGGCGTTTGTCTTTTGGTTCGGTATCCTCCTTGTAGTTCAGATTAACAGCTCGCATGTACAAAAATCCAGCATAGTTCCAAATTTTTCCTGCAGTTGGGTTGTTTCAAGGTTCAGACAATGGTTCTTGAAACTATGTTTTTTTTCTGCACTCAAGTATGCATGTTATTCTGACCTGCCGCAACGAAAAATGCACAAGGGTTCTATTTGAATGGATAAAACACTGAATATGTGAAATTATCTTCATACATAAGGTATAGTTTAGTGGAAATGTTCACTTAAGTCAAAAACTACATTTTCTGATGGTGTGCTCATCACATTTCTGAGTGTCTTTTGGCATTTGTGTGTTTCTGTGTTGATCGTACTCTACAAGCATGGCTTTGGAAATGTTGTGCTCTGTTTGCATCGAATCGCTCCTAACCACATTGTCGTTATTTCTGCTTCCATAGAAGTTGGGAACAGCAGTTTGTGGATGCCTGCTAACACTGCAACAGTTGTTTTGGAGCCTCTAAAACTAGTTTGGGCAAAATGTAGTGGATATCCATCCTACCCTGCCTTGGTGAGTGTGTGACTGACTGTGTGCTAAATATTACCTTCTTCCAGGAAACAAAATGTGTGGCAAACCTACTTCCATGTGTACTCATTAAAAGATTGCACTTATTTGTTTACCAGGTGTACTCTGGAACGATAATATGCATAAAATTGCTTGTTTTTATAAACTAGATGCCCACGTTTGTTTGAGCTTTTTAATATCCACTAGATGGCAGTATTCTTCCTTTTAATGTACAAATGGATAATTTTTATGAACTAAGCATGTAACAATTCAGTGAAGCACTTAAGCAGTACCATTTTTTTTCTGTTAATATCATTTCTTTATTTTATATGTCAAAGCAAACGCATCTCATTAAATCATCACATGACACACGCACACCTCCTCAGAAAGAATGTCTCATTGATTTAATGCACTGAAGCCATTAGGAAGCAAGTAGCTGCCTGTGTTGTATGCATGTGCATGTTAGATGCCTAGATTTAAGGCATCATGTTTGTCTCCTGTACATTCTTATTTCTCATAGATAATCGACCCTCACATGCCTCGGGTGGGCTGCAATCACAACGGGGTGTCCATACCAATCCCGCCACTGGACGTGCTCCGCATCGGAGAGCAAATGCAGTACAAGTCCGAAGAGAAGCTCTACCTCGTCCTTTTCTTCGACAACAAACGCAGCTGGTAATTTATAATGTTCTTGGTGCTATGTGTGTTTATGCCTGTAAAAAATGTCAAACGGAATCTAATAACTGATAATAACTGTAAGTTTTGCACCAAAAAAAAAGAAAAAACTCTTAGCCCCAATTTTTGGATGCATAATAATAAGGCTGCACAATGTGATTTTAAAAAAGTCTCATTGCAGTTATTATTAATATTACTATTTATACTATGATATGTACAGTTAAATGTGTACCATTTACCAAATAATGGCACAAATGGTCTTATTAAAAGGATATTTATCTGTATACTCAAAAGCAGTTAAAAATAAACAAATGCTTAAACCATTAAATAAACAAATAAATTATTGACGAACTCCACATAAATTCCAGACTACATGTACATTACTATTGATAAATTGCAACCTTTTGCGAATATAAAATTGCACAGGTCCATTTTGCCATTTTAATTTTTATCTGATTAATTGTTTATCACCACATAGTACATGTAAGTGAAGGCTTTTGCACATTTAGCTATGGCCTAAAATATAATTAAAACAGCTTTGGGCAGTCTGACAGCGTGTACAGCTGTTTGTTAAACTTTATCCTTATTAACCAAAAATAAGCTTTAGATAGATAAAAAAAATAATAATAAAAAAAAACTTAAGTGTGTGTGTATGTATAAAACCATTATTTTTTTTATTATTATTATGGATTGACATCAAATAAGTTTTCCAAAACCATCTCACACATACGACAATGACTTGTGCACATACTTCAATATCATGTTTATATATTGTCTGCAATTCCATCTTTCTAGGCAATGGCTTCCTAAGTCCAAAATGGTTCCTCTCGGCATCGACAAAACCATCGACAAGATCAAAATGATGGAGGGTCGCACCTCAGCCGTTCGCAAAGCCGTTCAAATCGCCTTCACGCGGGCCATGAACCACCTGAGCCAAGTGCAAGACGAGCCAAGCAGCGATCTCAGTGATGTCGACTAACAGCAGACACCACAGAGCACATGGGCGAACTGTAACGCCTTAGTATTCTCCATGCCTTGCTCAGATCTTTAATTGTCTGCTGCCAAAGCTCTCTTTTTTTTTTTTCCCTCCCCCTTCTTGTCCTCCTCATGAGGAGAAAGTTGCTCTGGTGACTGCTGCTTTGATGACAGTGTGCTTGAACGCATCTGATTGTCTCTCCTTCACTGTGCCGGGCTCTTGCTGCCACCTTCACTGCCACTCACCTCCTTCATTTCCACCAGAAGTTCTCATTTTCACTCACAAAAGTGTTCATTTGTTCTAGGAACTCTGTAAATAATTGTAAATGGCTTCCTCCTAACTTATTCTGTAGAGTTGCCGCACTGGGTACTGGACATTTTTTTTTTTTTGGTTTCTTTTTTTTTGTAGTAGTATTTATATAATATTTTTATTTTTTTTTTTGGTTGGTGAATTACCTTTAGCATCTCAGCGTCTTCCTCACTGATGCAGAAGAAAAAAGAAAATGTTCAAGCAGGAAAGGACGCTTGATCAGGGCTTAAAAAAACAATGTGAGAATATTGATTTTCCTTTTTTATCATTTAAATTATTGAGGTTTATATGCATAAACTTCTTTTTGGTATTATGTCTTTTGTACCCAATAATGTTTTTATAATTTTAAAATAAGCCTATTTTGTTGTGATATATTTATATAAGTGAATATATATCTGTATTCTTTAGATGCTCACAAAAATTACCGTTGTTATGGAAACTGAAAGCGTGTTCTCATGAAACCAAAAGAGAAAAAAAAAATGCTGCCCAGACATTTCATTGTTTTTCTTTTTTTTTTATTATTATTTTTAAATTTTATTTTTTTATACATCTTTAAAAGTTTTATTTGTGTTGGTTTAACAGCATTGTCCACACTGAAATGTTTTCGTTTATTTGTTTTTGTCTTATGTATTGGTTGTGTAATTGGGACCTTCATGATGTTGTAGTTGAATGATGTGGCCATGTTAAATTATTGTGGGATGGGATGGGGGTTGGTGGGGTGGGGGGTAACAGAGATGAATTAGTTTCATTTGGCACATTCCACTGGATCGCTAATGATAGCCTTTATATAAATACAGTTAGATATGACTGGTTAGTAAAATAATTCATTGCAGTCATTTAGTTGTCCTCTGGGTAGCGAGGGTAGATATAAGGGTGGAAAATTTTTATATGTTACAGGATTTTTTTAATTGGATAACAATGGTTGCTGGGATTTTTTTATAGATAATAAAAAAGATGACTGACAATATATGAGCTAAGAGTCTTCATTTGTTCTTTTAATTTTATTGATCATCATGATGGGGTCTCATGGTGGTCTCCTTGCTTCCTCACAACTTCAGCTTGTCTTGTTTGGTCCTGGGCTCTGATGCAGAGATTGGCATTTTCTCCTGTGTCAGTGTGAATTCTTCTACACAGATGTCAGTTTTTGGGAAATTCTCCCAGGATGTCTGTGTGAATGTCTGTCCTGAAACAAGCAAGCATTTCCTCCAGGTGAATTCCTTCATGTCCAGTATTCCCAGACTCCACCACTCCCACCACCCTGACTGAAATAAAGTGCCCAGTGCCTGAAGATGAATGACTTGCTGAAATGCGACAAGGTTTTAATTTATTTCCATTCCCACCATCCCACCTTACCAATATGAATTAAGCGTCCTCGCCACTAGATGGCACTGTGGCTACATGATTGGACAGTTGATAAACTATTGGGTTCTGTAAGTGGGTGCCTCTCAGATATGTTGTAGCCCTCATTCAGCTTTCATAAGGTAAAAGCAAATACCTTTTTATGCATTTCATTTGCATACTTTCAAGAAGAAAATTTACATACCTTTCCATGTGCCAACCTCTTGCTTTAAAATATTAAAGTCAATCTTGTAGATTATAGACATTTCTTTTTTCAGTCTTGGCCCTTTGATGGTTATCAGGTCTGTGATTTGCCAAGTCTTGCATGAGTTCTTTAAATTATGCACGTAAAGCAGGCCTGGTCATTTTGCTATTCATAAACTCAAAATACCTATTGATATCAAGTAATACAGCCAGAAAATGTAAAATCTTTTATTTTTGCAAGTAAGCAATTGACCGTATCATGAAGGCCAAAATTGCTGTTGGTTATATTGTTTAGTAGCTTGAAGCATGCGTGCTGCTGAATGTTAATACGGCCCCAGCTCCACTTTTGTCATCTCTCTTCACCATCAGGTACTAATTGCATGGGGAAGTAAACGCCACGCTCAGGTGGAGAAGGTGGCAAGTGGAGCATGAATATCAATCTCCCACATCAGTGTTGTCAAAATGACTTTGACGACGCCTAAGTGCCCTAATTATCTCGGCCCACTCAGGAGGCCTCGCTTCATTCTGAGAGGCCTGGGAGCTTCACTGATCAAAGTCAGCGGGTGAAGCTGTATGATCCCTCTTATATTGCGTAGAAGTGTCATAAGGCTTTAGTGTAAAATGACAACTGTGGTGGAAAACTTTGCTGAGAAAAGGGTGACTGACCTTGCTGTCATTCCTTTTTTTTTTTTTTGTAAATTCCTTCAATTTTTTTAACCTCATCCTACATCACACTGAGCTTATGAATATTGCTTGAGTTGCAAAAACGTCCTGAACGCTTGGAGTATTAAGCACATTAACCTCCTCTCTCCTAAACTTTCATTTTGTGCACCTGGTAATTTCTCCTCACTGTTTCGCTTTAGGGTGGTCCAATGGCGTCACACCTCCAGGGTCAAGGGGTCCGAGTCTTGCCTTTGGGGCTGTGTGCGTGGAGTTTTCATTTTCTCCCCATGCTTGCTTCTGTTTCCTCCAAGGTACTCCAGTTCCCTCCTACAGTCCTAAAACATGCAGAGTAGGTTAATTGGTGCTTCCACATCACCCTTAGTGTGTGAGGGAGTGCATGAGTGTGTGTGCATACGAGTGCCCTGTGATAAATTTATACCCAGCCTAGTGCCCTGAGTGCCCTTGGATAGGCTCTAGGCATTCAGCGACAATGTACAGGATAAGCAGAATAGACAGTGAGTGTTTCAGTTTACCATATAAAGATTTTAAAAAGGATGCACACATGACATAATTGTGAAATATTAAACAAATACATATTTTTTGTTTTGTTTTAGATCTGCAACAAACAAGAAATCTTTCAAAGTCATATTTCAGTCCCAAACGTTTTACTGGTCAAGAAGAATCCAGCTTTAAGCTTTTCTTTTTTTTACTTGACAGTTGTTCTCATTGTAACTGAGACAGACATAAAAGAGCATAGACATGGGGGGAAAAGAACCAGTAAAACCTGAATAATTCAAAAGTCTAATTCGCCTGGTCTAATTACATTTTTTTTTAAATAAAAGCTATAATGGCTGATCAAACTAAATGAAGAGATGACATATGAAATATCTATGAAAGCTTATTCTCTCTGAAATCTGTCTAATCTGTCAAACTTTACTCAGCCTCTATTCTCCATGCATCTTCACTGATGAAGCCATATGAGCCTTAGGGTGATTAAATGATTGGGTACCGTTTAACATTAAGATTCAATTCTCCATCACATGTACCTTACAGCACAGTGAAATTATTATGATTATTTTTTGCATATTCCAGTAAGGAAGTTGGGATCAGAGCGCAGGGTCAGCCAGTATACAGCACCCCTGGAGCAGATAGGGTTTATGGGCTCAACAGTGGTGCTGGGGCTTTAACCTCCAATCAGTAACCCAGAGGCCTAAACGTTTGAGCCATTTGTATCCCAGTGAATTTACACTTACAAATAAGTAAGGAAAGATTGAATCAGTTTGAAACAGGTAGAGTATTGGAACATATTTTAAACAAATACTTAAAAACAATAAAATTGCTACTTTCCATTAAGTTTTACCCTTAATGATTTAAGGGCCATCAACCACCAGCCGTGCTTATCCTGTGCCGACAACCCCAATTATGTCGACAGTCCACTATAACTACATTTATATACTTATATATAAACTACAATTGAATCCTATTATAAAAAAAAAAATATTGGATTGAATGTCCTAAATAATAATTAAAAAATAATCAAATCATTACCATGCTCTTGCACCATTCGCATGCATCCTAATCAAACGAAGTGTGTGCATTTGGCAGGTCTATGCTAAACCCTTTTAACCCTCGTTATCATTTAAGAGCAAAAGGTAACCATTACTAGAAATGAGACTGCTGCCTCAATTTTAAACTGAGACTGCTGCCTAAGATAGATTCCCAAATTTGTGCATGTTTTCTTACCTTAATTCCTAAGAGTTCAAGGTTTAAATGACACCCTAATTGAAAAGAGCTCAAACTAAGCCAGTAAAGTCCACTCCAGCTCCCAGATTGGCTCAATTTAGAACATTTCCTTGCTTCAACACATCTTTAGTTTAACCTTGCACAGGTTTTGCTAATGAGCTGATGTGCTGAGTGCAAAAGAAAAAACATTGTGCAGTGCAGGGTAGGATCTAGTTTCCAGGATGATAATAAAATAAAGCACTGAAGCAGAAATTGGAACCAAATCTGAGAATGTGTGAATTTGCACTGGTATGTAACTGAGGTAGCATTAAGCAGGTTGGGCATAGTTTCACTTTTAACCAATATTCCCAGCACTATGGAAAGCACTATGCTACTGTGGGTTTTTTCTTAGCGATGAAAAAATAAATCAGCAGGATAAACAGAAGCAGATGAATATAATTTCCCCCAACTTTTTAGAGCACTACTGCTTTTTTTTAAGCAGCAAAATTGTGGTCCAGTTCCAAAATTCGAAATTTGACCTTTGTAACGTCTTAATTCGGAGATGCCACCTTTAAGTAAATTGTGCAACAGATGGTATAAAATAATACACTAGAACGAGATAGAACATCTTTGTACTGTGTAAATGCGCTGAACATGAACTATTCACAGAAGTTGTGTGAGAACATATATTACAATCATATTATGTATAAAGTGATTAATAGATGTGCCGTCTGACTTATATGTTTAGCGTATTAAATGAGAAATATACTGTGAAGAAGTACGTTGTGTGAATGCTGGCCAACCTGCTCATAGCATGGTGCTTAGAAGGTAATGCTGCTCAAATAATCTTGTAGAACCCAAGAAAGAAAAGTGTTACACATTGCCAAATCCTTTATAAGCTTCAAAATAATACAAATTTCACAAACCAATATCAAACTGTACATCTTAACAAATAAACACTATTGTTTACATAAATTATATATATATATATGTATGTATGTATGTATGTATGTATGTATGTATGTATGTGTGTGTGTGTGTGTGTGTGTGTAAGCCATTTCCTGAGAATACAACGTAAATACCATATGTATCACGTACATCAGACAGTTCATCAAAGATCAGGATCCATTCACATGTTGTATAGAAATCCATAGACACAATGGGATGTTTATAGACCTCTTATAACAAACCATTGCTATATTTTAAATAAGGAAGAACTCAAAGGGACAAAGAGAGAGGGTAAGCATGTGAAAGTTCATAAAGTCGTATAAAGCTCGGAAAATGCTAACAAGAATGCAGTTTCCATAAACATATACAGTAGTTGTGGTACTGTGGCTTAGTGTTTAGCACTGTCGACTTGCACCTCCAGGGTCAGTTTAAATCAGCGCTTCATGGGTTTCCTCCGTTTTCCTCCCACAGTCCTAAGACATGCAGATTAGGCTAATTCTCACTCACGCATAGTCTATACCACTTTTATCCTGTGTTCAGGATCGCGGGGGGCCTGAAGCCTATCCCAGAAGACTACACCCTGGACAGGGTGCCAATCCATCGCAGGGCACACACATACACACACTCATACACACACTACGGGCAATTTGGAAAAGGGAATTCGCCTAATCTGCAGGTCTTTGGACTGTCAGAGGAAACTGGAGTACCCGGAGAAACCCACCAAGCATGGGGAGAACATGCAAACTCCATGCACACAGAGACAGAAATCAAACCCGGACACTGGAGGTGCAAGGCGCCAGTGCTGATTAAGCTAATTGGTGTTGTCAAATTGTCCATAGTGTGTGAATGAGTGTGTGAGTATGTGTGTGTGTGTGTGTGTGTGTGTGTGTGTGTGTGTGTGTGTCACGCGATGGATTGGCACTCCGTCCAGGGTATACCCCGCCTTGTGCACTACGTCTCCTCAGATAGGCTCAATAGACGATGTTTGATTGAGTGAGAGAGTGTTGATCTTCTTAATTTTTATATAGTGACAGGGTGCAACAAGAATAAATAAAGAAAAAACACTTTCTGGACTGGACCGCATACCACAACCATAGCTGATATTGTTGAACCCTTGAAATTGTTACATAATAGACTATGCATTTACTATTTGCCAAATGTGATTAAAAAATATTTACATTGTCCCTTAATTCTTTATTGAGGTAGTGATCTGGAACATGGATTTTGTGTATGAAATTTCATTGTTTCATTTTTATTCTGATAGTTTAGGTCACAATAATAAACTTATAGGTCCCATGCAGACATCCTAAATGGTGGGATCAATACACATCTGAATATAAGACAAGATAAATTGAATCACCATTAGGCCTACACTAATGCATAGCCATCAGATCATCATTAACACCATCATTAAGACCATCCAAATCTGTCGAATTCTTTTAGAAAACCATTAAGTGCATCCACACTTAGTCACAGGTCACCTGTTAAACCATTAGGACCACTTATATGGTACTATTTACCAACATAATAGATTATCACCACGATAAACCATAAATAACTCACAAATTCTGTTAAAAAATCAGAACAAAAACCTGCATGTTTTTTTTTATGTCCACTAAATTCTAAGTAAAGAAGGTCTAAAATCTGCAATTATAAATTATGAATATATGGTGAAATGAACTATAAGCATTTTGCAAATTGCATACTTTTTCATATGAAATTCTCCAGTATTTAACTGACAGCATTTTACTGGCCAAGTTTGTGTAAGAGGGGTGTTCAAGTCAAACCAAGACTTTTTGCCAAGCAAAAAGGCAATTGCCATTAACAGCTGACTTCATGCACAGTATGATGAGACTCTTAGCCTCAGTAAAACATATGAATGGTGCAAATGTTTAAGGGAAGGCCGTAAGTCTGTAACGGACGATCCTTGCCAAAGTGGCCAGGAGTCCACTGAAGTCAGTCCTATGAACATTCAGCAAGTGGAATGTTCTCAAGGAAAAATAAATGACCTGGGTTGATCAAAGTCGTTCTGTGTTTGCAGGACAATGCACAACCGCATACTGGCCACCACACCACTTGCACATAACAAGAACTTGTCTGGAAGTTATTGCCAGAGGTGGAAAGTAATGAATTACATTTACTCGCATTACTGTAATTGAGTAGACTTGTAGACTTTACTTGTAATTTTGTGTACTTCTACTTTATAAAGTAGTTTTTAAAATCTGTAATTTTACTTTTGCTAAATTTATTATGCAACAGATTTATTATGCAAGGGTGTTCCATCCCCCATCCCGCCCCCGTTGTTAAAAAATTTACTCAGAGTAAAAGTTACTGAGTTACATTTTTTTTTTTTATGAGCTACTTTTTACTTGAGTAGATTTTTATAAGGGTAACTTTACTTGTACTTCAGTAAAAGTTCACACAAAATTGTATTACTCTTTCCACTTCTGGTTATTGCCACATCCCATGTACAGTCCTGACCTCACTCCAGGCCATTTCACCTTTTTGTTCTGTTCAAGGAGTTCGTGGGAGGCAAGTGCAGTCCGAACATGGCTCTGGCATACTGTGAAAACTTTCCTTATTGGTGTCCACACACTAGTGACACACTGGGTGTCACGAACTGTTGGCTGTTGGACTGTGGGTGCGGGTTTAGGCATAGGCGCAGAGGGGGTAAGGTGTAACAAAGGAAAGTCTTTAATGATATAATAAACAAACAAACAAAGGGAGTTGGCATAAAACATGGAGCATAAGATAAGCAGAACA
>JAQMYG010000004.1:13517855-13534354 GCA_030014215.1 Clariallabes teugelsi
GTGCTTCCTGGGAAACCGAGCCTTAAACTAAACAAAACTACAAAAACACTCTGCCCTCTAGTGGGCAACCCTCACACTGGGAAAAGTGCATTAGTGTAGCATGCGATTATATAGAGAAGTCAAAGGAATTTTTACTCTCATAACTGTGTTATGTTATTCTGCACAATCAAAAGTACCGGTTTGAAGTGAACGATCCTCATGGAAAGGCTGGTAGTTCAAAAGTAAACTATTATAGTGCTAGCAAATTAAACTAATTAAACTGAAAGTACAAAAATACACTTATACTCTCTCCAATCAAAAATTCATAAGCTTGAAACAAACTTAGCACATGGAGATCAAACACAAATAAAGTTGGTCATGCTGGGAACCATGCCATGTGCATTTATTCTCCATGTACTTTGGGTCCTGTTTTGCTTTTTTTATTAGTTTACCTTCTTATACACTTGTGTGTTATACAGCTCCACCACAACCCAAGCCAGGAGAAAGCTGTTACTTTACATGAATGAATGAATGAATGAATGAACACCACTACCCTGTTTAAAAACTCAGAATAAAAACCTGTTTCAAACTAGCAGAGTCTGTTTTTAAAGGGATCTTGTTTACACCATCTTTAAAATATTTAAAGCATAAGGCCAGTATGTTCAGACCAACAGGATCAAACAGAATCATTGCTTCTGTCTTCATGAGTGCATTTGTTACCTGTGATGTTTCAAAACCTGTTTTCTCAGGATGACTGATGGATGAGTCTTCTCAAGCTCTCTATAGGTTAGCTTGTCTTTTAAATCTCCAGAACCACTGATTGTCTCCTTCGCCATCTATGAATTACACCAGCATCAAATTGATAAGGCATCATGAACTAAAACAGGATAAATCTATTCCATCTGTTGTAGCTCTCAAATGCAGGCTCTATAATCATATTTCTGATTAAAAATGGCAAGCCCAGACTCATTTGTCATTGATGTGCTTCCTCTGCATTGCCAAACTCTGCTGGTGGGCCACATTTACCTCCACACACGATTGATTTTTATGCTAATAGAGCCCTGGAAACTGTAACAAAGAACAGTGTGGCAGCTGCTGATGTTAGTACGGCAAAATTATCAGATGGAATAAATATTTAGATAGAGAAAATGGATTACTTACTAGCTTGAGTTGTCTTTTGGGCTCCTATTTCTTGACTTAAATCAAGCTGGCTGTCTTCTGTTCTTACCAGTGATGGGCAAAAGACTTGTGTTCATCTAGTAATCAAGCTACAGGGCCTCCATGTGCCCATTCTCCTTGAAGAAACATGCTTATTACTCATTTATCTATAAATGTCACGGTTCGGCCCACCTTGTAAACAGGGGAACCCAAGCCACATCAGGAGAGGAGGAATAATTAGTTGTGCAGTGAAGGTAATTAGCTGAGTCCAGTTTTAAAGTAAACAGACTAGAAATGACACAGACCTGACTGTATATGGTGGTGTTTTAGGCAAAGCCTAATTAGAGCATGAACAGGAGCAGGAAATCAGATGCATTATTGTAGTGGAGAAGGAGGGTGGAGGTTTTGGATGCTGATTTGTATGGCATGTCATGTTAGCTCTAATCAAAACTGGCATTCATTCTAGATGATAAGAAGAAGAATATTCAATTATTTGTCACATGTACTTTACAGCACAATGAAATGTCTTCTTCGCATATCCCAGTTAGGAAACTGGGGTCAGAGTGCAGGGTCAGCCAGCTTACAGCACCCCTGGAGCAGATAGGGTTAAGGGCCTTGCTCAAGGGCTCAACAGTGGCAACTTGGCGATGCTGGGGCTCGAACCCCCGACCTTCCGATCAGTAACCCAGTAACCCACAGCCTTAACCGACTGAGCCACCCCTGTCGGGTTAAATAACGCACAAGCATACACTGATCAGCTATAACTATAAAATCACGTGGCTAAAATTGTGTTGGTCCCTCTTCTGTCACCAAAACAATTGTCAACCATCAAGGTGTGGCCTCCACAAGACCTCTGAAGGTGTGTCAGCAGTAAATACGTTAAATCTTGTAAGTTGCAAGCTGGGGCCTCCATTGATCAACTGTGTTAGTCCAGCACATCCCACAGATGTCAAAGAAACACCCACATGATTGCCAGGATTCACCCAAAATTACACATCACGTACATCTTCACTGCCATACCTTCTTCCCATTGTGCATCCTGGAACCATCTATTGCTCGAGTAAGTGAGGCACAAGCACTCAGCCATCCACATCAATCAAACTAGGCCATTTTCTTCCATTGCTCCATGGTCCACTTCTGATGTTCACATGCCCATTGTAGGAGCTTTCGGCAGTGGACAGGGGTCAGGATAGTCACTCTAACTAGCCTGTGGCTATAAGGCCCCATACTCAGCAAGCCGTGATGCACTGGGGGTTGTATCATAGCCAAAAATTACTTTTTCACCAAATTGTGCTACAGAAGCTCTTCTGTGGGATTGGTCAACAACAGTGTAATAGGCTAATATTTGTTTCCCATGGGGATTAATGAGCCTTTAATGCCCACGACTCCACCAGTTCACTAGCTGTCCTTTCTTAGTCTACTTTTGGTAGGTACTAACCACTGCATACCAAGAACACCAGAGAAGACCTCTTTTTCTGTTGTGCTCTAAACCAGCATTTTAGCCATCACAATGTTTTTCTGATAAGGATCTGGTCCTTACGCTTATGCGTAATAATAATCATATCAACTTCGTTCATTATTTAGAGAACAATATAAGTAGATAATATACCAAACAACCATAACATTACAACACAAAACATTATGTCAAGTATTGTGTAGGTTTTCCCCCCTTGTGCCATTGGCGCAGCTATGTCATAGCAAGACCTCTGCGGGTGTGCTATGGTTTTCAGCATTAGGACATTGGCAGTGGATCCTTTAGGTGCTGTGGTTGCAGGGTGGGGCCTCCATTGATCAGAGTTGTTTGTTCAGGGGTGTCCCATGGGTGCTCAATTGGATTGGTATCTGGGAAGTTTGAAGGCTGTATGCAGAATGGGCTGCAGGGAGTTCTTGTGTCTTTCTATCATGGGCAGCATTGACTTACACTGTCTATATATTCTTCTATAATCCTCACATGAGGACTATCGGCTATATTTCTCTTTACCAAACTTATTTCTGTTTGAACACAGTAAGTAATCTCATGGTAAGGAGGTCCCAGGAAGTTAATGGTAAATATGGAAACCCCAATTTTAAAAAGACCCATATAGTTGTGTGACCCATAAAGTCTGTACCCACAAGTGGATGCCTGGAACACTTAACACTGGGCATAAGACATGACTATACAGTCATTTCAGTGTTTTAGGGGTTGGAGGAAACTAGAGAGCCTAGAGGAATCCCATGAGGATTCAGATAGAAGATGAGTGAACTATTCACTCAATCCTGAACTCTGGGTCAAACCAGGAACCTGAACACTGCACTACCATAATCTATTGAAGTGTGTGTGTATGAGAGAGAGAGAGAGAGAGAGAGAGAGAGAGAACAAGAGTTTTATGTGCTCTCTTTCTCTCTCCTGCCAAGGTTAAGTGGACTTATGAATGTTTGTTATTAGCTTATACTTAGTCTGTCTCTGTCAACTGTATTATGAATGTGAAAATCTTTTCATGTGCACTGAAGGCATTTTGTCTCTTACTTTAAATGTCAATCTCAGTCAGGGTCTTCTTGATACTTGCCTGGGTGTTCACACAAAAGCCCATTCTGCCTGTCTTAAGATAGCTTTCTCACTGTGATGAAATTGGCAGAAGTGTCATTAGAGTGAAATGCCTTATCTGTGGTGGAAAGGGCCAAAACCCTGATTTATCCCGCTGAATTTGGAAGATATCCACCCTTCCACAGGACTCTGTCACTGTAGTCGAGACAGCATGATGGCTGGAACTTCAACAGGATAGAAGTCTGCCATATTTTGAGAATGTAGCATTCGCAAAAGACTGTCACAATGCAATATCCAAGATAGAATAAACAGAGCTGACCCTTGTGCATGTCTTTCATGCCATTATAGGATGACAGACAGGCTCGAGCAAGCTTTAGATCTACTATCAAATCCTATTTTGCAGAACCGAGAAGCTGCTGTGTTTCAGTCCATACATCCTCTGTCTGTCTCCATCACTCAGTCTGGGATGTTGCCTGATTACTAGTGAATAAAACACTGTTGTTCGTGCTCAAGTCAATTGATCTGAGGAGAAAGCAAAAGGCACAATGCTCCTCAAATTACATGGAGGGATGCTGGGTAATTACCTGAAGTGTTATCTGACCATCAAGTGCACTGCTCCTTGTGTCAAAGTGGCCTAATGCATGTCCGCTTTATTGACTAGTTTTGTTCAAATGTGGCATTGTGTGTGTGGTGTGTGTGTGTTTAATTTCCCATTATGCAGTAATTCCCCAAACCTTTATTTGTGAATGTAGATCTCACTTTTTACTTAATGTTTTTACCATGGATTCATAATAATCAGGGAGAATTCTGGAAACTTCAGCTGGGTTTGAATAGCAGGCGGCATGGTGGTGTAGTGGTTAGCACTGTGGTTTGGTGTGCTTCCTCTGCGTATTCTTGTTTCCTCCCACAGTCCAAAGACATGCAGATGAAGCTAATTGGCGTTTCCAAATTGCCTGAAGTGTTTGTGCATGCTTGTGCTCTGTGATTGACTGGCAGCCTATCCAGTGTGTACCCCACCTATAGAGAATGAGAGAGTGAGAGTGGGCTGGATAGCTTC
Source organism: Clariallabes teugelsi (assembly GCA_030014215.1). Classification (NCBI taxonomy): domain Eukaryota; kingdom Metazoa; phylum Chordata; class Actinopteri; order Siluriformes; family Clariidae; genus Clariallabes; species Clariallabes teugelsi. Next base: position 13,522,574 of record JAQMYG010000004.1, read on the forward strand.
TACTTATGGTCAAGATATCCTAGATACCCCGCCACGCCTCGTGGCTAGGAGATGCTTAGAATGTTACACAGACTTGATAATTAAATAATTGATTGGATTTAAACATTACAAACTCATTCAGTGTCAGGAAATGTTTGATTTGATTTGAGTTAATTTGGGCAACATTTGGAAAACACCTTGGGATGAATCACACAATTGACGCCTGTCTTACTATAGGTGGAAGAAGAAAAAAAATAGAGGAAAGCCATGTCAAAAGAACTGTGGGTGAACATTTAGTAATTTTAAAAATTGCTATATGTCTTTCTAGAACATTTCACCTCTAGGGGACAAAAGTTTTTTAAAGGGGTGGAAGGCTGAGCCCTTTTTTTTTTTCGTAATGCATTTGGCAACCCTGTCAAACAGGAAGCAAATAAAGAAGAGGAGTGGTGTCAGAGGCACAGATGTGACACTGAAATATATAGTAGTGTTACTTTATTGAGCAAAGAAAAAACGTCAGGAAAGGTATATTAAAGTGTTATCTCAAACGTGTGCAGAAGACAAGCAAATCATTTCGAAATTAAACTGCCACTTTATGCAGTGACCCGACAACCATGTGATATTAACACCAACTGGGGACAGTGGGAGGTTTAAGAACAGAAGCCTGAAACCACTGTCTTAAAAATTGAACCCAAGACCCTAGGTCTGTGAGGCACCAGCACTACCTGCTGTGTCACTACACTGCTGAAAACCACAAGCTGTCATTTCATCATCTAATTATCTAATTTCTCTCTCTCTTTTAAAAATTTTTTTATTTTATTTTCCATAACTGCTTTATACTGTTCAGAATAATGGTAGATCTAGAATCTGTCACAGAAATACTGAAGTGATGTATACCCTGGATGGGATGCCAATCGATCACGGGGCACTATTCGCACTCTCTCTCACAGCTACAGGTAGACAATCCTCCTACTGCCATGTTTTGTGACATGGGTTTAAAAAAAACAAAAAAACGACAACTGGAGTACATGGAGCATATGCCACCTTGAAAAGGTCTTGGAGTTAGAGCATAGGGTCTGCCATAAAATGTAATCTAAAACAGAAAGCTTTAAGGGCCTTGCCTATGTACCCAGTAGAAGTGAATTTAATGTGCTGAGATTTCCACTCTTTACATTCAGTAGAAATACTTGTAAAATTCAAAGTAATATAAAATAAATATTTAAAACCGTTTGGAGCTCATGGATACGATTTAGAGAAAAGATTATCCTCCATGCATATTGCATGGTAGCTCAGTTTAGTATTCATTGTGATATGATAAATTTACGGGTTCATTTAGCATTATCAATATTTCCTAGACAATGGATGGAAGCAAAGAAGCACTGAGAGGACCAGTACAGTACTGTATGCGCAAGTGTGTGCGTGTGTGTGCGTATGTGTGTATAAAGTGGCCCCCAGGCTGGACCCGAGGCCTCAGCCTTCAAGCGCTGGTAGATTGGGCACCAGAGTGTGTGTGGGCAAGCGAATGCCTGAAATGGACTCCAGTGGGAAACAGAGTAATTTATATGCTGGAGGTCTAAGGTCTGCTGCCTGTGGGAGTAGAAAAGAGAAGGAGAGAGAGAGAGAGAGAAGATAAAAAAAAAAAACAGTGGTAGCAGAAGAAATGTTTCAACACTGCCATTAATGTGCTAATAATATAGAATATGCTGCAGAAAATATCCTGAAATTATGTAGTGTGTTTTCATTACATTTATATGCAGGGCATTTTTGGCCAATCCCCTTATCACAGAATGTGCTAAAACCTCTTCCTTGAAATGATTCGCTTTATTGCTTTTTCTTAGCATTCCTTTTATTTGCTCTCTAGGTATGCACTGATCAACCTTATGCCTGAAATTGGGCCATAAGAGTAAGGACAGGATCACAGTCTCCACAGGCCACTCCATTTTGTATCCCCGGCCCCCCTCCCCTCGCCCCTAGCGGCCTGTCACGCCTAGAAACACCATGCCCTGCTTTGCTGTCTACACCGTACAGGCTGTAGACATCAATCTTTCGACCGTCACCGCTGGCACTGCACCAGCCCACTAACAGACCCATTATAGAGGAGAGTGTGAGCAGATCAGCAACCTGGAGAAGCAGTTAGTCTTACCCATACACAAACATGTCGAGATATCACAGGATGCCAGTGTGCCGTCAGTCTACCTAAATATGTCTAAAATCTTGCCAGCTGTGTCTCCATTTTTTCACAGTTTGATTAAGTGATTGGATAGTTACGTCATGACAAAATGGGCATAAGCCTAATCAGTTAAGTTTGTAATCAGATACAAGCTGTTAAAATGTCTGTGGAGCTCCTGCTCCATCACAGCACCAGCAAAACAGAGAAGAGCACTTCACAACAGCAGATGAAGCTGTGTAAATGAAAATGCAGCCAACAAAACTGACTGAATGAATGAATCAGCCATTGTTTCTGAACTCATGGTAGAGATCAGTTAAGTAACTGTGGCCACAAAGCTGTATAACATTACATATATGCAGTAACATTTCCCTTCAATGTATCTAAGACAACCAAACCTGTTCCAGCATAACAATGCTGTGTGCCAAGGCTGAAGTGGCCTGAACAGAACCCTGATGAAAACCTGAGATGAATTGGTCCACCAATTGCTCACGAGACCTTCTTGCCCAACATCAATGTCTGATCTAACAACTGCTCCAGTGGCTGAATGAGCAAATCCCCACAGTAAAATCTACTGGAAAGCCTTCCCAGGAGATTGAAGGTTATTATAAAAAGAAAAGAGCCATATATAAAAAAGCATATGCAGCAAAAGCATAATTGTCAGCACATATTGGTGTAATGGTCATTTATTGAAATGGAAACGTTATCAGTTAAAAATGGATGAAAAAGATCTAGATTCGTTAAAATTTTATTTTTATCGCATTTTTAACAACAGACATTGTCACAAAGCAGCTTTAGAGAAATCCAAGTCTAGACCACTAATGAGTCACCCCGAGGTGAGCATGGCCAAGAAAACCTCCCTTTAAAAGCAAGAAAGGAAACCTGGAGAAAAGCAAGGCTGAAATAGGAAACCTCTTGTGGGTGACACCAGATGAGAGGATTTCGATGTTCCAGATCAATTACAGTACAACAGTAAAGAATTAATTATATTAAATATATACCGGATGATAGGAATAAGAATATTGTTTGTGAGCATTTCATTGTGAAAACAGCACAGAACTGGTTTTTGATGTCATGTACTGATGTATAATCACATCAGCAATTCTACAGAAGCAAGGCATCCAGATGAAAAATATTTGTTATTTGTGAAACTCGATACAGCTCTGCAGGAATGAGATTTGAATATTAAATCAAATTCAAATTAGTTTTGTCACATACACAACCATACACATTACGACACTCAGTGAAAAACTATGACTCTCTCCGTAACCTAAAAAATAGTAAAATTGCACAGAAAATAGAATTACACAACAAATGAAAAAATTACACTTAAAATACAATCTAAAAATATAATTTTCAATAAATAATAATAAATAATTTTAAACTGCAAATTAAGTTTACAAAATATAATTGAATTAAAATAGCAATCAAAATGATTCAGTAACAAAATTTACAAATTAAAAGGTATAAACACATGACAGCCACAGTATGATTTGAAATAGGGAGTATAAAATGATAAAAGATGTGTGATTGTCCATGGCCCAAAGTTCAAGATAGTCTTTCTTCTTCTTCCTTCTTGCAAATGAGAAAATGTGCAACATAACAAACTGAGATACTGTGTACTTATTACATCACTCAGTCATAACATTATGACCACTACCAGTTGAACAGCACTGATGACCAACTATACAACCAGAAATTTGTGACAGGATTATGGGCACCCAAGTCTCACCCATGCCCGTGGGGACTGATGGGCATCCTGTCCAGTCTGATCCTACAAAAAAGCCATTGCAGCCCAAATCACTGAAAAAAGTTAATGGTGACCAAAATAAATTTCAGCAATACACCCAGTGCACCTCAGACTGCCATACCCAGGGCCCAACAAGCAAAGATCCCAAGGCCACCAACCAGGCCTCCAAATTTCCCAGATGCCAATCCAATCAAGCACCCATGGGATGTGCCAGACAAACATGTCAGATCCAAGGAGACCCCACCCTGCAACCCACAGCACCCAAAAGGACCCGCTGCCTATGTCCGGGGGCCAGATAACACAGCACACCACCAGAGGCCCTGCAGAGCCACACCCTGAGGGGCCAGATCTGCCCTGGTGGCACAAGGGGAACCCAAAACCTAGGTGGTTTTAATGTTAATATTTTTAATGTTATGGCTGATCAGTGTATAATTGTAGATGCCGATTGTATTAATTATTTTTCTATAAATTTTTATTTTTATCACACAGATATTTATAAAACCAACTAATTCTGCCTAAGGAACAACACATGAAAATGTTTCTATTTTAATGTATAAAATAGGCTGCATTAATTAACGCATGATGAGATTAGGTGAATTTGCCTGCTCTCTAAGACACACACACACACACACACACACACACACACACATATATATATATCTAAATTGTTTGTTACCAATTTGTTGTGCTCCTCATATCCCATATCTGTGCAATTAGCTTACTCTTGACCCGATTATGTCATTGTTTCCTGTGGGTTAGTAGTGCTAGTGCAGATTCCATTTATTTTTAAACTATCCTGGGACAAACAACTGTTTTAGATGCTTTTATTGGCAGACCCAAAGTGATAGAAAAGGGAATTATTTGCTATGACACTTCTGTTCCCTCAAAGCTCTCGCACTTTTTGTTTATTTCAGTCGTGCCTCTAGAAGCTGTAGTGTTGAAATGGGAGATTTCAAAAACACATGACAGCCAACCACAAATCTCTGTTACTGATATGGATTTCCGCTATTTATGGACCTATCTATATTTAAAACAATTGCAATGCCATCATATTTAAAGAACAAGAGTGTAAAATCCGAGTCCTAACTTTTCATATTGCCCTCACTGCAAACAAGGTTGTTTTCTGTCTGTACCTTTGAATTATGCTTCTGTATTCATGTTGAATTCCCACTGCTCCTTTTTTTCTGCAGTGGTGTGATATGGAGTGCAGAGCAGGGAATAGAAACATCATGTCTCATCCTCTGAAAGATAAAATTATGAAAAAAAAAGAAAAAGGACCTGATGTTCCCAAAATAAACTTCCTCATTATGCATAAAGATGAGACTGATTCCCTGCCTGTTGATAACTCCCTTTGGTGATTGCAAACTTCTACCTCTGTTCATTGAGCGCATACAAAAACACTGCAAAATACATGGTCCTCATGTTCTGACACACCAAATTGAGCAAAATTTAAATAATGAGCCAGTGTATTCTTCAGCATGGCCTGATATTAATTGACCGTGAAGTTACAATCCCATATCTGTAGGTACACTACCTTATTATAAGGATTCCTTATTTATTTTTATTTTCCAATATTTTGAGCTAATGATTAATATTTAATAATAAATCATATTGCATCATCCAGTGTAAAATAAACATGATTTTACATTCAAAATGTAAATACATTCACATTTTACACATTCTTGCAGTTTTCTCAACAAGCTGTGTGAGGCCTTCCAAAATGCTTCTCATAAGATCTAAATGAAAATTCCCATTACAGTATTATTATTTGTATTATTTTATAAAGTAAAAACGGTCACTTTTAATATACACTTTGATTAATATTCAGTTGGATCTATGTGGATTTATTTATTTATTTGCTGTGCCGTGCATCCTGCCACCTCATGCTGGTGGGTGGACTGACGAAGAGAAATTGTCCTTAAATGTGAATGACTGTGTGAATGTATGTATTGATGAGCAGTGGATGGACATCGCACCCAGACTGCATTTCTGTTTCATATCCAGCATTGTAGGGAAATGACCCTGGATTCACTGTGACCCTGACTAGCAGAAGGCATTTAACAAAGATGAATGGATGAATGAATTTTGCTTTAGAAATACATTTGTAATATACTGTACATTAAGTCTATTTACATTCATCACAGAAAAAATGTGTATTATGTACGTTTATTACAAGGAGGTATCAAAAGGTTATGAAAATCACACTCAGATCCTGTCACTATTATCGTCCTCCCTCAGATGCCTTAAAACCTGGCAGTAGAATTTGCTATTGATGGTCTGGCCTGTGGGAACGAATTCTTGATGCACAGTGTGACGGATGTTGAAAAAGACAATGAGCATGCACTTGGTTAAGCTGCGGACCTGCCTTAACTTTTTTGGTGATGGAGATGATGGGCTCTTTCACTGTGAAGACTGTTGCTTCATTTCAGGATCATACCCATACACCCAAGTTTCATCATTATTATTTAAAAAAAATTATAATATCAATTTCTACTGTTGACTTTTTACCATGCAACCTCACCTCATTCAGTATTTAAATGATCTTCAGTCATAATTTTATTTTTTCCCCATCTACATTTCTTTCACATAGCTGATGGTTCAGCAGTAGCCTGGTTTTAATAATGTATTGAACAGTTCCTAACTCAATTCCAGTCAGTTAAACACACTTTTTTTTTGCTGGAGAGTATTTAGCTTGACAGAGATAAAGGGGGAACAAGTAATATTTAAAAAATAGCCCAGATATGGATGTATACTGTGTTTCAACTGAACGTGGCTATATATTGCTTAGTTGCTAAACATTTGTTTGTTTTCCCCATTTTCTCTTGATTTTTTCTACCTGCCAATTCATACCTACCCACAAGCCAGCTCAGCTCTATCACATGCTAACACATGCTTCCTTCAAAGACATTTAAAGCTAGCTGCATACTCTGCATACTCACACAGTCCCAAGACTGGCTAGAGTCACTATGATTGACAGAGGAGAGAAAGAGTGCCATCCCTCATACCCATAGAGCATGGCCAATTTTGCTCCCTAGACATGCTTTTTCTCTTCTGCCTCACTGTCAGGATCCAAACTTGTGAGCTCTTGACAATAGAGCAAACACATTTCTGTTGGGTTACTCAAAAGTCAATATGATTTATTTTACCCCTATAAAGTGCTGGCATTATGTCACCCTGTTTTATTGTTGATTCTTGTACACTGTAGCTTGGCACATAAAACATGCAGATACAGTGAGCCACCCACTGCATTCTAACCAGTGGTTGAACTGTAAAAAATTATATAATTTTTTTAATGTAATTTATTTTTATTATTATTATTTTTAAATGTGGTGGGCAGTTATATTAACAAAATACAAGCAAAATGTAAGCTTAATTAAATCAACTTGGAGCCATCAAAACAAAACAGATGCATTTAAACATGCAGTTGTCAAAACTATCATTTGATCCTTTTGTCTGGGGAGGATTATACAGTAAGAGCACAATAAATATCTATATAAACATTAGTAATGAAATAATTAAATTTAAAGGTATTGAAGTTTTGTATGACTAAGCACCAGTCTCTCTCTCTCTCTCTCTCTCTCACACACACACACACACACACACACACACACACACACACACACACGATCAAATTATTATTATGATCTATTTTTGACCCTTTTGCACCTAGTCTAATGAAAAACAAAACTTCTTTAAATTGAGAATGAAATTACACAAATTGTAAAATAACTTATCTTTTATAATCATTATTATCATCATTAAATCATTTAAAAAAACTCCCGTATTAAACTGAACCCTTCGTTTTCATTGCGTCTCTGCTGAGAGGATTTGTGCGTATGTGTCATACGTTCGTTTTTTTTCTTTTTGAAATATGTAAAAAACTGTGTTTGAACTGTTCTCTTGGCCATTGTGAAAACACGAACATCGTGAAAAGTGATGCAAACTTGCATAAAGCTTGTGAGCAGCGCGTTACAATATTGAATTCTGATTGGCTAATCGCCGTTATTAGTTTGAAGATGATCATACATAAAGAGTTTTATTATTTCATTTTCATGACAAATATTGCATAATACACAGCATTATTGATCTGAAGAGGATGGCAAAGGGGATGGTGGTTTTACAGAGGAGCCACCCCCCTCACATCGAGCCCTTATTCTAACCATTCTAAGAAAGACATAAGACTTGATAGGAATTTCCCATGGCTCTGACCACTCTACTGCTATGAACTGACTTTTACCACTTGACTTTAATGAGGTGTGTCACTTGGGCTCCTGACTTGGGACTGTTTTTAACTGCCTGGTTACAAATAAGAATAAAACTGGCTGAATGGATGGTATTGATTTGACAGCCTTTCCACTGAAGGCTTATCATGATAAAGCATGAAGTTATTGTAAAAACATCTATTTTGATTTAGGAGAGTACAAGAGTTTCAAGTTGACTTGGCTTTACCTTTGGCACACTGGAATTCTATTGTCAGCAGTTTTCTGTGTCTCCCTCATTTTAAGAAAATAAAGCCTTCTGTTTTGACTCCGTGTCCTATCAGAAATGAGCTACAAAAACAGAATCCTTGATTACGCATGCTCAAAATTCAGATATCTGACTTTTTTCTTTTGCCTCAGTAACCTTTGTGATTCTGTCAGAGCAGAGCCTCTGGGCTATTAACCTCCTGTCTACACATGCTAATGCGATGCTCCTGTGGATTCGTACAAATTTGCTCTTCCATGCATCAACTCTTACACTCCTGTACAAGTCTTTTAAACAGATGAGACAAAAGTAAAAAAAAAAAAAAAGGTCTTTCACTTTTCTCAAACAGGACATAAAGGGTCTATTACCAGCAGAACTGGAGTTGTGTGAAAGATGTAAGAGCATAAGATGCGCCTTAAAGTGAGGTGAAGGGAGCCGAGGAAGGACGATGGATAGGGAAAGCATGAACATACACTCACTACATATCTGTTCACTGAAGCTTCATGGGGAAATCATGTCTTACTGAAGGCTCTTGCCTGGAACAAAGCTTTTATTTGTGCATAAACAGCAAAGCACCTCACAAAATGGAAGCAAATGTATGGCTGTGAAAGACACAAATAATCACTGAGTGAATTAACTCAGAGCTGACAGCTTGGTTAATGCCTCAGCCTGCTTCTAACAGATAATGACTGTAAAAGTCCTTACTAACATCATTGCACTGTAAAACCCCCTTTTACTAACGACCTTGTTAGAATTCCCCGCTGCTGCAGCGCTGCCCAGTTATCAGGCCAAGAGCACTGAGACGAAACATTTGTGATATTACAGCTTTGACAGCCTCCAAATAATAGAGCACGAAGGAACTGTTGATGTCCAAACTAGAGAGGCATTAAAATGACAGCTGCATTTAGGCATTGTAGTGTTAGTAAGAACAGTCAACACAATGTCATTAACTGCATCTAATTTCAGTGTCAAAAGGGTTGTATGCGCTCCAATGTCTTTCTTGTGAAATTTTCTGCTAATTCAGTGTATTTCATTTTGGTAAATCTGGCTACAGTGCAAAAAAAAAAAAAAAAAGAATAGTAGTGTTTGTGTCATAAATTAATTAGGTCACACGATAGCAGATCTGAAAAGTTGTCTGAAACATTTGTTTTAAAAGAAGCGACAAATCCTTAAATGTTTTTTAAAGCAGTATGTAACCAAATATTTTATCAGCTTTGATAACTGGTGACTCTGTTGCTTTTGCTTGTTTCACTTGTTTTGTTTGTGTAAAATGTAAAATGATTTACTTAGTTTTGATGTTCTTTTTGGTGGGTGGTGTTGAACTTATGCAAAGGCCAGCTGGAAAGGCTTTGAGATTGGAAAATGTTTCATTATTCACTCAAATCAAGCTTTGCTAAAATTCTAGTCATTTTCAATGGCTCATCAAATTTCAGGAGATTGATGGGTTTATGATTATACTTAGTTCACTAAAGCTTAGAGCTGTATTAAACTATTATGACTGAGATACAGTGAAACCTCGGATTGTGAGTAATGCAGTTTACGAGTGTTCCGCAAGACGAGCAAAGATTTTTAATAAATTTTGACTTGGAAAATGAACAAGTCTTGGTTTATGAGTACCGAGTATCATGTATCACGCATGCGCTTCTTGTTTTAACGCCGAGCGTCACGTGATCACAACTGAGCCAATGGTTTTTTCTCTCTCTTGCGCTGCGGAATTGTGGGTAATCGTCTCCCCTGCTGGGTCTTAGTGCTCGTCTCCTACTGGTATAATCAACATCTGTGCGCCCGTGTACTGTTTACTATAACACTGTGACCACGTGTGTGTGTGTGTGTGTGTGTGTGTGTGTGTGTGAAACATATGTTATTTTGTGTCTGTATGCGTGTGTACAGCGCACGTGTAAACCAAAGTGCAGGTTAATTAGTTTTATTTTTACTTTACAGCAGTGATTCCGTTAGTGTGTCGCTCAATCGAGTGTCAGATTTCTTGTTAATTTTTCTCATAAAACAGTGTTTCCGTTGTGTGCACATGTGAAAATATATATCTACTTTATATTTTGTATTAATTATTTTTATGTATTTTTTAGAACGAATAATTTGAGGTTCCATTATTTCTCATGGGAAAATTAAATTTGGTTTATGAGTGTTTTGAAATATCAGCCCGCTTCCGGAACAAATTATGCTCGTAATCCGAGGTTCCACTGGAACTAGATTTTTAAAGTATAAGATGATTTGTTTGACAGTTCTTTCATGTCTTTTTTCACTATAATCTTTAGTTTAAAGTGAATTTGTTTTTACTTACATCCTTGGAACATCTCTACGTATTATTTTGCTGTCATGCTTATCAACAAAATTGATTATGATCACATGATGAACTTTACTGATAGAACAATAAGTACACTGAACATGAAAGGTAGGTAGAACATGAGAGAGTATGTAAATATAATTAACACTGCGAGTCATACTGTTATCACCCCACATCTAGACATTCACCACAATAAATCAACTGTCAACTAATCTAACATTTTGCCATGATGTACTATACTACTACTACTAATAATAATATTAAGAATACAATAACAACAAGCACCGCCCATCATATTTATGATGTTATTTTTTCTAATACAAAAATATAAATGTATAAATAAATATATTCACTTACAGTACATTAAATCAAAATTCTAATCAGTTGAAACAGTGTATTTTCTCCATTAAATCTGTAGCAATCTAATGAATATAAATCTCTAAGCAACAAAAATGATATTCATTTTCAGTGGATTGCTACAGATTTAATGGAGAAAATACACTGTTATCAGAGCCCAAAGCATAGTTTTAAAGTGTCAGTTTGTGTGATCGGGACTAATGCTTTCTACAACTGTTGTGCCATTTGTGTCTCATTGATAGCACATTAACAAATACATGAGAATTTTTTTTTTCAAAATAGTTTATATATAAAACTAAGTCCTCTTATTCATTTAACATTTTCTACATGTTGGCTTTCTTTCTTTTTTAATGTTTAGAATTGATTTAATGCTTATATGATTTCAAGTCGATCAGTTGAGGTTTGCATTAGTGAGTCTTCTGATGTGTTTAAAAAACACACAGAAAGTTGAGATGGTACAATTTTTTTTTTTTTCTAAAATCATGGGAATTTAATGAATACCAGATGAGTAAACACATTTTGGAATAGATGAATGCACAATTCTGTAGATTGGGTGTTGAAATTTTTGAAAATACATTTTTATATGTATGTTTACCTATTATAAATGACTTGCATAACTTTTGATACTGATACAATGGCTGCTATATATACTCAGCAAAAAAAGAAACGTCCTCTGACTTTCAACTTTTTTTTACTTTCAGTAAACTTAATGTGTAAATATTTGTATGAACACTAAAAGAGTCAACACCATAAGACATAAACTAA
>JAQMYG010000004.1:13538318-13564239 GCA_030014215.1 Clariallabes teugelsi
TGACAAAAGACTGCAGCTCAGTAGGCCGGGGAACTGGACCTTTCTCCCCGAGACCGTGTCTGCCCAGATGTTACACACACAGTCTGTATTCTCTTCCTGACAGCATGCAAGAGGGAGAAAAAATAAAGCGATGAGCGCAATGCTTTAAGAAACAAATCCGAAATCATTTCACCACATAACTTTATTATTTTAACAGTTTCTTTCAGCCAGATTAATGGCTTTAATCTTTGGATATTTGGATCTTATTCATCTATGCTTTGTATTTGCTTTTTGAGCAGTATACTTCACACAGAACTTCTTTCCCCGGTCTTCCCATGTGGGCTGTTTTATTTTGTGTTTTACTGGCTTAATGACCATGTCCTTCTGTTTCGGAGAAGAGGAGACTTCAGCCGATAATGCAGCTGCCCATAAAAAAACCTCCTAAACAATATACCTTACACTAAAAACAACTTGAGCTAAATGGTGCTGGCTGTTTAACAGATTTGGCTTTTCCCTTTCCTAGGGGTCGACACATCGAAGCAGTCAATCTGAAAGATATTGGCATAGGATTTTACGATTGAGGTCATTCCTGCCTTAACCCACCCGTTTCTTTGCTCTTGGGACCAGCAGGAGAGATGTCTTACATCTCCAGTGGCTGACTATTGCACTACAATGGCAACCAAGCGGTGATAGGGCTTGAACCCTCGACTCTCCGATCAACAGCCTAGAACCTCAAAAGCCTGAGTCAGCACTGCCCCCGCTGTTTAACAGATGCTTTCTTGCTTTGATTTCTTGCTTTGATTGACCCCCTAGTGGGAGAAAATTACTATCGTGCATTAAAGCAAGGCCATGTACTTTTATTTCACCTGGTGAGGAGCATCTTCTCTCGTGCTTTGCAAGCAACTGTGCAGTAATATACTGTACTTGTTTCTAACCATGCATATATGTGCATACATGATCTCTGTCTCACATATTCTGTGTTCATTTGTGCACGTCCTCACACATTAACGTGATGTTCCCACAGGATGCAATATGCATGTAAACAGTAGGGGCAGAATGATGTTACTTTACCGCTGCACAGTGACAAATATACATGTCAAAACAGTTGGAGATGAGTACAATACTATCTGAAAACTAAGCAATGTTATCCTTAAGTGTCATCATGTTTACTTCATTACTGATTGAACTCTCCAGTGTGCCCCCTACTGGAATCCTTGAGCAACACATGCAGTATATAGACAAGTAGGCGAACAAATATGTAAATATGTTCACGATGTGAACGCATCGTTTAGTAGTGCCTCCCAGGAGTGGATAGCCACCCAAATCCAACTTAGCTAAAAGGTTTGATGCACTGGGAAAATAGAGCTTTACACATCAGTAGATATCCAATGATACTTTTCAGATGTTGTAAATAGGTGGCCAGTGTGCTGATCTGAGGTTGACGTGCTACTCTAAGGCACATCTAGGACCATTCTTCTCCTTAATTAGTAGCTATAAAGTCACTATCAACCCAAAGTCATAAACAAAATATGTAGCATTAGAGAAGAGTGTCCAGAGATCCTCTCCCCTAGTGTTATATGAAACCTCTCTCTTTGTCTGATCTTTGCATGGTCAGTTGCTGCAAAAATGCACATTTTAATTTAAAATCAACAAAGAATTATTTTTTTTATTACAGTATTTGATTGGATAACTACTGCAGTGAGTAAGGTTTCATCTGTATAATTATTTTAACCCATATTGACGCAGTGAGGATTAGGACTAAACAACAATGTGGCCATATGAAGACCACTTTTTTGTGAAGCTCATCTAAAAAATGCTTCAGGTTACTAGGGAGCATGAAGATTGGACTTTGGAACAGTGGTAAATGTTCATGTGTTCTGACGACTCCACAGTGACCCTGTTCCGTAGCAATGAGCAGGTCAGGGTAAGAAGGGAAACCCATGAGGTGATGCACCCATCATGCATAGTAACTTGTTCTTTACAAGCCTCTGGAGGCAGTGTTATGATCTGTGGTTGCTTCAGTTGGTCAGGTCTCGGCTCAGCAATGTTATGTGGCGATAAAATCAAGTCAACTGACGACCTGAGTGTACTGAATAACCAGGTTATCGCATCAATGCATTTTTTCTTCCCTGATGCCAAAAACAACCAAATTCAGATTCAGCTGGTTCAAATTGTAAAAGTGTGGTTCGGGGAGCATGACGAATCATTTTCCAGACATGAAGAGGCAACTAGAGATCCTTGACCTTAAACTCATTGGAAGGTCTTCGGGATGTGCTGTAGAAGAGTGGTTCAACTTTAATGTCATCAATACAAGATTTCTCAGTGTGTGTTTTTTCAACCAGTCATGTAGTCTTTTGTATTTTTTGAGTTCATTAGCTAGTCATGAGGTGCAAAAAGCCCACCTTTTTAGTAAATTGATTTTCCTTGCAAGGTTGGCCTAGTGCAAAACCTTTTGTGTGTGTCTGAATCTGTTTGTGTGTGTGTGTGTGTGTGTGTGTGTGTGTGTGTGTGTGTGTGTGTGTGTGTTTTCTAGAAAGGATGTCTGGATTACCAAGGCCTGAACTTGAAATGCAAAAGGACAGGGCAGTCAATATTCACTGATTAATGATAATGGCATGCAAGCCAGAGGGATAATCTTTTAAAGCTCTTTTTTATCTTAAAACCAATTGACTTTAGTTGTTGAGGACAGAAATCACACAATCCCAAAGTAAATCCTGAGAGTCTGAGAATGGTCTGTGCATAGATATTTAACCCTTAAATACATCAGTGTTTTTCCAGTGTGACCTGGATAAGTGGAAACAGACTCCTGGGAGAAAGACCCTGACCTGTATAAAGACCAGGAGCGATTCTAGGATCAGACCTTCAGGAAGGCTCAGCCCCTAATGATGATGTAACATGTAAAGTGTCTTGGTATTAATAGTAATCATAATTAATATTATGAATATTATTTAGCTATTTTTATTAACACCAATATTAGTAGTACTATTAGGTAAAAAAAAAAAAAAGAATATGTTGAGCATTAGGCCTTTAACAATGTCGTCTTCAAACCTGGGTTAGGGTTAGCTTGGGGCAATGCAGATAGCTTACCTCATTTTGAATGCAGTCTTATAGTCTTATATAACTGACCTGATCCAGGTTGTTTTCTCCCAAAAACTTTTTTAAAATGAACTCATCTGAAATGAGTCAGGGTTTCTTCCAATCATTTAAGTCAATATTCACAGATCGACTGTAAATATACCATGAATCCCAAATTGAATCAGAATATGTAACTTACTGCAATGGGTATTAACTGTGCTGTTTCATCTTATATATTTTTAGCTTATATTAAGCTAGATGCATAAAGATAAAAAGATGTGATTGTGTTAGCTGTTCTAACACTCGAAATAACAAAAGCTTGAACCTCAAAACCAGATGGCCACCTAACCTGCAATTTATTCATCAACTTAACGTTAAAGTGCACTGGCAATGTGAAAACAGATTAACATTAAAATCTGAACCGATCTTTGGCAAACCATACCTACATCAGCTATCACTTTCACACATTTTACCTGTGCTTTTAATTTGTACATAAGAAACGTAAACTGTTATTCACTTTCTGTCTCTCATGCATCAGTCACCTGAACCGGAGCGGTAGAAGTAACTCTCAGTGGCTCTAAGCTCAACCACATTTCTTCCCACTAGTAATGCATTCTGGTAATGTTATGGAAACTAGGCGATCACCTACTACGGATAATTGTTGGTCATTTCTTTAATTGAATTGTCGATTGAACTGTAATCATAAATTATTTTAGAAAATAAAGATGCATTATTATTATCATCATCAACATTATATTTAGTGATGCTAAGATAAAATTATAGTGGTGTTGAGCACCCCTGAAAAGCGTCTAAAATCACCTATAATAAAGAGATTAATAAAGATCAATGATTAAATAAATATTTCGTTGAGCTTATATATGCCTATTGGCTAGATGTTTTTGAAGTATGTTCAAGGCTTATATTTTCTTAAATAGATTTTTTTTTTCTATGGCTAATTTGGATGTACAAAGATTGCTTATTTGTAGCTCAACATTCAGCGATTTATAAATTAACCCCTGAGATTTTCAACCCCAAACAAACCCTGGAAAGAGTTTGTTTTTTGCCCATTGTATCCCTGGTAATCAGATGCTTATTGACAATGATGAAATGGAAATTATAGTTTATCCCACTGTTGCTCATTATCTGTGACTGAATCTTTGAAGTTTAAGTGACCATGGGTAATTTATGCATAGTCAGGGATTTAATTATTCTCCTCTGCAGGCATTTTTGAGTGTGAAACAGCATTGTGTACGAAGTGAAACTTGAAGGAAAGAGCCCATGTGGGTGAATCTCACCCTAGCCAGTATATGGGGGTTCTGGGTCTTGGCACATGCTCCTGGACTTCTGTTGTCAGCAATGGGATATGTCTCTTTCTGCATAATCCCTGTGCCTCATAGCCACAGCCTTATAGCCATAGTGGGATTGGGGCACAGCAGGCTGGATCAATAGGGCTTGAAGGCAGAGCTGCAGTGCAGGTTGTGTTGTTTTGGTGATCTGTGATGTCAACAAAGATGGGATAGGGTGTGCAGGGATCAATGGCAACTTTGCCGAGTTCTGATAAGCTTGGAAGAATCAATGATGTCTTTTTAGTTCCATTAGATTGCCTTTTAAAAAAAGATGGCTTTAGAGCATAAATATTCAGATTTGAAATAGCTATTACATGAATAAATGAATACAGTTCTGATTAAACAATGCTGGTGAAAAACTCATTTTCGGTGTATGGTCACAAATTATATTTTTTCACCCACGCAAATCGCTCTCTTATGTGCACAATTTCTATTTGCTTGCTCAAGCTCTTGTGTATGCTCCTACTGATTGGGTTACCAAATCACACTGACAAAATCCCCCCTAGGCAGTAATGAAAATGTGCCCACTCTGTTATAAAATAAATCAATTATTATCACCTCTTGAACTCCTGATGTACCCCAATTACATATATACATAATTTGTTTCACTAAGATTAGTGACATTGTTCATAATCTTCCCAAGACACAACCTCAAGGCCAAAATAAAATGTAGCCCAATTTTATTATTATTTTATTAAATGCTTTTTAAATCATACAAAAGTAAATAAAAAAAATAGTTTTTGTTCACATAGGGCAAAGAAAGTAATTAAAAAACTCTGTGCCTCATATTGCAATTTAATTTAACAGTTGAATATTATATATTTTATTTTAATGTTTTATTTAAAAATTGGACAGCTTGAATGGACCTCGGCATCAGTGCATAACCTCAGTAATGCACTTGTGGCTGAACTGGAAAATCTCTATAGACACACCCTAAAATGTAATGAAAGCCTTTCTAGAAGAACAGAGTTCATTATAAAAGCAAACAGGGTTTAGATCTGGAAAGGGCTGTCCAAAACAAACATAGAATTCCACCTGAAAAAAATTGGAACAGCAAGGCAATTATTTTCTTATTTTTCAAATTTTTATATATAATGAAAACAATTGGGTTTGAGAATTTTTTAAAAATGAGACAATAGATCAGAATTTTTGTTTTAATCTAGACATGCTATGCATACATTTTTTTTTTAATCCTCTGATTTATCAAGTGATCATAAATATTGGAACATGCAAAGGTTTTTCTTGTTGCCCAGGTTCGCCTGTTAGAATTTAATGTTCTAGGGCCAGGGGTAGCTCAGTGGTTAAGGCATTGGACTACGGTTCGGAAGATCCCAGGTTCAAACCCCACAACCACCAAGTTGCCACTGGTGGGCCCTTGAGCAAGGACACTTAACCCTGAACTGCTCAGATGTGTAATGAGATAAAAAATGTAAGTCGCTCTGGACCAAATGCCTAAATGTAAATGTAATGTTAGAATTGCTGTTTCAATGATTGCATGTTTTTTACCCCTCTCTTTTGGTTTGAGCCCTGAGTTGTCCCTTTGCAAGGACAACTGCATTTAGTTAAGAATAAACCAACATAATGATCAGATAGCTGTTTATTGGAGAAAATCAAGTTATTTTGCAGCTAAGAAAAAAGGACAGCTGATCACAAAAGCATTGGGCATAGCTAACACAACAGTTTGCATTGTCCCAAAAATGAAAGAAACCCCTGGTTTCTACCAACTAGATGTCAACCAGGTCATTCCAGGAAAACATTAGCACTTGATACCAAAAGCATTACGAGATCTTTATAAAACAAAAAACAAAAATCACCAAAACCGTATGTGTGAATTTTGGTTGAATGCAACTGCTAAAATATTCAAATCACAAAAGAGAAAACACTCTAGTTGTTGTGTAAATTGGGTAGAGAGCTTAGTAAATCTACTAACCATTGGTTCTTCTGTCTTTTCAACTTGACCCATATTAAGCAAAAAAATAAATAAAATAAAAAAAATAAAACAACCACAGGGAATGTAATAAGCAGAAGTAATTTAGACTAGTGAGTCTACTCTGTAATTCACACTTTATGGCTGACTGGCATATTAATGACTCTTAGGTAAGCTCTAATTGAGAAAATTACTATTTAATGAAGATAATGAAGTTTTGTGAGGACATGATTTTCACACTGCGAAACACATTTCTCCACCTTAACTACCAAACTGTTTCTGTCAAACACAGAAGCGGAAGTGCCGAAGTTCCTGTTGATATCCCTGTGGTGGCCATTTGACACATCCAGCCTGTTTCTTGAGAAGCTAACCCGTCTGGCCAATGTGAGATGTGAAATGGCGAGACAAGGCTTGTGTGATTGAAAGCTCAACTTGTCACCCACACTCCACTGTGCCAGCCATGACTGGCAGCTGATGGACTCTGTGAGCTGCCAGGAGGAGTGGATGGGGAGTAATCTCATAGTCTCAGCCTTCGTTGTATCCCCAAAGCCACTATGACAAGACAAGGAGCTGTCTCTGTACGGAGCATCTCTCTCCATGGCCGGGAATGATACACATTTATGTCCGAGCTGCTATGACTGATCTGTCAGAGTGCAATCGAAATGATTTTTGGCATACAATATGTATCCTCCATAACACTATGTCCCATGGTTTATGGCTCATCATTACAAAGCAATATGCCTCCATCACTCATATTTTGATTCTTAACTACTTGCAAGCTGTCAAGGACTTGATTCCATAGACTTGGCCTTCCTTTGCCACATCACGTATCCCTTTGCCTCATCACACATTTAAAGTTAACATTCCATTAGACTCACCAGTAATGCTTCTTCTAGGTTTTACATATTTATCAGGAGTGATATGTTCTTCAAAGCAAGCACATGGAAGATAGCATATAACATTTTAAAATTACATTTACTTTAACAAAAAAGCTATTTCTGTCTTTTGTGCTTCTTTTTAGGGATTTAACTTCTTTTTTTTCTTTATGTTTCTTCTTTACTTTGGCCATGCATTGAGCATTGATGTAAAATGTTAGAAGTAATAGTTTTGGCCATTGGGTTCTGGACTACATTACTCACCCACCACTCAACTATTACACGTTACATGACCAATCATGATCAATCACATGCCTTCCTGATTGCACTCACTTATCTTATGTTTGTGTTGGATTACCGTAGTGGGTTGAGTGGTTTTAAGTGGAAAATGTGTACAGAATCACAGGAGAGTGGAAGCCCACTGTAGTATTACATGTATACAGTATAGACAGAAGTATTGTCTGTGTATATAGTGCCCATGCATCCTAGCAGAAGATCTGCTACAAAAGCCATGTTGGCTCATGTTTTGAAAAATTTCAAGCTATGGAGATTTCGCATACATTTTTTCTCATTTATTTAACTGCTTCACTTTATTATTCAAAATCACTCTGTTCGGTTCTTTGAGATATTTTTCTAGGTCTGCATCTGTACAAGTATTTGATAATTCCTGTTTAAGACGTTGTGACCTGTGGAAGAACTTTTAACAAACCCTTAAGATAGTTGGCATAAAATCCGCCAGTGTGGAAAGTATGATGCGACAATTGACCTGAATAACATGGCTTTGTTGCTTGTTCTCTCACCCACATACACAATTTGGGAGAAGATTTCAAAAACAGGACTAATGGCAGTTGAAATATTATTTGACATACAGTATGAAAACATGAAGTGACAACCCTATCTGGAGCCGTGTTAATTAAATAAAAATCATGATTTCCAGCACATCCTTTCAAAGAGATGGCATTCCACATTTTATTAGCCCAGGGTTACAATTAAAAACTGAACAGTTTGCAAATGGTCAGAGTTGTGTACAGCAGATGCCAAGGCAATCAAACATCTAACAAAATGCTAATTGGGTGTTATTATTTCCAGACCTGGCGCATGATGTAATTATCCCATTACTTTATTACTCTGCTACAGAGCTTCTCTCTGTTCATTGTACCTTGTGAGTTTATATCCCCCCTGCACTGTAAGTTTCTATTACGCCGTGAGTTTATATCCCTTGGCATGTTTATCATCCCTTTTTGTGTATTATTTGATGTTTTCTGTCGATTATGATACAGGCCCCAAGCTCCAGCTTTCTTTTTGATATACCAGCATCAGTAAGACCAGCACCAATGTTGAAGGTTAAAGGTTGCAAAATAGTCATTATTAACATCGCACCATAGGTCCCCCACTGTTCTAATGCAGGCAGTGCTTCCACAGCTCAGGCGGGGGTCTAGAAACTGTAAATATGATTGCAAAAATTAATTGAACCACGCCATGCCTGGGTCTGTCTCCTTTTATTAAGGAATTGGGTCTATCTGTCTAAACGACTCTAAGTCTTCAGTGTCCAATACTACAAGGAAGTGTGTGTTGTTTACATGATTTTCTATTAGCATATGAAAGGTGTGTAGCTTTTCCACCCCTGTCATGATTGCAAGGTTTTTCTAAAGTGTGGTCTTTGTGCCCACAAGGTCATGTGAGACGAATCAATACAGGTTATTGAATGCTCATCTCTTCATCCTTGAAGTGAGCATTAAAATCAATGCACATAAATGAAATTAAACTCCTAAAGCTTGTGAAGAAAAAAGCAAACAGAAATCAGAACCATGTGAACATTAATACAGTGGAAAAGTTTTTTTTTTTTTTTTTTTTTTAGTATTCTATAGGGCCTTTAATACGACAACAATAAAATAATATTATAAAATTATAAACTATCTTTTGGCAGGTTGCTATATGAACTTATACCACAGTGCTGTAAATTCATAAATCTGATGGGTGTGTGATGGCAACTTTTACAATGGTACCAACTGTTATATAAATGATAGGTTTCTATAAATGCATTTATGCATTTAATTTATTTTGTGTCACCTGCTTGCAAGGCATAGACGACACATAGGGGTCACTCTCTGGGTCATCACCATCCATTGTTGTCACACTTTCTTCTATCTGCAGTGCCTTTGAAAGCATTCATATACATTTGACTAAGACTTTACCAAACCTTTATTAGAATTATTTTCTAATAAATTGTATTTTTTAAAATAAATATTACAATAATTGTATTTTTAAAGGTCAAATCTAAAAACTTTTCATAGGAATATTTAAGAGGTCAGAATGCACTTTGGGTTTAGATATGAAAAAAAAAATAAACATCTTGAAAAGCATGCAAAATCTCAACACCTCATTATTTCAAATATAAAATGAACATAGATACAGTCATGAATGACATCATCAGAGTTGATGCATTAGTCAGTAACAGGGATAATAATGAACAGAAAAAAAAATATATATAATAGAGATTTACTTAAAAGTTATTTAAAGTTTAAGCGGTTAAGAGTTACAAAATGGAACATTACTCGCATTCAGCATCTGAGTGAGGGGACGGCAGAGTAATGAAAAAAGTTGAAAGATATTAGAAAAGGCTCCGGGTATAGAAACCGATCTTCTGAGTTATTTCAAGACGAAAGAAGAAAAATCAAGGTAAATTGACTGGCTAGGCAAGTTAGGGTTCTGTAACACCCTCAGTCCAATTCAGTTAAATTAGGCTTCACTGGTATGACCATAATAGCAGGAATATGATAGCCGGAACAGTAGATTTAAAAATATGGGGATAAGAAAGAACGCATCTGTGTAGGGACAGAAAAAGAAGGTTAGTCATGCTAATATTGCAGTGAATAAACTATGCCATCTTGGTACTGCATAACCAGGGATAGTGCAATCTCTTTATCTTGTGTTTGTTTCTGAATGTGTGTGTATGCATGTACAAATTAAGAAATATTACATGAGATCATGTGAGTGCTGTGAATGTCAGCACGGTTTGGGTGATATTGTCCCATGTGATGTTGCAACAAGAACCTGTGACTGGTGGAGTATGAAAGGCGAGAACAATAAACCATGGGATTTCTTAGGGTGTACAATCCCTTGTTTTACACATCAAGTAATGCCCTTGATCAGGGGTCAGAAAGGGAATTATTAGTTAGCTTTGTAGCTCGCAATAGCCTTGACAGTTCACAGGCAATTCAGACCAACTTAGAAGCAATTACAGTACTAAGGGTAAAAGTGCTGGATAACACCCAACGTTAGGATGACATAGCATTTGCTGAAAGTGCTTCCGCAACAGGTTTTGGCAGGCAGCTGCCCTCCCCTCTTTACAGTACTGTAGACATACTTTCAACTCATAATTAGTGATTGTTAGAAAACACTTTGCCATGGGGTGTTACATATAGTTTAACGTCCCAGTGCTGTTATTCTTTATCATCACCAATTGTGGTATGTCTCTTGTGCAATCATATTGCTTGGTCTGAAGTAACTGCTGTATAATGCTAAATAAAGTAATATTGTTTGCACTTTTTCACCACCAGGGCCAAGAAGTGCCATAAGAGAACAGGGACTGAAGTTAACAGAAAGAAATCAAAGAAAGGAAAAGGTGAACAGTGCACAAACCAGCAGTAAAGATAAGTAGCTTAATAATGTTTGAATCTGTGTGTAGTCCCCAACCTATTGATGCCAAACTTTCTATAAAAAAAAGACAAGCCCCAGGCAAGCTTGATTAAACCCGTGATCTTTTCAATAGCGTTTTGTTTAGTTTTTTTGTTGTCTTATTAAAGC
This sequence comes from Clariallabes teugelsi, assembly GCA_030014215.1. Lineage (NCBI taxonomy): Eukaryota > Metazoa > Chordata > Actinopteri > Siluriformes > Clariidae > Clariallabes > Clariallabes teugelsi. The sequence continues at coordinate 13,549,328 of JAQMYG010000004.1, forward strand.
AAGAACAAAGAGACTCGTGAGGGATTAGCTGTTTATGGGTAGTATAACAGAAGTGATAATAGTAACTAACATCTTGTGGACATTCCGCAACATTAAATGAACCTATAAATATGTTTTTTTTTTAAAGTGACATTTAGTAGAATTTAAAAGTAATGACCTTGTTAAATAAGGAAACTCTATTCAACACCACTTAAGTCTGCTTTCGTGCAGAGGAGAAGCCTAGCACCTAGTCTCCTTTACCACGTCTTATTAAGCCTGCACAGATGGGTCATACTATTTAATTCATAAGGGAACACAAACTTTGATCTTGTGCGGTGTGTTTAGAATTCAGCTCCAGTCATGCACAGACCAGTGAGGCCCCACAGCACACAACCCTAAATGCTGAAAGCTCTAGTAACTTGACTCTCAGTTCAGATGGGATGTGACTTCAAATTTTAGGCCAAATGTCACCCACCAGTGCTTTCAGTTAATTCATGAGTCGTGATGTGGAATAACCTAATATATTTATTATTACATTTATTTCTTGTCATCATTCTTTTTTATAAGGAAATAAATTTTTTGTAATGTAAAAATTTTAATTGTCAATGTCAACAACATTACTATTTATTTATATTTTATTTTTGTATTTTTTATTAGTACTAACTTTTAAGATAGTGTTATGTCCTATGTTGTTGTTGTTATTATTATTGTTATTATTATTATTATTATTATTATTATTATTAATAATAATAATAATAATAATAATAATATTATTATTATTATTATACAGTAATACACAGTATTAATACACACTTGAATGGATCGTGAGTGGTCAGAATAGCAGCAGCTACTCATATCTTATCTTTTGTCTTTACTGATCATTTGTGATTGTGTTTTTTTGACTTCTACATTTGACTTCTACATCTTGCCACATCTGCAAAAAGCAACACGTTCTATCCGAAAGGAGCCCCAGCATTATTAGTCTGAGATCAAACGAAGCCGGCAGATGGCATTTCAGGACTAAGCCAGAGAAAGGTACTTAGATTGGTCAATGAAGCCTTTTTATGTGCTATCAATGGCAGACTGTATGGCATTTTGTTGTGGCTTTTCCTTGGCTAACCACATTCCGTGTGCTTTATTCATCTATCACACAAATGGAAAGGAGCTCTTATCGAAAGAGAGGAAAGTAAAAATAAAAGAAATAACGCATACGTTGCAGAAACAATTTTTACAGTGTAGCAGGAATGTGCAGCTCTCACACACAGCTCAAACCATCATACAGGCCTCTGGTACGCGTATATTTCTTGCACACATTTTCTTAACATTGGTGCACTAGACTTTAACACTGTTACCACGGTTTTAAAATGTTTACATGTTTTCTATGAATCTTTAAATTTTTTTGCAGAGATCTCTCATTAAGCTGCAGAGAAGATTTCATTTTTATATAGCCTGTAGAATAACCTCATTTGAAAACTTCATATACAGTGTCAACATCTCCGTGCTGGAGCTTGCTTATAGACAGTTTCAAAAACTGTGCTTCAGACAGGGGTTTCGAGCATGTTAATTCATTTTCACTACCGCTTGTTCTGTGTGGGGTCTCAGGGGGCCTGGCAGATGGCGCAGCTGTATTGTTAGCAGCTTCTTCTGCTGTTATGCATTTTGTTTGACTTGGTCAGGAAGTGTGGAGCATGTGCAGACCGCCGAGGCTGATGTTTGTGTTCAATTGAGGTATATGTTGAAAAGAAGCTTGACTCCTACCCACATTGAACTGGGAATCCAACTTCAAGTTCAATAGTATTATTTTAGTCAGACACAATTACAATTATTTATGTTTTAGTTGAACTAATTATTCGGAGCTTGTTCATTCATTTCCCTACCGATTGTTCTGTCTGGGGTTGCAGGGGGCCTGGATGTTATCCTGGGGTCTGGGTCAAAGGTAGCTCAGTGGTTAAAATGTTGGACTACTGAAATGTCGGAAGCTGCCACTGTTTGGCCCTTGAGCAAGGCCCTCAAACCTCAACTGCTCACATGTAAGGAAAAATTGTAAGTTGCTCTGGATAAGGGTGTCTTCCAAATGCTATAAATGTACATTCCAGCAATAATTTAATGATATGACAGCTTACCAAACAAAATGCCATCCAAGGAGCACTAAAAGTTCACTGAACACCTCGAAAGGTAGCTTGAATAAATCTCAACCTGTCTCTGGGACTCATATGTAGAGCTTAGTGCTGACCACTTTAATTTGATCATGCAAGACACAATCCAAAAAGGCGTCTATTGAAAACTCTTGAAAATTTGGCTTCAATACCTGTAAAAGATTAAGCTGGCTTTAAACCAGCCTAAAGACAAAGTTTATATACAAAATTATTTATGAATCAATAAGTGGATCATGTTGAGTGATTTTATTCTTTTTTTTTTATTACATGAGTACAGTTGATGTAATGTCATAGGTACCTACAATTAGACATGACATCACACAAAGTGATTTCATTTAACTGTGCAAAATTTCCCCTGACATAGGTTTCTATAGTCTATTACCTAATCCGTGAATATTTATTTATTTTGCATATTACAAATTTGCTGCTTTCCATTTCCTGCCTTGACATTTCTTAAATTTTAACAGTGGAGATGCATCTGAATTCTGAGATTAATGAATGAAAAACAAATCTACAGTTAATGAAAGCAAGCCATGTTCTTGTGTCACTTTCATTTTGCCTGGATGAGGTTTTGGATGCAAATGTCACATTCAAAATATTCTTAATTTTATGGTAGGCCTTTTGAAGGCTGTGACTAGCTTATTTACAATTACACCCTTACTCGCTTGTTTGATAAGGGCTGTGGTAATAATTTTTTTGATGGAAGCTATTTTCTCCGTAATCCATCTGTGTGTACTGTATGCCAGATCTTTCTCCTTGTTTGGTGGGGTGGGGTGGTTGATGAGAGGCGGCTGCCCTACCATGCAGTGTCTACTTTGCATCTGAACGATCTTGCTTTTGTTTGAGCATATTCATACATTCCACACAGTCAGAACATTTACATGCACAGATAAGTCAGGCTCTAGTTAAAGCGCAAGTAGGCCATTTAATTGGACTACTGTACTTGGGCTATTATACAAGCAAGAGAATTGATTTATTGACTGTAGTATGTATGTTGGACTCCATGATGTTAAGATGTTGCCACTTTTAGCTGTTTCCGGTTGACCCATCACATCACAGACCAAAACAATCAAGAAACAAGTTAGCTAGCAGTAACCTAGCAGCATGTCAAGTCGTGAAATTTACATTTAGTACATACTGTATGCTTTATTTTTGTACAAATCAGATTCATGCTATCCCTTGTGGTTATGGTGCTATTTAAAGGTGAACGACACTGCTGTATTGTTCTTCTTGTATCTTCTTCTGCTGTTATGCATCGTCTTCATCTTCTGGGTCAAAGCCTGGGACAGGAAGTGTGAAGCATGTTTAGTATGTCTAGGCTGATTTCTGTGTCCAGTTGAGGTATACAGTACGTTCATTAGAAGCTTGACTCCTAACCATTGTCTGGGTGTGAAAGTACGAGTTTGGGAAGTTTGATTTATATGATTGCAGTCAGACTAACAAGTTTATATTTATTCTGAAGGTCCGGTTTTAATTGTACTAATACCGTAATTCAGACCAACACAGCGTCTTGTAAACTTTACTGATTTTTCAAGACACAAAATCTAGTCAATTGTACCACATCATTTTCGAGGGTCCCAAACTACATTCTCTACAGTTTGAGATAGTAATAAAACTTCAGTAAAAATAGCTTCATGTAGAAGCTATGACCCTTAATAATAACAACCTCTGCTCTACTCTTTGAGCATAAAGGATTTAATGTTTTCAGACAGGTGATGAGTAGCTGTAGAGACGAACTATGGCAGTGACTTTATATACATTTCATAGAGACAGAGGGAATCAAAAACCTTAGACTAGCCGAGAATCTGTGATGATGTTGCCTAATCTCAGCTTTAGACAAAAAGAAAATGTTCATAAAAGCATCATGGAACCCATGGAACTTTTGTCTGGCCTGTACAAGGTGCAAATCCAATTTCTCACATGTGTTATATGAATAAATATTTAACTTTAGAGTATAACTATATATTACTTTTTAATTAACTATAAGTAAAAATAATACATCCATTCTGTCATGATTCTATTTCATGTTTTTCTGCACACTGCTTAATGTTTAATTAGTATTAAAATGTAAGTATTTGGTACTTTAAACAGGTTACATTCTAAAGTTGACTGTAGGTAAAACAAACGACTACTACATCAAGTTAATTTGTGCTCACTGTTTGGTTTAAAAGATTTATGAGTGTAGCTAAGATTGAGAGAGGGGTACTTTTAGTTAATAAAATGATAGTTTTCAGCTTTTCGATTTAAGCTTATGTTATATAATTAATGATAAAACTAGCTTTCCATCTCTTACTTTATCATTACAGTGTTCTCCTTCTGGTGCTGGATGAAAGGTTAACAGTGTATTTAACAGTAAGATGACTCAGGCAACCCTCATCTGTCATTTAAAAATTACTGCTTCAGCATGTAGGTAAGTGACTCCTGGTTATATGTATCTAAAATATCTACTAAATCTCATAACTATACAGACCAAGAGGTTTTGACTCTTATGGTCATCCAATAGCCAACAGAGGTCCATGTTTAAATATCTATTGCAGTGTTTGTTTGAGTTTAACCAGAGCCTTGTTACATGATCCAAAGTCAGTGTGCTGCTATTCTGCATTCACCAATCTGCCGTCTTGTGCATTGAAAAAATGCTTTTCTGCTCAAAACAATTGTAAATTGTAATATGTGATTTAAACTTTGGCCTTGTTTGATCCTTGGCCAAGCTTGCACATGCATGTTGGGTGGAAATGAAAAGAATCCAAAAAAAAAAAAAAAAAAAAAGGTTTCAACTTTGTGCCAAAAAAAGCTTCTTGGATTGAATCATTGATCTTTTCGAGATTTACAGAAATCATCTCATCTTTCAGCCATCTAGAATGTGAAGGAGGGGTAGGAGGTGTCAAGTCTAAGAGCATTCTTACTTGGCTTAAAAGTAAAGTAAATGCAATCATGTCAGGTCCATAACCTACAGAGGATAGGATCAACTGACACCCCAAAGATTAAAAGGGCTAATGGTATGTTAAACACAGTACACTTGAACCCATTGAATTTCAGTTTTTTTTTTTTTTAATGCTGGAAAGTATGGAATCAACAAAAAACATGACAATATATCACTATCCAATGCTGAATATATACTAGGTTATTGGATTGCTACTAGCTTGTCTTTATTTAAAAGAGAAAAAAGCCAATGGGTCAGATATGTTCTGTGTGCCCAGATGCAATCCAAAAAAAGCAACAGTGAGGTCTTAAATAAAATTGCTAGAGAGTTTTCTATCACTATGTTTAAGAGCTAATAGCCACCCATGGTGCATCCATCTCTCAAGTGAGGAAAATATAGTGAATGCAGTGAATTGGTGCTCAAATAGATCCTCAACAATGTACAGACCGGCATAACCTATGAGATCAGGGTGTCATCAAATGTAAGCAAATAGATTTTTTTCTGGTTTAGGCCATCAGCATGCCTATATTGATTAAGTCCCCCTTTTGCAGCCAATACAGCTCTGACACAGACCCCACTAGACATCTCAAGATATGCTGTGGTATCTGGCACTAAGATGTCAACAGCAGATCCTTTAAGTCCTGTACGTTATGATATGAGGCCTCCATGAATCAGACTTTGTCCATTGAGATGTGGGGCATTTCAAGGCCAAGTCAACACCTTAAACTATTTGCCATGTCTTGAACAGTGTTTGCAATGCATTATCCTGCTCAAAGAGACCACTGCCATTAGGGAATATCTTGACCCTGAAGTGGTGTACTTGGTCTGCAACAATGTTTAGGTGGGTGGTAAGAGTCAAAGTAATATCCACATGAATGCCAGGACCTGAAGTTTCCCAGTAAAGCATTGTCCAAAGCACCATACAGGCACTGGTAGCTTGCCTTCTTTAGCCAGCATTAACTTTTACTGTACTCTTCAGCAGGTCAGCACAGTGGCTTAGTGGTTAGTACTGTGGCCTTGGACTCTCAGGGTCGAGAGTTAGGGTTAGAGTTAGAGTCCCGTCAGCGTGCATGGAATATGCATGTTCTCCCCAGGCTTGTGTCCTGCAATGGAGTGGCACACTGTCCAGGGTGCGTGTGTGTTTTTTGAGAGTGTGTGTGTGTGTATTGCTTTATTCTATTCTAATGCACAATCATGCACCTGCTGAACAGACAACTAATATCCTGGCAATATGCTGAAAAGAATAAAAATTTTAAAAAGGAGGAAAATCTCTCCTGTGACATCTTTCACTTCTGGTTATCACACATCATTGAAAAATTCTGTGAAGACATTTTTATTCCCGGTATACAGTACCTGTGGAAACAAATGCACTAATTGTTTTTTCTAGGAGCATTATGATTTCTTGCCTTGTTAATGTGCATTAGACCATCCTTTGTCTTGTGCAGAGGAAAGGTGGATGCAGAATCAATAGCCCTATTAATGCTACTACAACTACTGTACAAATTCATATTATGGCAAGAAACACTCAGTTAAGTAAAGAGAAAAGGCAGACTTTAAGAAATGGAGGCTAGTCAATCGAAAAGTCTCAAGAACATTGAATGTATCCTCAAGTGTATCACTAAAACCATCAAATGCTATGATGAAAAAGGCTCTCATGACCGTTCCAGGAAAGGAAGACCAAGAGCTATCTTTGCTGCAGAGGATATGTTTATTTATTTTAATTTCTAAGTTTATATATGAAATGCCTATTTACAGCACCTCAGATTACATCCCACATAAATGATTCTCAGAATTCAAGCAGCAGACCTATTTCAACATCCACCATTCAGAGGAGGTTGCGTGAGTCAGGCTTTCATGATTGAATTGTGAAAAGAAACTATTACTTTAAAAGAACAATAAGCAGGCAAGATTTTTTGAAAAGATTCTTGGGCCAAAAAAACACTTAACCACCATGGCTACCACAGCATTTTGCAGCAACATGCCATCCCATCTGGTTTGCACTTAGTGGGACCATCATTTGTTTTCCAACAGGACAATGACCCCAAATACACCTTTAGGTTATGTAAGAGATATTTTTTCCAAGAAGGAAAGTGATGGAGTGCTGCATCAGATGACCTGGCCTCCACAATCACCCAATCTAAATTAAATTGAGATTGTTTGGGATGAGTTGGACAAGAGAAAGAAAGGCAGCCAACAAGTACTTAACACTTCTAGGTGATTACCACACGAGGCTTGAAAATGCCAAGAGTGTACAAAGCTGTCATCTTAGTGAAAGGTTGTTACTTCGAAGAATCAAAAATATTAAATATATTTTGGGTTATTTAACACATTTTTGTTGCCAAATAATTCTCTATTTGTTCTGTCATAATGTTGATATATTTAGTATTACTATTCAAGGTTGAAAACAATTACAAATAAGAAAAAGGGGGAAAAAAACATTGAATCAGAAGTTTGGACATACATACAGTAGGCATATACTGCTTCAGTCTGTTACGGTATATACACCAAACATTGCAAGTACTTACACCACCTGGTCTTGATCAAAATCTGTCCTTTCTTGTCACTACTGGGAATCCTTTGATCACTTTGGTGATTAAAGAGAATCTTGTACATACGCTAACCTGCATGAAAATTCCCGCACTCCCACAGTGTGTGTCTCTGGCCTCACAGTACTCCTGGTGTAATGCCCTGCTGTGCTTGAAGACCCAGGGCTCATTTCACACCTCTGCATGCTATGGAGAGTCTAGTTTACTCTGCTTGTCTTGTCATGGCTGTATCCCCATGCTATGGGCTTGTTATGCCTCTCAGATTGGTTTGTGTTGCTAAAGCTTCTCTCAGGAATAGAATTTTCTGCCCATTTCTTCACACCTGCTGGGGGACTGTTTGGTAATCCAATTTATGAAACGGTCTGCAAGTTTCTGTCATGTTACATAGATTCATAGCAATTGAAACATGGGAGGGAGCATGCTTAAATATTGCTTGTTTCTGAAAAGATTAGTAGTAAATGGTAAAAATAGTAATTACAAAAGGAACTAAAATGTCAGTGATGACATGCTTTTTTTTTTTTTTTTAATGCTATGCATGGTTTTAAAGCTATATTCTAAAAAAGGATTAAATTATCTGTACACTCATTTCATAATTAACATAAAGACATTTATTATTTGTGTCCAAAGTAAATCTCATAACTAAGAACTGTCACTGGGAAAAACCTGTCACATATGATCAGCCACACTCCTAATATAAATAAAGACTAAATAAAAACTCATCATGGATTTTCACAAAATAACGATCATCTGCTTGACAATGAAAGGAAAGAAATCTATGAAACTGAGAATCAAGGTTTGGTAATTACTTCTGCATAACAGCAGTGTTAAATTATCTGTGAAAAACCTCTTTATGCAGTTTTAACCTCAGACACCTTAACCAGGAAATAATCAGATAAAATACATACCAAGATCTTTTATCTCTGTTAATATTATGGAGGCACAGGTGCTCTAAATACAAGACCAGTTTAATAAAATGACTTTATTATTCCAACACAAAGTCAGCCTCTTAATAATTGATGATCATTAGTGGAGGGACAATAGTGGGATATATAAGGAGCTCATCTTTATTCAACTAAATGGAGGTCATTCTCCCCAGGTGTCTCTTCTCCTCTCTCTCTCTCTCTTTTCAGATTATAAATTGCTCTGAGGTTCCTTTCACTTCAATATTTTCTTTCCCACACAATGTTCAGGCTCCATCTGAGAAGTTGAATGAATTTAAATGGGATTAATCATAAATCTGATTAGTGGAATATTCCCTGTGATAGAGAAATGATTTGATGAAGATACATTGGAAATGAGGAGGAGATCCATTTGACACTTTGCCCAAGCCATGGATTCATTCAATCTCTTATATTTGAAACATTGGGGATTCATTTTTGCTGGACTTTATCTCCTGTAAGTGCTTACATTTCCAGTTTGACATATGCTACAATGCTAACCCAAATATAATGTAAATAGCAACCAAATAATAAGTTGCATGTTTGCTTTTACAGAGCAGTCATATCATACAAATAGACTTCTACAAGGATTTTGACCCTACATAAACACTAGAAATTTTAGCTGTTCATCAAATAGAATGTTTTAACATACACAAAATGTTCGAGTTAGGACACAAGACCTAAAGGCTTATCCCATTAGGCATGTAATAATGCCAGTGACATAAATGGCATCTCTTAGTTTATAACGTCCAATTACCTCCTGTTGCTTTGCATGCCATGGATCACAGCATCCAAATGGCCCCCATACACATAACTGTTTACACCATCTCTGTCTCACTATGATTCATTGCATCTCATCAAGATCATTAGAGCTCTAATAACCCACAGACAAAAGTGGAGAGGAGATAATAGATATACTCTGAAGAATGCATGCTAGCATGCTTTGCAGGACTTAATGTGTTATGCTCGGCTGCAGATGGACTGACTGCCTGTGGCTTGCCGTGATATTTATATGACATCATTAAGCCCTCAGAACGGGACCACTGGCAACAATGCCATAGCCAAGGACACACATTTGAGTTGCATGTCATCCATGCCTAATTCTCTCTATAAAAACACACACATTGTAGGTAAATAATGCCATTCTTTAATTTAATCCTGACTTTAACTTTTAACATCCATTGAGTTTCTTTTCACAAATGAAAGTTTCCCAACAACAAAATGAAAAAGTATCTTTTCTGGTAAAATATTCTGTGAATGTTCTATTTATAATGACCTATTAATGACTTCATAAGGCATTCATTAGAAAACAATGCTTATAAACCTTTTTCGTAACACAATATATTGTAATGCAATATATCACCCATACCGACTCACTCTACAAAACTACAATGTTGAAAAAACTACACATTTATTTAATAGTGTTACAATCTAAAAAATAGTTTTTTTTTTTTTTTTTTTTTTAAGTTTCATCAATATCACATACGAGGGAGTGCCATTGTGCTTGAATATCATCACAGCCATGGATGACAAGAGACAATTCGGAGTGACAGATTATAGAAACAATTATTAAGTAAACAAAATGTGATTTAAGAAGACTTAACATTATCTGATGTTTTTCGCGCTTCCATGTACTGGTCATTTACAAATGATTACAGCACTGTATAATGTTTAAACACTGTTATTTATGTTATAAATATATTTAGACTGTTACTCATATACCCTTTCACTATACAGTTACTGTTCTTTGGGGATCTGACTGAACAGAATACACTGTAAAGCCTTTAAAAATAACTATGACAACATCTACATGTCATAGATGCAATATAACACGAATTAATGTATGCATACTGTATGTCATTATACATTTTTAAGCCAAATGTCTTTATAATGTTTTTCATATAGTCATGGAAACACTCCTCTGTACAGCTAAATACTCATGTACACACTCAGACTCCAAAACACTAACTGTATCCAGTTTAACCAGCAAGAGGATAGGAGATGCTATCATACTTAAAGTAATCTGCTATACAGTTATATGTCACAAGTAGGTGTCAACTCCCATTACACTGGGACGGGCACAGGGAGGACAAGGAAAATCTCTTATCAGGCAGGACATGGTTATGAGATCTTCACTCTCTCAGACAGCTCCATTTGGTTGAATTGTGCTGAATTTCTTCACCTTAAATTTTATTTTGCTCATTTTATTATTTTTAGTTTTTTTATGGTTTATCCACATTCTATAGGCGAGTCACGACATCCCCACAAACTCACCAATTCGCCGTCTAATCCAATGGAGCTTTAAACCACGGAATTGATATGAGTATTATGATTCAGTCGTTCCAGGGCAAAAAAGGTGGAGAGGTATAAACGGAAGTCAGTTTCCTTCTGCTGATACAGTCCTCTGGGGCTTTTCCCTTTCCTCTCAGGAAGCCTCTTCCCACACTTCTTACAGGATTGCTAAAACTCACAGTATTTTGGGTTAAAAATAGTTCCTTAATTTAGTCTTTATATTTGATGATTCTGTTATATGGTTTAGTCAAAACAGGAAGTGAAAAAAAAAAACAAGGAGGTTTTCTTTTCTTTTTCAGTGACAACACATGAATAATTTCTAGTGCTACAAAAGACCAGCAGGAAGCAATTAGACTTTTCATATTTGATCGATAATGGAGTGAGCAAAAAAACGTGACACCATGCAGGGTCTCTTTTTCACAGCATCGACTTGAATATGATTGTTACAGTAAAAATGGGTACAGATGACTTGCTCAAATAAAGAGAGACCATTTGTTATCCCACCAGTCATTTAACAAGCAGGCATTTTTTTACGGTTAGATGACATATGAGAATAACAAATTGTCTCTACCTACCTTTGTTTGGACATTTTTCACCAGCTGGCTAGGCATTTAACACAGTTCTCGCACGTCGGGGATAGTATTCATATAAACATAAATTAGGGTTTCGGTGTTACTGCTTGTTAAAACCTTCCAAACAATACCAGAGATTAGCAGGACATTAGAAAAGCAAGGCAAATTTTCTCACTTGGTAGACATGTGAGGAAAATAACATTTTTATCATGTTGATAATGATTTTTCCTACTACCCTTGGCACATGCATTTACTTTTAGACAAATGTTTTTTTCTTCTTCTCTCCATTCAAACTAAGGTCTTGCTAGTGCATGCAAGCTAATTAGTATCAGGCACTAGCGTCACTCTTATTGAAGGCAACATAAATCAGAGCAGCTCCCTGTTAAAGCTATCCATGTTATACTATCAGGGTTTAGCAAGACATCTTACAATGGAGGCATAAAGAAATATTTGAAAATAATTACACTTTAGCATGCTGGTTCAATGATTTTTCAATGCTACCTCTGGTACCATCATACATTTCTATTGAGATTTAATCACATTATCAAGGGTTTTTACTAGTTTGCATGACTGTCTTAAGCTAGCAAATGCTTTGCTAGTGCAGTTGTTTACTAAGTAGTGGCTAATATAATTTTTCTTTTTAGTTTTTACCCAAATATCAGGGCTTCACACTGCCCACTCAATACGTTTACATGCACAGTTGAGTCAAGCTACAGTTATAACTCATCTAGGCCATTTATTTGGACTACCATCCTTGTCCAATTATTGACTGAAGTATGTCTGACTTTGCTAAACTAGGTAGTGATAGCGTCCCATTTCAGTTTGTTAGTACTGGATCTTTTCCTGGTTGATCTATTACGTCACACACCAAACACTCGACAAACAAGGTAGCTAACGTCAAGTAGCATGTTGAGAGGAAAGTCATAGACAACTTTACAGCTCTGTACAATTTGTAAGTGCTTTATGCTTACGTTTTTGTATAAATGAGATGCTATTCCTCATGCCTTTGGTGCTACCCAAAGGCAGACAACACCACCGTATTGTTAGCAGGCTTTTCCCTCTGTTTTGCATTTTGTCCAACTTTCAGGTCAAAGCCCCTGGCGGGAACTGTGGAGCATGTGCGGAGCGCATGGGCCGATTTCTGTGTCAAATTATGGTATAACAGGTGACTCCAAACTACATTATCTGGATGTGCTAGTCCGACTTTGAGAAGTTCGATTTACTATTTAATTTTTGCGTTTTTAAAAGTCTAGTTCTAATCGTGTTAAAAAACTCAATTGGTCGGACTAACACAACGTCATGTAAACGTACTAATTGTTGTATTACAGTAGCATCACCACACCGTTCCAGGTTGATATGTTTCAATTTTGGGGGTATTTAATGTAGGATTAACAAACTCCAATCTCATTTTGTTCTACTACAGCATCTCCCATTAATCCACTTGATAAAGTAGCCAATCACACCAGGCCTGCACCAATTAGGTTTGCTAGCTCTGCTAATGTGTGTACGTGTGTGGCACCTGACAGATAGTCAATGAACTTTATTTCATGCCAGTATGTGATATTGTAACTGGAGCAATCCCTTATATATGCAAACGCAATCAATATTCACATGCAGAATGCTCTTTAATTTGTCCCTAGAGTGTGTACCTATTGACTTTACACGTTCAATTCTTTAGATGAACAATGCAATTCCACTCCTGTTCCCTGGCTTATGTTTCCAATCCATCCTCATGTGTGAAGTAAAACTGCTTTCTCATTTAGCTGTTGGTGTGGAAGCGGACTCTGTATCCGGAAAGTGTTACTCTCCAAACTTGACTGCAAATAAAAGATATTTGTTTATTTCTCAGACTCCCTACAGAGTGCTTTCTTTCTTTCCCGTCCCTCAGCATTCTTTTCGTACACCTTCTTTCTTTTTCCCTCTCCAACAACTTTTTTTTTTTTTTTTGCTCCTTATTTTTCTCAAGCTTTTCTCCTCCACCATCTGTCGATTTATCTTGGCCGTGCTGGCTCCTATGTGCTGGGGCTCTGGAGAGATGGGAAATCGGCAAGTGAAGACGTGCCAGCGATCAATCTTCGCTGCCGCTCTGCTTTGCCGTGAGCCTCCAGCGTCAACACCCTTATCCAGACTGAAAAGTCATTTCACCCTTCTACGCGCTCCACTCTGCCTCTCACACCTCGGTCGTGTGTTTTGTGTTAGCCTTGTATCATACAGGTCGGCATCAGGCTCGCATCAAACCTGATAGGCTTAGTCTTGCATCTGCATTATCTTTGTTGTTCTTTCTATTTGCACAAAAGGCCAAGTTAATACCTATCTCTGGTCGCTTGAAAAATCCATATCTGCCTAGGTGTTTTTTTAAATCTATAAAATCTTAAATGGAATCAGATGGAACATCCCAAATGTTAACGGGAAGTGCCAGTGGCGAGGGTTTAGGCAGATCTCTCAGCGGTACTTGAAGATCAGTGAGAGGGCTTTAACCTATCCTGTCAGACTAAATTAATTAGGTAATTATGGGCTCAGGTGGAATTAGATGGCAAAACCTTGGGTGCCTCCAGGCTGCCCCTATTTTGTGTTACAGTGGTGTGAGGGTAGAATAGGGTCATTGGGCTATTAACGTGTTTCAAAGAGTTCATTGTAATAGCACATTGTAGTCTATTAAGCAATCATCCCTTCTTCTATTGCTTGTAATTAACATCTTTAATATCTATCTATCTATCTATCTATCTATCTATCTAATATTTTATATTATTTATCATGCATTCTTCTGATACTGTATGTTCTTTTTCTTTCATTAGTCATGTCATTGGCTTTAATTAGCCAGATATCTATGTAAACCTAATTATAGGGCTTCACTTATGTGAATAGGGAAAAAAGGGCAACTAGAAATAATGTCTCTATTTAAGATTCACTCAGCTTTCTGGGTGACTACCTGTAGAGAGTTTAATTCAGTCCTCAGCAGGAGGCTGTAGGCATTTCAGCGGGAAATAAATTTAAGCCATTTTAAAATAAAGTGACCAGTGTCTGTGTGTAGAGGATCTGCAACTAAAATCATGCTTTCGATGACTTCCTGCAAAATCCTGCAAGGGAGCAACAACAGCATTAGCAATATCAGGAACTAGTATTATGTTATATAACCTATATCATGTTATGAAACACTCTTTTCACCCACCCACACACTCACACACATACACACACAATTATGTTTTTTGTATCTACAATATCCACTTATGTTAATCACAGATGATGAACTTCTAGTATAAAAAAATAGTGTCATAATTGACATGCATTTTTAAAGAATTTCTGCAGCAGCCTGAAATTGATTTAATTGGAAAACAAATTGTGGAGAATGATATTTTGTGTGTCTGTGTGTGTGTGTGTTATACTGAAGCATAACTGATCAAATGGTCATCCACAGTCCAGACTCACACACTCACCATCTATACCGCTTACCGCTATACACAGGATTAAGCGTATATACACACACACACACACATGGTGTGTGTATATAT
>JAQMYG010000004.1:13576276-13594392 GCA_030014215.1 Clariallabes teugelsi
TTACCGCGGTTGTTAGGTGCTGGAAAAGCATAAAAATGCACCTTGAAAGTGCTTGAAAAGTGCTGGAATTTGAAGTTAGTAAAGGTGTAAGAACCCTGGGTTCATCTTGTCAGTATTTAATATAATTTACTTGTTAAGATATCACAAAGTCTGAGAAAGAGTCAGTGACAATCCCATTTGTTAAACATATCTTTCTGATTTTCCAAACTCTAACACCATCTGACAAATTATGTGTCATCATGGACTGCTCAAAAATTGTCCAAAAAATTGAAAGTGCAGAATCACTGATTATCTTGAGAAGCTGAAGTGCTAGTGACAAGTTTGAGAACGTGAAGAGCCAGTGAAGGTTTCGAGAAACCAAAAGGAGCAGTGAAAATTTCAATTAAAGTGAAGAACAACTGAATATATTAAGAAACTAAAGAACTGGTGAACACAGTGGGAAAATGAAAAACCAATAAAGGTTACAAACATGGGAGATTACCTGAATGATTCCTTCATTTGAAAGCGTATTATCTTATTAATCAAAACTACCTTATCTACATTGAAAAAAATATGATCTCCTTTTAATGGCTTAAAATAATTGAGTTAATGGGTCACATTGCTATTTAAAAACTTTTTTTTCCAAAAACTAAAATTGATTAAATTAATTTAAAGAGAAATGGTGCAAATTATTATTTTTTACAGTACCTAAACAAACAATTTTTTATTAAAAAATTTTTTTTTTCCTTTTAAAAGGACAATTTAATTTAAAAACAAAACAAAAAAAAGAACATAATGTAATTGTTTTACTTTTTTTTATTTTCATTTTAAATTTATTAAATGAAATGTGAAACACAAAAACAGTGCAACCACAAAGAACAAAAATACAGACAAAATTTCTTTCATTGCCTCTGTTTGCATGTTGGGTTCCTCTGGGTACTTCGGTTTCCTTCCACAGTCCAAAAGACATAGGCTCCAGGCCCCCCGCTACCCTGAATACAGGATAAAGTGGTATAGAACATGAGTGAGGTAGTGAGTGACTGAGTGAGGGAGGCTTTACCTCATTGTGACCTTATATGTCCTGATCACAGTGAACTGATGCTTTATTGACAACATTTTTAACGGAGTGTATTTTTTGGGATAAATTCTCTAGTGAATGCAACCTTTAGGTCTGACCTAAGCAGCTGTTATGAAGAGAAGTTGATTACAAGGAAAATCATTTCACAGAAAATAAATATTACACAGAACAATAAAAAAAAAAAAATGTTTTTACTCAATATATGAAACCATCTGGACTATATATTGCCTCAACTAAACTGAACTGTGACAGAATTACTGGTGATGTTGGGTCAAAATTAATTAATTCCTTCATCTCTAGTAAATTCTTTATCTAAAGCCCTATTTGCAAGGGATTAGTATTACCACCTCTAGTCATTTGTAATAATTGCGGAGGTTGTCTATGATCTTGATTCCATGTAAATTGGCCATGTCTGTAATTTGTAAAGTAAAAATCCCCCCCACCTACCATATTTTGCCCGAAAACCGAGGTCCAGTGATTATTTTAGTCTCATGCAAATCAACATGTCTGTGATTTGGCCAGGATTTGGAAAGGTCGTTTATATATATTTTTTAAGTTTTTGTTTCCTGTGTGCCTTTTTATCTATCTTCCAAAGAGTGGAGGTTGCATTGAAGTGCTTTGAAAGTATTTAGGGTGCTGGGTCATATCGCTATACACCAATACAATATGCAGAAAGTGAAAGCTGAAAACCACCTGTTATGCAAAGCCTTGACATCATATCCGGGAGATAAGTCAGTAAATTTGAATAAAACCACAGGCTTCATTTCTTTCAAGTGAATGCACCTGTTTGCAGATATGGGGAGGTAATTTCTAAATCAAACGAGGTCCCTATGTAATACTTTAGACAGGGCTGCAATGGATCCAGATCATGCCCCGGAACATGACTGTAACACACACAGTACAGGAAAACAGTCCATCACAGTTTTTTTTTCCCTCTCTGAGATGAGAGGAATCTGAGAACAATGAGAAAACCCTGGGACAAAAATGATTAGATCAAGTAAACATAAATGCCATGATGTTTAAACTAAACAGTTAGGAAAAAAAATACAGCAAAAAGCTTTCTAACTAATTAAGTACTATTAACAGTATTTAGCAAAATTAGTGAGTTTTGCTGAAAATATACATGCACTTTAATACAATTCCCATAATTGAATCATTATCTTTATTATAAAGATAATTAGACAAAATAAATATTGAGTTTACATTTAATCATTGCATATCATATTTATTTATACATTCATTATTGCTAATTTTCAGTAATTTTAACTTACTAATAATTAAAACTTATGGATGGATGTCATTAACAGAAATAATAAGCTTGAGATTGTTATATTAAGTTCGAAAAGTAAGGAAAAATAAATTCTTACTGTATATAACATATATATGAAATGAAGGTTTTGGGCGGGGGATAAGTATAACCTGTAAATTTCTAAATCACTGGTAAAAACATTTTTTTGTTTTGTTTTGAATAATTTGTTTTAAAAAAGTGTCAATGTCTTGATTAGCACATTCAGGGTTGAGGGTGCGATTCCCACCTCAGGTCTGTTTGTGTGATGTTTGCATGTTCTCCCTGTGCTTCATTGGTTTCCCCATTTTCTGTAGTTTTCTCCCATAGTCAAAAAAACCTGCAGATTAGGCAAATTAACATTCCCAAATTTCCTGTAGTGTATGTAAATGTTTTCCCTGTGATGGATTGGCACCCTGTCCAGGGTGTACCCCACCTCATGCCCGAAGTCTCCAGGCTTCCATGACCCTGTCCAGAATAAGCAGTATAGAAAATGACTGAATGCATTTCTTAAAAATATTGATAGATAATATTTTTTGCCTCTAGAATTATCTATGAGAGTTTTATAAACTTTAATATAAAGATTTATTTAGTATAATTTAATTAATTATTAAAAAATCATGTAGACCTGGGTGTGATTTTGTTTGTTGTTGTTTTTGTTGTCATTGTGGTTTAGAAACAGTAAGGAAAATTACTCTTTTTTTTTTTTAACCCCTATTCATAATTACCAGTATAAGTGATACAAATTTTGACTGAAAAAAATATGACAACATGTAAATTTAAATTTATTTGAATTTTACGCAAAGTTAAAGGAATATAGAAAACAATATTTATAGGCTACATATAATATAAAATATTTGAAAAAAATGGATAAACGGAATGAAATCTATGAGTGTTCTCCCAAGTCGATACCCATTCGTGATGTGCTTGGCTTGGAACTATGTGAATCTGTCCCACAGGGAAATGGAAGGGTGGAAGGAGCCTTTGAGCGGTTTATGGATGAGTGTGATCACCCCAATCAACGACTAAGGTCTGCACTCTGAGCACTGTGTATCATCTCTGTAATGGATCTCATTTTTCCACCGGATAGTTTTTGTCTGTTTGTGAACTGATGTAAAAGTGTATTCAGCCTCTCAATTTCATACTTCCTCCCACTGACTGACAGGTCCTCGTCATCTTTTCTGATAGAAGGCATTTATCATCCACTTTCAGCTGCACTTCCACTTCTAAGCCTCCACTGCCAGCAATCCCTGTAACCAGCAGACAAACACATGCACGTGCACACATACACAGAAAGGGGAGCACATTTCCCCTCTTTAACCTAGCTACAGCTCAGTGGTGCATACAATCACTTACTCTTTCCCCCTTATAAACACACATACACACTCCCGTTTCCTCCCTCCTAATCAGTCTTTACTCTTTTTCCCTTACTACTACTGTTTCTGTGTATTTCTCTCTCTTTTTTTTACATAGAATGAAACACACACACAACTCTCTCACAACCCTCTGCTCGCGGCAAGGATGCTGTGTCTGTTTTGTCCTCTGTGTTTCTCCATTCAGACCAAAGCTAATTAGTGACCTTCTCTTTCTATCACACACAATGCCAGGCAAAGCTGGTGTAAGGATGTGGTGTTCATTAGTAATAAACCACCTCTGCTCATAAAAAGGGGTTTATAGGCAAACACACACACACGCACACAGATGGGATTAGAAATGCTGCAGTGCCATGACCTCTGTTATCATGTGATTTGTAACACTAGATGGCAGTAGCGATTAAAATCAATAACACTAAGAGTGCAGCATACCAGACATAATGCATAGGTGATATTCAAATAATGTTGAGTTGCATTGTCTACTTTTGTTTCAGCTCTTTGAAGATCACCCTGTAAGATAAACCATTTATGATCCTTAATAAATCTTACATAGGCTCCTTTAGAACAAACTATTTCATCATTCATATTTTGGCCCATAGCCACTCATATATATATATATATATATAAAATGTAGCACTGAAAAGTGCTATAGAGCCAATGTCCTTTCAGAGAGGTGCAGAAATAAGAGAAGGGGGTATCACAATTTGCCCAGACCAGCAGGACGTGAAAGTGCAGTTCTGATGACGAGGGATACTATATCTTAACGCTTATGTTTTTGCAGCGTCAAAACATCCACTAGTGCCCTTGTATGTCTGACCCTAGTCGATCCTTCTCTGTTCCTAATGGAATTTAACTGGAGATGTGTAAGGATTTCAGCTTGTCATTTTCCCCCATTTATATCTGGAGTGCTGGCACTGCATTGTTATGATGAATAACGCTTTGATGGAGCCTGTCTTCCCCTCCTCCCTGCTCAGGCTGTGAGCGATGAGGAGTGGATGATTGGAGTTTTGCTAAAGACTAACAATACACACCAGATGCTGGGTCATAAACCATCCTTCGTGAGGATGCATCTTCCTTCTCTAACTCTCTCGCTCTCTTTCTTTTTCTCTCTGTACGTGATTTTCTCTTGCTTTCCATTCCATTTTCTTTTTGTTGTGGGGATCAAAAAAGGCAGATGGCACGGCACTACATGTCAAAACAACAATTTTGGTAGTTTGTATAATTTATTTTTGAGCTCCCCCCCAATAAACTGCATTTATAACATATTTAAAACTGTGAACGTCTTGTAAATATCTTTACTATTTTCCCCACAATGTCTAACGACAGTTTTAACTGAAAATTAACAACACTGATGGAAGCCCTAAGCTCCACCCACTTTGGCAAAATCATATCATGACTATACTTGGCATAAAAGCTTGTTTTTTGCTATTTATGTACTCACTGATAAAATAAATGTTGCACTATTAAAAATTATGTTGTTATTGTTGTGAAAACCCAAACTCTAATTTATAGCTTTGTTTCTGTGGCGTGTGGACTAACATTACAGAGAGTGTAACATTTTTATCCTGCTCAGTAGAGAATTACTTTGTCTTGGCTGCGCTAACTCACATCTTCTTAAGAAGTATTGGGCATGTGCATGAGATTGCCATATATGGTATATGTCCAGCTGATATTCCTTGCTATAAAAGTCAGGAAAACATTCTGATTGTGCACTTTGTCTTCACACCCCTTGTTTAGACAACGCTAGCAGAGAGAGGGCCATCGGACTGCTTCAACTTGATCCAACGCAAGCAGACATTGCCAGAGGGTTTGGAGTTGCCAAGGAATACCATATCAAGGCTGTGGATCAGATTCCTAACAGCTAGTTACACTGCTGATTGCCCTAGGTCTGAAAGGCCAAGAGTGACAATGCCAAGACAAGACAGACTAATTTGACGGTGTCATTTGAGAAATCGTACAGAAGATGCTGCTACTACTGGTATTGGTATTCCAGTGTTACACACGATAAGATGTCAGTTGATTCAATGAATTTTGGCTACAGCTGGATGACTTTATCAGACTTGCTGGATGACTATCATGGCCTCTGTTAATTCTACAAAATTTTCACTGTCATTCCTGTTGCTGAAGGATTTTTGTATAAAATCAAACTTTCATCTCATTTATTTGACAGAAATAAATGAATGTCTAATAATATAATATACAGTAATAGAGAAGCTCCCTTTTTTGTATTCTGAACCAAAAGCATCAGTTCATTTGCATTCATGAAATATTATCCTAAATAGAAGGATATTTTCCAAATGTTAATTATTATTGGATTTGTGTCACATTTTTTAGAACAAAATGACAATACATGATAGCATTTTAATAATAATGATAATAATGATAATAATAATAATAATCACTTCCCAAAAGATTGTTTTGTTAAATTCACTTTTGAGAGTGTATTTCAGTGAAATAAATATTTAAATACTTACTTAAATAGAATTTCTATATGTGTTTGATTTTACAAAGTACGCAAAGATATACTGTATATTTTTTTAATTTGTATCCTATTCACTTGTCTTACACACACACACACACACACACACACACACAGATGTGTTCTGAAATTAATCTTTAAACGCAACCTTAATGTTTTAAAAGTTTTGTCTGAATAAGATGATAATGAAATCTGATTAAAATCAACATAAAAATGAGAGGATATTGTATTTTTGTACATTCCCCCTCTCTCTGATTGAACCACTGTCCTAATCGGAGTAATCTTCTCTTCGCTCATGTTATTTGATTCGAAAACACATCCATTTTTCCGAAGGCTGCGTGAAGCTGCGGCAGCACAGGTGTTTGAAATGGCCTCATGGACAATGGCTAATTGTTGGCCGTTTTTAATACAGGCACGGTAATGAGTGCTGCGAGTCTGGCCAGAGTCCCACAGCACTCTGGGTATTAATCAGCGCTCATTTGTCATAATAGCAGGTAAACAGAGTTACAGCCGCTTAGTCATAGGAAACAGTTCTACATGCTACACTGGAGCAAAATCAAAGAGACAAACTCAAAGCACCCCCCACTTCTTCCTACGCTTTCTCAGACTTGTTCCACTAACTAACAAGCAAACTAATTCACAAGCTTAATGACATCTCTCTCTCTCTCTCTCTCTCTCTCTCTCTCTCTGTACCACTTTCAATAGAAATGCTTCATTTGTTTTTGCTTTATTTTTGTCCAGTCATTTTTTAAATATTATATCTTTTCTCTGAAAATCATAAAGATGTGTAGAACTTTTATCCACAGATCAGATCCATTGCCCAAAAAAATCTGTCATTTTGTTCCTGTATGAAATGTAAGATGACATTGTCAGTACTAGCGGGGAAATTAAGAAGGAAGAATCTACCGCTCACACTACTAGTGTTTTCAGCTCCGTGTAATGAAGAGCTGGTGTGCACACTGCTTTTGTGTTAGATGGTGAGTAATGAGCATTGTGCAGCTACAGCCTGGTTCTGCCCTCTTCCTTCATGATGCTCATTACCGCTGCTCCTAGGAGAGTCAGGTTTCAGCTCTCAATCGGGTCTGCGCCCACACTTACACAGTTCATCTAAGAAGCCTTTCCAGCATATGATTAAGGCAAGCAGATGACTGAACATGATGTCAAATTTTACAGACATGCAGCATAGTACAAAAGTGGAGATAAAGGCATTACTTAAGACATGTAATTGAACATACACATAAAATGATGAATTGGCGCTCTTGAATTTTAGATTAAAGCAAAGCAACACGTTAAATATACCTATATTGAAAGACTGTGCTTAGGCCCCACTCACACTGTGACGAAGACCGCACTGCATCCTAAATGTATCAAAGAATGCAGTGTGGACAGGGTCAAAATGGAACAATGTGCATTTATCAAGTTCATACTACCTTCTTGTCATGTCCCCATCAGGTTCTCAGTGCATCTATCATGTTGTCAGTAATTTCCTATTATGCACATCGTACTGTGCTCACCAAGTCCAATGAGATCGAATCAAGTTATTGCTATGTCTGATCAGATCTCATCGCGCACTTATCATGTGCTTACTATGTACTCATTGCATCAGGTGGGTGGGTATAAGTACCATGACATGCACAGTGCTTTTCATAACGAAGTTATGGAGTGAGGAATTATATCCAGTATTTACACTAAATTCTTTGAATATGACATAGCCCAGAAGGGTAGACATTACTCCATGACCTCCAGCCTGAGACTCTGTTGGGGAAATCATCGCTCTACCTATAGCCTTCACAGTATATATGGTCACCATCCCATCTGACTACGGCATCACTGTCAGCTGCAGTAGGTGTTGTCAGTCTACTGACTGCTAAGCAAGGACATCGCCAACCCTCCTGGGCAATCCCAGCTCTGTACATTAGGCTTAGCATTTCAGGACCTCCTTCCTCTGTCTGGCATCATGTTTTGTTCATACCCCCCCATCGACTTTTGTTGCTTAGGCTCTATTTTCTTCTCCCCTCATAATTCACTGACACTGTGCTTAGTCTTTACCTGTTGTGGCTTATTTTTTGTTAATTGTACTGTATCTATATCAGTACAGTTTTTTCATCCTAGGTAAGCCAAGCATGATTTTCCGGTATGTAATTCTTTGTTAGAGTGTTATTACTAAAAAGCATATCTTGGTTTCTTGTCCTTCCTTGTGTAGAGCACTCCTGCACTGTGCACATTTCCAACAGATGTATGCATTATTAATAACTACAAATATTTTTCCCCCCTCAAGGCTGCAGTTAGTGAGAGACTACTGCTGTCCCTCATTTATGCTTTAACCCCAACATGAATAACCAATCAATTAACATGGTAGGTGGGTGGACTTTTATACCCTTGTACCTTGTATTGTGAGAAAAACATGTCTCACAATAAACTTTTGTCAGTTAAAAGCACATTTTCACAGCCATGTCAAAGGTGGTTATTTTCTACTTATTTAAACTAATGCATAGCCAAATAATTCATTGTATTACTAATTGTTTTTAATTCTTGGTGGAGGTGTGCAATAGAGAAGCAATCTCTTATGTGAGGGAAATTGTGCTTCTTAAGTCTGTGAAAATCTTTGAGCTGGAAATCCTTGGGCTCATTAAATAAACACGAGTAGCCCCACTGAGCCCTAATAAGCATAAACACTATGAAAGATAAAAATCCGCCGAGCATTATTTTTTTCACATCCTCCAGAGTGACAAGCCTATTATATGGTGTATGGAATTTATGAGATGATCATCTTGATGGCCTAGATGTCTTTGGCTTCCAGTAATGTCTATGGTAATGATGAGCTTTTGGCAACTGTCTCTAAGTCAGCCTCAAACCAAAGTGATTGTTGATGGCTATATTTATGTGAAAAAATCATTCAGCACCCTAATTTTCTCTCCTTATTTGTGTCATTTTCTATGCGCAGTGTCAGCTTTAGATTTGTCAATTTTATGAGGAGGAATGATTTTGAATGCCCTTCAAACAACTTATGTAAATTGTTGAGGCTGGAGTTTAAAAAGAAATTTGCTTTTATATATTTTTCACATGCAAGGTTTTTCTCTGGCCTTAAAATGAAAGCATACTTGATTTAGCATTTAGTTTTGTCACAATGGATAAATCAGCCTGCACTTGTATTTATGGTAATTTAATTAACGTCATTTAGTATCAATAAAACATTAGTTGATGTTTAATATAAAATATAGCAAACTTATGATTTGATTGTGCTTTGTAGTGAGACCCTGGCTGCACATTTGTACAATGCGAAAAGTGTTGACTTTTGTTGCACCCAAATTTTTTTAAATACAAAGATTGTTGAACAAAAAGTCGTTTACAGCATAATCAGGCTCCTTCTCTTCCAGTTTCACCTACAGTATGTAGTTGGACTTCCTTATTATAGTACAGGTGATAAAATATATCAAATAAAATAGCTCAAAAATCTCAATAGAGAATGAGATTTATCAATCAGAACAAGACACAGCAAATGCATTTCTTGAGTGTTGTAGTCTTATATCTCTGCTTATATTTCTTTTGAAAATATTATCGTATTTGCTTCATAAATTTATTAAAACCACTGCTGATGATAGCCAGAGCTAGGAAAAAAAAGAGCAGTATTGAGTTAGTGAAACCGAACAGTATCCCACACAGTGTTAGGTATATGACATGGTGTTTGCACAGCATCCAAATAGCATAATATCTTATTTCACGGAATGTATCGTGAATAGTAAGTGGGGAAACCTATAGTTCATTAATGCTGGTAAAACTCAGCCAGTGACAGAAAGTGAATTCCCTTTTTCTTTGCTTTAACATTCATCAAAATGCACTGAACACATTTAGTTCACTCACAGCTGCTATTCTACGAAACTGGGTGTTTGGCTGCACTGGTCACACAGAAGGAAGTGATTTGAATGGCTTTTCATGACACATTAACTGTGGCTGCTCCATGTTATTGAATTGTCTAAAACTTGTTCCTTTTTATTTTAAAGTAAACCTAAGTGATATCACACAGGGCGTGCTGTTGTGCTGGATATTGGGTATCGGCTGTGACGTGGCTGTGATATTGGTTTTATGCAACAGTTCCACAAACACCTTTTATCATCAACAGATTAGGGTTTGTTTATTTATTTAACCAGTTATTTGGCTCCACCAACACGTATCCTTTCACAACGGGTGGAACTATTACACATGACCGACAGTGGCGCTGATGACCAACAGTTAGCAACTGACAGTGTAATTAACAAGAATGATAGTAGTTTTAAATTCTTACTGGTTCTATGTGGCCAAAATGTGAGGAGAATAATTAATGAAGGTGATGGATACATCTTCACTTATTCAACTTTAGAGTTTTGGCTACATTAACTTCCGGGTATTATTCCTAAGTAGCTATAAATGGAGAGCCTGTGCTCTAGGTTATACAAGCACTTGTCCCACACACCAAGTAGAATCCTTGATTAGGGGTTAGAGAGGGATCTAGGATTCAGCCTTGTATTAGAAGCTTGTTAGCTTTGTTGCTCATCTTGTGTGTAAAACAAACAAACAAAAAATCACAGGCAATTCGGAATGACTTAGAAGCAATCATTAATTAGACAAAGTAGATGACTAAAATGGCATTATGTTATCCTCTTTCCAGTTTGGCTGGCAATCCGGACCTACTTTCACCATGCTGTGACTGACAGTGTAATTAACAATAACTAGATCACCCGTTACGCAGAGGGGTACAGATAGTTAAACACCCCAGTGCTGTTACCATCTATTATCATCACTTGTTGTATGCTTCTCATCCAATCAGATTACTCGGTCAAAACAAACCTCTGTATACTGTAAGATACATAACCATAGCAAAATAAAACTCTTAAAGTTCACTTTACCTAGAAATAAATTGGTTATTATAATACTATGATCTTGGCATACATATTCATTACAATCTGTTTCTCAGAAATGAAAAACACAATTAATTATACACAACTGTTATTAGGAGTATAATAATTGTCGTTGTTTCCTTTTGAAAGAGACATGGTTATAGCATCACGTTTGTAGCTTGCTAATGAGCAATTACATCTTTAGCACATTTATGGCATTTATGGCAAGGAGTTTATTGCTCTATTTTGCTCACTAATGGAATAACTAAGCATAGTTTCCCCCCCACAATGTTTCAGTTCAGTTAGGGTTCACGCAATGATTATAATTTACCACAGTAAATTAAATGGCCTGTGATCTGTAAGTTTGGCATCCCTGGTTTAAAGATTCACGGTCATAGATTGGGTTTTCATAAATGTTTTTACCCAGTGCTTGAATACAGGAGACACTACAGAACTTTGTATGGAAACCCAAGTAAAGGGTCCAATAAACCTTATTTACCATGATGTAACAAATAAGTACGCTGAGCTACAAATTCAGCCGTCATAACATTGTAGTAAAAGTGTCATAACACTTTATAAACCAACAGAACTATGTCATGCCAAGCAGGAAGTTGAAATTAAGTTTAATAGGAAACTATCATTAGGTCAGTTGATGTCTGCTTGAAGCATTATAAATGTTAGAAAGGGTTAGTGTTGCCACCTGTCCCAGTTTTTCCAGAACTATCCCTCTTTTTTATCTGTCCTGAAAATTATATCACATTTCCCTGGACACATAATGTTCTCTTAAATATATGGCTACTTTTCATTGTTTACAACTACAGTACTGTGCAGCCACCCCTCATTTCTTCATATTGTGCTTCCAAAGACCCAGATTTATTTTCAATGTAGTATTAAGGAACTGTTCTCCAGGCTTCCTGAAGGACTTATTTTTTTCCAAGTTTTTTAAAATTATTATTTATAATCTATTCTCTGTACCTGAGCAGTTTCAAAGGAATGTTTTTTGTTTGTTTGTTAAGCCAGACATTGATTCATGAATCATTCAAGCATAAAACCATCTAACTTGTTAAGACTTCTTAACACTTGTGCAGAGGATGACACATGATCAGACCGATAATTAGTATGATGCTGAATTCTGAGTGGAACAGGAGGGGAAATGAGATTGCTGCTGAGGTTGTTACATAAACAAGCATATTTGTAAACAATTGTATTTTTAGGCAGTTTGCAGCCTGTCATAGTAAAGCATTTGGTCCTATTTCTTTAATTTAATGCATAATTAAATTTTATTTAAATGGAAGAAATTAGGGATGGCTGAAGACTTTTGCACAGTACTGTATATTGCACTATTATGATATGAGCTATTCAGAACAAGTGGTCAATGACTATAAACACTAGAAATAAAATTAGGTCATTAGAGGCTGTAAGGGCACCAGAGAAACTTGGAATCTTGAAAACCTAATATACTGAACCCCCAACCTTGACAAAGCCAGCCCTTTTCCATTGCCATGGAATTTTTACGGGCTCCTGTCACTTAGTGGCTTTTAGAATCATTCTCACTCTTAAAGTCTTTACCTCCATGCCCCTGCCTTTACAATGACCCTGGTCGGTTGTGTCAAGGTTTTTTGTGTGTGTGCCAATCCTACCATAGGTTGATGGAAGCTGTCAAAGAGTTTACAACTATGCCATGTTTGGCAGCTTTATAAACTTCAGAACTAAAAGTGTTACCACACTGCATCATGCACTCAAAAAGGATTCTGGCCTTAACATATAACATATCAACATATTGATATTATCTATATTTTACTAAAACAAATTTAGTTGTCTTTAATTGTATTTAATTGGTTGAACCTAAACATACCTTTTTTAAAATCATAATTTATTTTGTCCAACAAACTTATTATACTGGATTGGCACCCTGTCCAGGGCGTACCCTGCCTCGTGCCCTAAGCCTCCTGGGATAAGCTCCAGGTCCCCGCTACCCTGAATACAGGATAAAGCGGTATAGACGATGACGATACTTATTGTACTTAGGAATTTTGTCCTTAATATAAATTTGTTGATACATGAATCATTTTTTCAATGAGTCAAGCTGATGCATAATGCCTGTATTTGCTTCTTGTGTTATTAAATAATCACTAAAATTGTGATATAACTTTGAAATTGGAATTTTTTCTACATGTTACATATAATTTCTTTTAATCTGAATCATGTTTGTACCATTTCCAAAAATCGCTGGCCCATAGGCAATTGAATCATAATCAGATATTTTTGCTCAAGCCAGGTACTTTGAAATGCCAGAGCGCTGAAGGTGCATGCCTCAATTACCACATGTGAGGAATAAATAGTAAACATCAGAAAAAATTTGGCCTAAAAAGAAAAATGGATTTCTTAGAAATCTCTTCTACAAAGAATAGAACGGAATAAAATCCCAAAATATGTGCATGCTTGGTGAGGAGAAAGAATGATTAAAATGAGATTTCTGGTGGTGTGTTTCAGAAATATATAAAGAGGCGCATAGATGGAAAGAGACTTTATACATACATAACTTTTCAACAGCATATATAGAAAAAGCATGATATTCACAATACAAAAACTCAACCTTATTAATCCTAGTAGCAGGTAGATATAACCTTATTAAACCATGTGAAATGGGTTGTAATGTGACATTTGTAGATACGGACTTATTTGAAATATGCAATTTTTTTCCTTTTATCTTTGATGTAGTCTGATATTTTGCAGTCTCTGCGCCTGTCTTTGATGCACTACCCCTTTATTTCGCTCTAAATCTCTGCCACATTTTACTCAGCTTGCTATGATGGCTCTCTGTCTCGATCGTAACTCATTTTTGCTGTCTTTTGTTGTCTTTCGTATTCTCTATCTCTGTCTTTTCTCTCTCCCTCTGTCTCACTCTGCTTTGTTGGAACGCGCTCCCCTTCATGCCTATGGGCCGGCTGTGTCCTCATCGAGCACAAGGACAATAACTTCCTCAGGCTGTGATTAATACTCACCAGCTGACTCTAATCACCACGTAATTAATGGTTGATATGGTGGCTTACAAAAACACCAGTGCCATTAACCTGAGCAGTATTGCTCCTGATTCCTTCCACACCTCACCAAATGTTTCTGGGGACGAGGCCAAAAAAGTAGGGAAATTAACACGCCATCTGCATTTAGGCTCTATTTTGGTTTTGTTTGTTAAGTTTTATGAAAATGAGTTTGCTGAAAATGAAAATAAAATACTGTACTATGGAATTCTGCCTATAATGCAAATTATATGAACATAGTGATTTAATACTGAGTTTTTCAGACTGGTAATCATATCTCAGACATGACTATGGATTTAAATGCTACTCTGAGTTTGCCTAAAGTCATTCCTGCGTTTCCCACCTTGCACTTAAGCCTGAAATTGTTGTGAGATATTAAGTATAGTGCTACTTGTCTGACAGTTTAATATAGACCAATATATGGCAATATGTGCCATTGAAATTCATATTTTGATCTGTAATTACATTTACATAAGTACAAAAAGCTATTTGAAGTCAGTCTAAACATGACACCAGGAAGGCATGCTGGCTTAGTGGTTAACCATCAAGAGTGTCTGTCTGATGCCCTGAGTTTCTTGGAATAGACTGTCTTGTGACCCTACACAGGATAAGTGGTGCAGAAAGGTGGGAATATAACATGATTAGTGGATTAATTGCTTGTTTAAACTTCATGAAAAAAAAGAATGTTTCCACATAGAAGACATCAGAGGACATTACATCGTAATAGGACACATTACTTACAAAATCCAAGGTATTGATTGAATGTAGTTAGGGAAAAGCATAAATTAATATTTGCACACATTTTGCTCAAGTTTTATATAAAGTTTGGGATCACATGCAAATTTTAGTTTTTACTAAATGGTTTATTTTCTACATTTTAAAATAATACTGGGGATTTCAAAACTATGAAATAACATATGGAATTAGGTAATTATGTAACAAAAACAACAACCAGCTGTTATTTTAAGACAATAAGGTCTTTCTGGAATAGTTCTTGCAAAAATAGTATTGTCAAGTGCATTTGCAAAACCCATCAAGCACCATGATGAAATTAGCTCTCATGAAGACCTTCCCAGGAAAGCAAGACCAAACCTTACCTCTGCTGCTGAGGAGAAGTTCATTTAGAGTTACCAGCCTCAGAAAGCACCAATTAACAGCATCTTAGATTAGAACCGTTATGAAGACTTTAAAGATCATGTATGGCAGATACAGTACATCCTAACATTAACTGTTCAAAGGAGATCATTGCATATTTTGGACGCATTCAGCATTGCTTTACAATAGTGGGTGGCACGTTGGCTTAGTGGTTAGCAATGTCACCTTGCACCTGCAGTGTCTAGGTTCGATTCCCAGCCAGTGTGCATGAAGTTAGCATGTTCTCAGTCTACAGTCTGAAGACATGTAGATTAGGCTAATTGTCATTCCCTAAATTGGCTGTAGTGAGTGATTGAGTGTCTGTATGTGTGGGTGCCCTGCGCTGGATTGGCACTCCATTCAGAGTGCACCCCGCCTCATACAGTATACCCCAAGTCTCCCTGGATAGGCTCCAGGCCCACTGCGACCCTGTATATAGGATAAAGTGGTACAGTATAGACAAGAGTGACGTATTTGGTATATGTATTTGTCTTTAATGTTTTCATTTTTTAAAAAATATAGTTTCCTGATTTTACATTACAATTACAAATCTGACTTAAATTACTAGCAGGCCACATTTTCTTATGATTGTGATTAACAGAGGCAAACTATGAATATCCTTCAC
The DNA here is from genome assembly GCA_030014215.1 of Clariallabes teugelsi. Taxonomy (NCBI): domain Eukaryota; kingdom Metazoa; phylum Chordata; class Actinopteri; order Siluriformes; family Clariidae; genus Clariallabes; species Clariallabes teugelsi. Next base: position 13,592,145 of record JAQMYG010000004.1, read on the forward strand.
TTTGTAAACACTGACAGAACTTTCCACCGACTTATTATTATACAGCCCATAATGCAGTACTGAAAGCCCAAAGCACAGCTGGTGTAGTGTTCCTAAGCACATTGAGACTGGACTGTATTTATGAAGGAGCAGTAGAAATAAAAGCATTACTATTCAAGATACACGTTTATAGTACGTCTCTGCCTGGGACTTATGAATATTTCACATTATTTGAGAAAAAAAAAAAAAAAAAACTCAATTTTCTTTTCCACACTAAGGTTATGGTCAACAGACCATGAGATACAGAACCAAGCAGAAATTAAGGAGTTTTTTAGCCTTCCTGTCAAAAACCCAAAAATCCTTGACCAAAAAAAAAAAAAAAGATTTGATATGCTTGGGTAGTGCATATTGGAATAGCATGTTTCCAGTCATGCTGCTCCACATCCTATTCTACTGTATTCTGACAAACAAAACACATTGAAACTAATTCTATTCCAAATACTGATATTGTGCATACTGTATTTTATATTTTATTGAGATTTTCTTTAGAGGAACTAAAAAATTAGTTCAATAGTATTCATTAATATGTTTTAAAGTAAATAGAAATGCAAAACACAGGATATAAATATATAGCTCCCTGTTTATCTTCAGATTATGTATAATTTCTTTTTTCCATAGACTGTATATGCTCTTCTTTAAAATAAATGAATACACTGCTCACTGGTAATTTAGTGTACAATAGCATAGATCAATGAAATAAGCTCTGTTTCTTAATCTGCTGTTTTGTTCCATCATTAATCATTTTCTCCCCATGCCTTCATCTCATGCCTTACATCTAAATTAGGTTGTGCAGAAAGAGAATTTTCCCTTGATGTTCTCATCACGACGTATGGGGGGAGGGTTGGGGGGGACAGAACAACCGCGTACCACAGTTAACTGAGGTGCACAGAATTAAGCCTGATACAAACAGTGGAAAATTGAATCAATTTGTCTCTTCTAAATGGATCTGATATGTCACCCAACTGCTCAAATGAATGCTCCAGCCTCTTATCTACAGCTTAATGATGTTTTCTATTTTATAAAGCTTAAAATAAGTTCCAGAGAAACAGGCAGGGAAGACGTTGCATTAGGGCCGGAGATGGGGTGGTTATGCGCTCAGATGCCGGAATGAACTGGCTACAGGAGAACTGAGTTAAATTGATAAATGGTCATGCAAACTAATGGTAATGTCTTTTGAAGTTCTTTAACACCTTCTTGTTCCCCTCTATGTCCAAGTGTCAGCATTTCCTCAGAATGCTCAAAGTTATTTAAAACAGGCACTCCCATATTTTAAAACCCGTAATACAATTGCGTGTTGATGAGAGCCAGATCTCTCAAGTTTTGCAGCTTTGTAAGTCTCTTTAATCCATAATGCGTCTAAATTAGAGCCAGTCGACACTCTTCCACATACTGCTGGCTGTTAAATATATGAATCAAACTTTGAATTAATATCCACATGGCTTGTCCAGACTGGTTTGCAGTGCAATCCATCTTCTGTAGGCATGATTCGGTTATGTAAGCAAATTGACGCATAATCCATCGCTGTCGTCCTTGTCGTCACCTCTAAGGCCTCGTTTGATTGTCGGAGTGAGCAAATGGCCGTGGTAAAGACTTGCACTGAAACAGAGATGGGGAAATCAGCCTACTAAACATATCAACAAGAATGATCTCCAATGTGCATGACAACCTGCTTAAGCCTGTGACTGTGTGTGACCTGGTGTTTGGCATTTTAGAAAAAGTAAAGAAGATTGAAATGAGATTTAGAATGTGGGTTAAGACCCATATAAAGTTATTAAAAGAAGGCAGTCTAAAAGCATATTGAAATCATAAAGTGAAACTGACTGGTAATTGATCATCAGTGGCTCATTTTTAGCTGTCCGTGAGCACTTGACCTTTTGAGAAAGTATCTCTGTATGTTTTCTTCTGTCTTGGCTTTTTTTTTTTTTTTTTTTTTTTTAACCTGACATAGCATTCTATAGAAATCACATTAAATTTTCCACATCTCTACCCTTGCGGTCATGAGCTGCTAAAAAGAGCATAATAGATATAATAGTTGAGAACTTGTATATATACACACAAATGTGTGTATATATATATATATATATATATATATATATACGTACATACATACATACATACATACATACCAGGGATTGACATTGGCACCCGCCCACCCGCCAAATGCGGGTAAAATTCGGCTGTGGCGGGTAATAACTTTAGTCTCACTAGC
>JAQMYG010000004.1:13601995-13618999 GCA_030014215.1 Clariallabes teugelsi
TTGATATTCTGTCTCAATCCTTTACCATAAACCTATGATAAAAATTATAGACCCTTCATTTCTTTGTAAGTGGGCAAGCTTAGAAAATCTGTAGGGGATCAAATACTTATTTCCCCCACTGTATATATAACTGAAGAATTCTTATTTGTCCTAACAGGTTGGCGTTTTGGTATGCGTCAAATATTAAAAATATTCTCATATCTGGTTATTTCTGTATTTCTCACCTGAAAAGTTTAGAAAGTTTCCTGCTAGCTACAGAATTTAACAATTAAGCTTTATGCCCCTTTTTATTAAGCTATATTCATAGACCTACAACTACACACAGTACATATGATGCACATGTGTGGAGTACATCAACATGCAAATTATTCCCTGTTTCAAGTGTATGTAGACTATGTAAAAAGCACTAGCAGTGTGTCTTGGGAAGCTGAGCGCATGCCACCCAGGAAGCCAGAAATAGTTGTTGGTGACTTTCCTTGCCGATATTCGAATATATTTTGATGCCACTTTTTTAAAGGGCACCAAGGCACCATAAGAAAAGGGCACAGCAAATTATTGCCTCCAGGGTTTCTGAAATTAATAGGGCATCCTGGCAACTGGTCAAGGCACGACAGCAAAATGCCGTTGTTGCCTTCATGAAGTTTGCATCCTGAATGAATAAGCGCCCTTTCCCAAGATTGCCAATTTACTCCCAAACTGGTATGATTTTGAGATTGTAGGAAATCCTAGGGAGATCACCAGGCTTTGATATGGCTTGTTGCGGTTCAGGAGAGCAAATTGAGCAAATTCCATCGCCAACTAAAAAAAAATTATTGCAGTGCATATACTGTTTGTTATTTGTTGTGGCTTTGCAGGACTTTGTGCATCTTTCTAATGGCTCACTCAGTCCAAAAATATGCAAAGTCCTACATTGGCTGCTCTTTAATAAAAAAATACAAGAATTGTCACGGTTATGCGACAAACATCAAATGAACCCTCACAATCATGTGGCAAATCTGCCAATATTGGATACTGAAGCAATTTGCGACTGATGCAGTACTAACTATAGTCTAGGTGGCTGCTGTTTAACAATACTTTATTTTCACAGTGTAATGCATCTAAATAGGAGAGAAAAAAGCGATTTGGGGCTCAGTCATAGAGTGTTTGTGGAGTCCTTATGTTATGAAATATTGCAACATCTGGATTTAAATGTTAATAAGAAGGATATTCATAGGAAGGTGTCCAAAAGAGGGGTATGCAGGCTACTGTTAACAGATGAGCTGATAGGACATGAAAAATAAAAATAAAAAACTTTGAAAAATGGATTGCATTTTAAATGGTCCATGACTAAAAAATTTAGCAAGTCTTGACAAATAGGAGATTCAAGAGAAATCATAGCAGTACGTGACAAGTCTTGACAATTTATAGAAAATTGTGATGTGATGTAGGTACTCCGTAGGCAAATCGTGAAAGTTTGACATTAAAAAAAAACTACAGCATAAGTGATTCATGAGTACATCAAGACACACTATGGCTAATGCTTACCCAATTCATAAAAAACTAAGGCATGTGATGTCACAGACTTTAGCAACCAAGAACCATGCATAATGGGTATGTGTGGGAATGTGGCATGGCTGAATGAATAAATACTGAATTATTGTGCATGTTCATGTTAATTTCTTTGTCCTTTCAGCTTTAAGTCATATTTTTTATGCTTGCATGAAAGAACATAAAGACCTTAGGGGATCCATAGTCCTGAATCACATATTTCACATATCAGCCACATGCACTGTAAATGTCTGGCATGCTTTAAAAACAACAAACAAACAAGTTAAAAAATGAATACTTTCCTTTGGAGTATGTATTTGATTACATACCTAATATATGCACATGTAAAAGACCTTATTTACTGTTTGGTTAAATAAATAAATAAATAAACAAACAAATAAATATAACCAGTTTGACTTACAAATCATTAATAATGAATAAATATGTATGCACAATGTACAAACAGCCCTCAAAATTATCTCATGCCGGCAAACTGAGGAAACCAAATTCCACAGGGAAACCTTGGACCTATTAACTCTCGTCTTTGTTTTAGATGTAGGGTTTGTTTTTGTAAACAGGGAACAGAGATACAAAACATTCCATGGATGCAATATTTTTCTGAGATACAGAATAATTATTAAAAAGTCATTATTTTAAACATTTTAGACATTACAAATTGCAGCTTTAAATGCTACAGTCCATTGAGATTTATACACAACTTAGATAGAGGCGCAGCAGTGTGTTTGGATTGCACAGTAACTCTGATGCAGTATTGCCACCTGTTACCTGTGTATGTTGTGTTGCTCTCTGACCCTGGCCAGCCGGCTGGTGTGGCTGTAACGGCTCACTGTGCGTCTGATTAGTTAGTCTCCCCTTGTGTGTGGCACACTCGGGGACAGGACATCTGCTTAATTCGGGCTATTGATGATGCTGGTGCTGCACGGGTGGGCCTTATTAATCACCCATGGCTGAGCACTGACCTTTCGCTGTGAGCTCCTGGCTGTGGCCCCAAGGCCTCCTGGGAAGCACACTGACATCCCTCGCCTTACGTTTGCTAATGCCAGCCGCGACTGCGGCTCAGGATTCAGGACCCCAGCCTGGCCAACAGTGTAGAAAGCTCACAATGTGACATGACCATTGATCATCCTCTAGCCTATATGCATGTGTGCGTGTTTCTGAAAGAGATTAGAGTCTTAGAACTTTTTGATTTGTGTGGGGATGAATATAAATGCGTGTGCTTGCAAAAAGAGTGTGCATTGCTGCATGTGTGCATGCGATTAATTTCTTACACAGTGTTCTGATTCTGTACTGCTTCTTTAGTGATTAGTGTGAACGCATTTTCCTTTCAAATTCTTTAGTCGATTAAACATTTTCCTGATTAACCCTGGTAAATGCTATCTAAATATCTTCATATTTTGCTTCCGAAGAGCCAGACTTATATTTTAATGTATAAAATGACTTATATTTTAATGTCTTGAAGTATAGGTCTCCAGGCATCCTGAAGGACTTTTTGGCAAGTTTCCTTTAGTCAAGTACCCACAGTAAGCAGTTTCAGAGGAATGTTTTTTGTTTGTTAAGCCACACACTGCACATATTCAAAAACCTAACTTAACTCATCTGCACCTGTTTTCCACTGGTTTTAAGTTAAACCTTGATGAGGCCGGTAATAAGTATGCTGGTGATGCTGAATATTGAGTGGTTGGAACAGATGAGAGGGGAAATGAGGTTGCTGCTGAGGTTGTTAAATAAGCAATCAATTTTTAAATTGTATCTTTAGACACTTTGCAGCCTGTCACAGTAAAATACAGTACTGTGCAAAAGTCTTAGACACCGCATTATCTTTGGAAACAGTGAATGATTTTGTGCATAATAATGCAGACATTATAAACACATATAACAACATTTGTACTAAACATAACTTAAAAATGAATGAATAAATAACAATGCAGAAGAATATTTGCATGTCTGTAAAGAAAGCAGCTTATTACATAACAGACATTTTTTATGGAAACAAAAAACCTAATGTAGGTTCCTCAGTTTTGCACGAAAATAGGAATGAGCAAGTGTGACAAAGTAAATCCTCCCAGCTGTTTCACTTATAAAAACTGCACAAATATGTATCTAATACTACTAATTATTTTCAAGCAAAGGGCTTTCACACCAAATAATGACTGTGTTTAAGTAATTACTTTTCAGTGATCTTTATAGAAGTTTTTTTTTGTTTTTTGTAGAAATGTTTTTAAAGGCATCTTTGCTTATGGCATTTTTTTTTGTATGTGCCCAAGACTTTTGCATAGTATTGTATAAAGAAAAGTAAAAGCTTCATACACTGCATGCCATACCAAGTAGGAACAATCGGCATTACAAGCCATTTCCCTCAAAATTCATTTTAAATAGTGCACTTGATTCCAGGTAGTATTCGTTTTCGTTTGTGGAAAAGAAGAAGAAAAACATATTATTATAGTGTGACAAAATTGGGCCCATTTTTTAAATTATTATTATTATTAGTAGTAGTAGTAGTAGTAGTAGTATAAGAAAAATGCGCTATATTATTTAGAAAATAATTTTCCGCTGTAAGTAAAGCCCCCCAAAAAACTCAGTTAAGATACAAGTATAGTAGTTGTAGCTTGTAATTACTTCCCAATGCTGCATACTGTATAAACTTGTATTATAACTATTGTGGGTGTGATATTACTGGTTTCAGTCTGGATCGTGTCAGAAGATAACACCACCAGTCTGAATTTTACTGTTATACTGAACAAATTGTGCTATCTTTTTATTTTTATAATCAATAAGCACGTTATCCTGCTCAGTGTAGCAGCGGATCAAGAGCTAATCCAGGAAACAGCATGCATAATGGGAGAGTACTGTACACCCTGGATGGGATGTCATTCCATCACAGCGCACCATGCACATACAATTACAGTACAGGCTCATTCTAGTTGTCGATCCACCTACTCATGGGAGGTAACTGGAAAACCCAGAGAAAACCCCCACTTCCAGATTCCAATCCTAACTCAGAGGCTTTTCAAGTAATCTGCCCCTGAGGGTGCTGAACACAATGTAGAATGTAGGTATGGCATGCAATGTTTGTAAAGCTTTCAAACCCACACCAACACAACGATAATAGGTAAATAAGCAACCTGAGCTTAGGATCGATTCAGGGACTCATGAGTTGTGAAGCCACAAAGCTACCAGCTGCACCACCGTGCTGCCTACAGTATGTTCCCTTTTTTATAAGTTAGAAACCACATATTTTCAGCTATTCCACTTGGGGAGGGAAAAAAGATATGTTTTATCTTTTGAAATCATAGCAACATTACTAACAAGTCTCAGGATAATGCTTTGCTTTAAAAGCTTTTAGAACAAAGCAATGCTGAGGGAACTTCACATAGGTCAGATATTTCCCATACCCACGTGTAGCTTCTGGCTGCCATTTCCAGAACAGATTGCGTGGGGATTTTTGACAGGACACTGGCACGGAAGTGCGGGTTTGGCAATTAACCTTGATGTCATTGTAATTACTAAGTCACTTTAGTCAAATGAATTAATTTCCCAAAAGGATATCACAACAAAATTATCTCTTCTCCTTGTACAGTGAGCCAATATGGATGCCAGTAATTATCAAGAAGGGAGAAAAAAGGAAGAGCAACTTCCAGATTCCTGTCCTTACTGAGAGGCTTTTCAAGTAATCTGCCCCTGAGGGTGCTGAACACAATGTAGAAATCTCAGAAGAGGATTCTGGCTTTCCTCAGGTGTTCTATAAATCCCATATACTATCACACATCAAGCTGACTGATTGCTCTTTTAAATGAGAGTTAAGACATAATTTGGACATTTTTCCGATGCCTTCTTTGGAAACAGCATGTTTTCTCTACAGTTAGACATTAGCATGTTGAAGTCTCAGCACTCCCTAGTCAGATATTATAGAGAACTAAAATCTGTGAATGAGGCTCTGTTGGGATAAGATATAAGAAATGAAACATGCAGGTCGAGTGTTTGCGTAAGTGCATAGGGAATAGGCACTACAGGTGTGGATTGGCATGCTGACTCTAGTTTCTTTTCCCATGTTTTTAATCCTCAGCATCACACTGAGGAGTGAGCTCTCAAGTCACTTAATTACCTGCTGTTTTAATTAGTATGCAAATTTCTAATTATTATTATTTTATACATTTCTCTTGTGGCATCACCATCAAGCAGAGTTTTTCTATACTTTATGCTAAACACAACAATGGATACATAAGGAGTCAAGACTTGTACAATATTAATTACAGTCAAGACTTTTATTTAATATGTAAATCCCAGCCACCTTTAGCACTCCATTATAGTATAGTGTGTAAAGTGAAACGTGCAAAACTAATGGGACACTTCACGTTCTTCAAATGTACCTTAACTTAAATTCTTACTTGCTGCAAAATACAGACATGTGCCCTTGTGTGTCATTTTAATGTTCACTTTATTCTGCCAAAATACAGCTACAGACAGGGTCATGATCAACAAACGAGATCATGTTGAAATATGGCTGAAAATAGGCTGAAATATTATGATGTTATCTTTATTTTTAAAATATACAGTATATTGCATGGGGTGACATGTGGGATTGGAAAAGTATGATAAAGAATGGCCTAAAATACCATGTAGCATTACTGATGCCAAAGTTTTTCAGATGCAAATGTAAAAAAAAAAAGATGCTGCGGGAGTCTGCAGGTATATAACATGCATAAAATGTTAGTCAATAATCAATAATAAACAATAAACAGTTACACCATTTAATATCTCTGCATCTTTTTACTCATTTTATGTTTAATATATTCATTTTGAGAATACCATTTGTTCTTGTAAAAGAAGCACATATCCCTGAATACATTTCTCCACATATCCCTTAATGTCTATCCATTTAGAGCTGGCAACCCCAAATGGTAGCCCGCAGGCTGAATTTGATTCTTTTTTTCAATCCATCCTACAAGACATTTTCCGTTGCATTAAAATTATTAATGCGTTTAGGAATATGGGAGTGTTACTGTTTGTGCAGAGCGAAATACATATTCATGTGAACAACCAAAAATACTGTTGGATATAAGGCTCAAAAGACAAGTGCTGTAAATTTTCTTATTGATTTATTTATTGGAAGGTGAAAAAGTGAGTATATGAGTGTAGAGAAATTTGGACTGTAGGTTTAAAGCAAGATTCATGAGTAAATATATAAAGGCAGATAAGTTTAGTTTATTACATTTTATTTTCCTCTTTTAATGTATAAATTGGTTTGCTAAGAAAAAACTACTAAAATGTATTTTTTGTTCTAATATATTTATTTTAAATATGTTTAGTCTGATCCTACAAGATTTCATGAGGGTTTTACATAAATTTGGTAATAGAAGAATAAACCTGTGCAAGTTTCAGTGCCGAGAAATCGCTGCCAGTCATGGCCAGTGCCAAGGAGAGGATTGGGTGGGATTGCATCTCCCAAAAACATTGCTGGTTTATTTGTAATATATAATTTTTTATGTTTAAATACTATAAATTATACTTATAAAAATAAATACATTAGTTAAACAAATCAATACTGTATTTAAGGTCAAAAACCAGGCCAACATTCAGGAAATTGGGCAGCATGCATTAAACTTCTGGCTTTATCTTCAAGTCCTGTTAGCCGGAAAGTTGTTTTTTTCTTACCTTCAGCTTTAGCAATGCATGAGCAATTCCATAATTGATCATTTTCACTTCATAAACACAGTAGTTTAGTAGTGGTTTGATGATATCTAATGATAAATGCATGGTTTTTCCCCCTTTGTTGTCTGCTATGAAGTTAAAGCATGTGGTGGTTGAGATACAAGTTTAGACTTGTCTCTATGTGATGCTTGTTTGTGTCACTGGGTCTATAGAATGGAACACTTGCTAACTAGCAGCATGAGTTTGTCACCTCTGACACTGAGGCTGAAATGTGCAAAAACCTGTGTTCATGGCTTTCTGCTTGTGTGCAAGCCCTGGCCTGGGTTTAATTGCGTGAAATATTTTGGTCACTGGTGTGTTTACACATGTTGGCTTGTCCACCTTAAAACTGAAACTATATTCTATGAGCTGAATATCTTGCCCTGTGGTTAACACAGAAAGTCATTGTAACGGCATGTGTATGTGTAGCATAGGTTTTGCAATAGAAAATAAACTGTGGTGACCGGCACAGTAATGGGAAATATTACAATTCAGATCATCATCACCAAAACGTCAGGCAATCATAGCTTTACCAAAAGAAAATCTCTGGATAGCCATAGCTATCATAGCAACAGTTAGATGTCATATTTGCTTTGCATAAGGCCTACCTGAGTATTATAAGCCCGTTACCGAATAAAATTGCATCATCTCAAGGTTATCCACTCACTTTTTCTCCAATTAATTAGTTTTCTGATGGAATACATATTTTCATTCTCTCAAATGTCATGCTATTTTGTGGTTTATCAATTTATTTATTTTTTATTAGTCACTCACAATTGTTCTACAGTGCAGATTGTACTTGTCTGTTCATCCCACTCAACAGATTAATGGTGTACTTAAACAGAAATAGTAACACTGTGAGATTGTTAGAGAGTTCAGTGGCATCATGTTTAGAGCACTATTCATATGTGACATTACAGTGCCTGCAGAGATACTGAACATTTCTCCATCCGTAATGTGGCGATAATCTCTTGGGATATACAGTACTAGCATTAAGAATCATCACATTGCCAAGGTTTGAGGAAGAAAGAAGTGTGAGACAGAGAACAGCGAGTGTGAGGTTGACTAAAAGTGGCAGACTTTATTAATGCTATGTGATATAAAGGTGAGGTTGCATGGCAAAAACTCATTTAATGATAAATACATCTAGTGGAACAGTTAATACTTAAATAATTTATAAATGTAATGTGGTGTGCTTTTTTCTGTGATTTCTGACCTTTTATTTTGTTGTGTACACAACACTGGAGGAGATAATTATCTTAATAAAATATGATAGAAGATGTATAAAACACATTTATTCCACATGGATTATTAGAGGTACATTAGGAACTTCACCAACCTGAAGTGTGATTGCTTTCTTTCAGAATAGGATGAATTACCAAAATGTCAGGACAAAAAGAAATAATGATAATTGTTCTCATGGATGGTTCAGTTACTTCAGTTTTTATTTCTGCTACTATATGTAAATGTATTAATAATAATAATAATAATAATATTTCATAAATAATGGTTTCATAAATAATAGTTAACTATTATTTAGTTATAACACCTTGTGAAAACAAATGTGCAATAGCAGGATTTATTGTGTAGGCTGGCTAATAAAATAGTGTATGGATTCCATATTGTTAAAGTTAAATACATTTTGCAGTGATTTGTTTATTACATGATTACCATGTCTGAGGTTATCCTCATATCCTCTTCAGTCTTAATATTTTTTAACATTCTGGAAAAAAGAGAAGTACACTGTCAAAAAAAAAAAAAAGTTAATGTTTGTTTTGCTTTTAGAGAAATATTTCACATTGCTGTTTATTTGACACAACATGTACCCAGTTCAAAATCTTAAGTTGACTCAACTTGTAATTCAAACATTTAAGACAGCTCAAGTAATATTGGTTGTAGGCCCAATTAGTTGACTTTGTTCTGTAACTTTCTATAAAAATAAGTTGGTCTAACAAAACCCCAAACATTACTTAAAAAACTTTATTCTTAAAACAGTGATCTGCATAAAACATATGGTAATAGGTTCTTAAAGGTTAGTAAAATAGCTGAATAACACCAGATTACAGTATCATAACCATTTTTAAAAGCTAGCAAAGATTTGACTTTTGAAGCCCTTTTCCCCAATGTGTCAGACACAAAAAAAGAGTCTCTATGGCAGCAAGAGTTAGTTTCTAAACATGTAAATCTGAGTGGAGCGTGTCTCTCCATGTCTAATAGAAATGATTAGGATGGCTTTTTAGGTGTACGTCCAGTCCCAGTTGGAATTTAATGTTTAAAGCTCAGATCTGACTAAACATCACTCCTAAAACTGCTGTATTGTCACCCAGACCCTCAGGAACTACAGTCTTGTTTACGGTTAAACAAGACTGCAGCTCCAAAAGGCCAGCCGTTACCTCTCTGACCCAATCCTCCACAGCAGAGCTCTGGTTAAAGAGAACAAGAACAGTTTGATGACAAAGATGAGGTTATATATCACCAGAGTGTGTAAAGGCCTGTTTCTCGAAATTCTAATGATGGGTTAAAGCTATGCTTTGTTCCATATTTAAAAAGGATCAATATTTTCAAGGGTTTTACTTTGTCATTCTCAGGAGTAATGTAGTTTTGGGGTGATGTTTTAAATTAACATCAGTGATGTTAATTTAGTAGGTGCCAATTCAAAATCCCAGCTTAAATACTGACATAAATCCTAAAGCCTTAAATTTGAGAATTAAAATCTCCATTTTAAAAAATACTGCCGAGTCAATAATCAAATACGTCTTATTGACTGAAAGCATTTAGAACAATAAATAAAACTCACAGATCAATACTAACTATAATATGATACATTATTTATGAAAAGTTTTATAAAAAAGATTAAAATGTTAGAAATTTAACAAGATATTCAATTAAAATGTATTTAAATACACTTAATTTGGATTTTCACACAGAAGACAATCATGTTAGTCATAATATTAGTAAGGCTGAGTCTATTAAAGACCTCTGGAACAATAAAAACAAGCAGTAACAGACACCAGCTTCAGATAGCTGGATCATTAGGATGCTGTACTACATGTTTTTTTTTGTTTGTTTTTTGTTTTGTAATTGTTGTATTTTTTTCTCACCTCTTTTCTCTGAAGTGCATGACCCTTGTGCTACAGCGACACTAATTGCTGGTTAAATTGGCCAGAGATGAGTGAGATGATTAGGTTGTTTATGCAGCTTGTAGCTGCTCTGCTCTGTTTGTCCTGATGGGCTGTGAGAAGGCCAGGTATATGTGGGGTTCACACCATGGTGGTGTTTGTTCAAAAGGTTCAGCTCTATTTGAACGGTCAACTCTAAGGGTTTTGGCATTGACATTTTCACTCCTTGCTTGATGTGTTGACTTTTCTTCAATTAGGCTGGAAAATGCTCAGTTTCACACAAACAGTTCTCACATTTTTCTGTCAACAGATATAAACTACAAAATTGCTCTTTCCTTAGAACCTAATGAAAACTAAGGGCATTTTCACATTAAGCCCTTGGGATAATTTCCGAAAACACTTGACCCCAAAGTCTAGTTCAGCTTCATCAGTGGGAACAATTGTTCCGCGCTTGTGAACCATGCCTGAGTCCACTGGAAAAGATGGTCTTGAGACCAATATTACGTACTCGGGTATGGATCGAATCAGATATGAATTTTAAATTGGATGCAACGTCATCTGTGCCATCTGTCTTCTCCATAATCTCTCTTTGCATTAGCATGCGCCAGTCTCATGCTCTGACTTACACAACCATAGTTGATAAAGTAAGAAGGCATGAGAGAGTATTACTTTAGACATTGTTTCTGAAATGCTTACTTTCTTTTTTGGGACTTAACAACTGTGAAGCCACAAAAAAACAAAGGTTAGTGAGAATAATGAGAACAAAATGCTGAAATTTGCTAGGGGGAAATGGAAAATGGAAGAGTCCAGATTGACCGTGCTCCAGAGTGGTGCGCCCATCATGCAAAGTGCCAACTGTACAAGCCTCTGAAGGAAGTGTTATGATCTGGGGTTGTTTCAGTGAGTTAGATCTAGGCTCAGCAACGTTATATGGCAATAAAATGTTGACATTCTAAATACACTGAATGACCAGGTCATACCATTCATAAATTTTTGTCTTCCTTGTTACCTGATTCCCAAGGGCATTTTTCAGGATTCAGCATTTCCAGGATTGTGAAAGTTTCAGGATTGTTAATTTTTTTTTTTTTTTTTTTTTTTTTTTTTTTTTTTACACATGAATTGTCTACAACATGACACATTGTAATCAAAGTTAAAGGTGTTTGAACAAAATATTACAGCATGTGATTTTATTTTATTTTGTTTGTTTGTTTAGGCCAAGCAGTATAAATATACACTTAGGATCACATTTAGAGTTATGAAGTAAAGCACATGCAGAGATGAGTTTCAGACCTCAGTATTCAGGGCTTAAGTCCTATACCGAATTTTGAATGAAAGTTATGAATGAGTTTTCCTAATACAGAAGTGTGCGTTAGTTATAAATGATCCTGACTGAAGAAATTTTTTCTTTGATATTGACGAAAGCAAGCTGCTACATTTATTAATAAATCATTATGAATAGTCTTATTGAAAGTGTTTTTATTATGAATACACAATTATGAGTAGTCTTTTTTATGCTGAATATGACTACTTTGCTCAAATAATAAGCAAATGAATGTTTGGATTTAATTTGCCAACTCTCAGCATGATGCTTTGCAAACCTTACTTATTTGTGAGCGGCAGTATGGGTTGTAGTTGTTTTTGTGGACTTTGCTTCTGCTTTATCTGCAGTCGTTTAGTAATAACCAAAGTTTTGATTTACATTTTAATTATATGGAGATTTTAATTTTAGATTTCAATTATATTCATAGTAAACATTTAAAAAAAAATTTGTTTTATATTTATGATATTTTATATGTCAATATGAAGGCTAACCTGTCGCCCACAATGTCTTTGTAAATAATCGGACATTGACATATATACCTGGCCTTGAGCCTCTCAAATTTTGATTGTAGTGTAGTGCTCTTCCTTGTAAGAAGGTTATTTATAGCCATGTGCTTTCTTTGCTTCTGTTTGGTCCCTTTCAGTTTGGTTTGGTTATAGGGATGAGGTGGTATTTTCTTTATCTTTTTTCTTCTTTTAATAAAGCTGCAGTTTTTTTGAGTGTCATGTTCCTGATATTTGATTTTCATTTGTAGTTCAGATAATTTAAGTTTGTTCATTGTGTATCTTCTGCTTTCATTTACACGTTAAGCCTAATGTTAAGTACTCTATATAAGTATTGGTTGAGTCAAGTGAAAATAAAGGGCAATAAAGTTCTCTTTGTACAGTATGTATTTGTAGCTTGTATAGCAGAATATATTTGGAGTAGTTTAATTCATTATTTGTCTTACATCCTCATTATATCATTATTATTATTTTTCCAGACTACAGTATCTGGAAGTACTGTATAAGTCTCTGGTTGAAACATTTCTGGTTGAGATGTTGCATCATGGTAAAAGTAATGATATATTTACAAATACCTAAACAACAAACAATCAAACAAACAAAAATTAATTTATTAATTACATCAGAAAAAAATATATAAAATGGTGACTTATTTGGTACTGATACAATTTTGCTAATATTTCAGGCCATTTAAGTCACTTTATTTCTTGTGTTATGCTACAAGGAAATTAAAAAGGCCTATTATTTAAAGACCCAACATAATCTATATACGTATTTCTTAGAACAGCATACCTCAACCAACTGGTAGAGATGACTCAATCAGGTTAAGGTCAGCACATTTGTCAATATAATATAGTAAATTAAAATGTCTTCTGCTAAAAGTTTAGCAGATCCATACTGTATTTTTGTCCTGACCTTTAAAACAACATTAGTCAGTTCTGTTAATAACTTCACCGTACCACCATACCAAGGTCTACTTTGACTGTGCTTGGTTACAGAGTTCAGCTGCCTTTTTTTGGACAGAATTTTTTTAAAATCTGCATTGTTAAGTTGTTTAGAATGGCTAGAAATTGGTGGGGCTTTCACTAGTAGATTGGTTAATTTGTTTGTTTTTAGGGCTTTTGTTTATTGCTTCAGCCTAACGTTTCCCCCTTTTTTTTTATTGTAATCTTGTAAACTCTCGTAAAAGAAAAAAAATCCATCTATATGTATATGATGAAAGTAAAGGGTTGCTTCCGGCTACAAGACAAATATATGTTCTAGTGTTTATTAAATAAGGTTTATTCTTTTCTTAAAGCACACAAAGTGAATTGAATGCCACTTTAGACTTTTTAGGAAGTTAATGAGGGGGTGTTTAGGAGAATATCTAAATGCAGAGCTGTTCTAGGATAAAAATAGCTGTTGTCTTTAAAAAAATATATATTAGTTCAACTCTGTGTAACACAGTGGTGTAGGGGGTATTGTTTGTTCCTTACAGATTGTTGGTACCAAAACTGTAGCTATGTTAACTACACTAATTTTCCCTTAGTTCAGAATGACTATTCTGGAGTGAAGTGGTTCGATGTATGGTGAATTTCTGCCTTGTGTCTAGTGTCCCATGACTTGGTGGCAATTATTACCATTAGGTTATGACCACCATGGCAAAAATTGTAAAAGAAAAAACAAACAAACAAACAAACAAATAATATTTTTTCAAATAAATCAGAGCATTCAGAGTGAGCATGCAGTAAATCTTTGAGTGTGGGCTTTTCAGCTCATCAGCATGCTGCAGATATGTTGATGGTGGAAGCTATTTTCTCTAATAGCTTCTGAGGGTCATCAGTAGTCACATCTTTCAATAAAGGTTGATGTTGGTAATTTAACACATTCGTAAGTAACAGATCTCATTTATCCGTAAGGCAGAGTCCTATTCTGCATTTGTTAGCAGAGTGATATGAGTTTGTCGATGGGCAGGAGTTGCTCAAAATAATTTTTTATTTGAATTTAATAATAATAGTAATACTACTACTGCTACTACTACTAATAATAATAATCAATTATTATTAACTAGTTATTATTACTATTATTATTATTATTATTATTATTATTATAACTTAAATTCCTTGTTAAGATTTCTTCATTAAAATGTACCAGAATAATCATTAAATTATACAGTTTCAAAAGACTCTAAATATGGCAGCTACAGTAATTAGGGTAGCAATAAGATATTGCTGACATTTATATTTAGAAGGGAAGAAATATGTTTTGGGTTTCCTCCGGGTACTCCGGTTTCCTTCCACAGTCCAAAATATGCAGGTTAGGCTAATCGGCATTCCCAAATTGACCGTAGTGTGTTTGTGATTTTGTGTGTGTGTGTGTGTGTGTGTGTGTGTGTGTGTGTGCCCTGCGATGGATTGGCACCCTGTCCAGGGTGTACCCTGCCTCGTCCCCTAAGCCTCTTGGGACAGGCTCCAGGTCCCCGTTACCCTGAATACAGGATAAAGCGATATAGAAGATGAGTGAGTGAGAGTGAGAAATGTGTTTATTTGTTTGTTTTTTTCATTACAGCAGTAAAGGGAATTGTTTAAAGGGAATGACTTGTATGGGATTATTTACATAATATAACTTACTGTATATATTGCCACAGATTTTTTCGTTTCTAGCATTATTATTATTATTTTATTTATTTACTTTTGCTGTTGTTGTTTTTTCCTTCCCAAATCAATCACTGCCTATTGCAATCATTATGGGGCCTACCAAATCCCTAATTGTACCAAATTGTAGGGCAGTTATTCTGCCTTAGATCAAAATTCACAAATTCAGAGGGACGGAGTGAACACTTCACTGGTTCAACACTCTGGAAACTAATGGTCACCTCTGAGTACATTTATATTCATTATTAGTCAATCAGGCTGGGAATTTACCTTTATTTGTTTGTTACAAAAGAAAATCAAGTACAGTAAAAGAGATGACCATTTATGTGTTATATTTCTATATTGGGATTTGACAACACAAATTGTCTTTATAAAAAGTTTTAATGGCTGTTATCACATGTCTAGCAAAACTGCAATATAATGACAATGCTAGCAAGTCATCACAAACATACCAAAGTAAGAAAGGTTAATTATACAAAACTAAACATTTTATTTCCAAAATGCTTAAATAACTAATGATTCAAAATGTTTTACTAAAGGTTACTGTTGTAACAGAGACGGATCTTACACACAGGTAAGTTTCAAAATATGGAAGTTTATTAAGAACCAGGGTAATGAATGGCAGGAGAAATGTCTTCGGCTAGTTAGCCGAGGTGGCTAGCTAGCCTGTGCGCTAACTGGGGAAGAGGTTATTTATAGTAATACTTCTTTTGTGGATGCAATGACAAGGAGCTTAGATTTACAACCTGGAACTGACGAGATCCGGCGGAGACCCACTCACCGCGGGCACTTGGAGCATTCCTGCTCCAGAACTGAGACAGGTCGAACTTCCTGAAAGTAGAGAAACATAAGAAACGTGATACTTTGGTATCTTTTGACGTGTACGACGCCACACTCTGCGATACGAGCCCGGACGTTGTTTGTGGGATGGTGCGTGGTCTTTATCCGTTTGATGATTGCTGTCAGGTGGTTGTAATCAGTACTCGGGTGATAGAGGGCGCTGTGTTGGGTTTGGTTCGGAGCCTGGTCCGACTGTGACAACTGTATGCTCAAAGGTATTAATTAAAACAGTGATATAGTTGCAGTTTAATATTAAACATACTGTATACAGTATACAACGGACACATGCTCAAATGAACAAAAGCAATAAAATTTAAAAAGTTTCCTTTGCTGCTTTACAAAAATGCTTTGCTGCCTTTACAGAAGTTAATGTATGAAATACAATGTAATAATTTTTTTAATGTATGTACAAGCTCCAGCAGTAGCACCCACAGCCGCATCCTAACTCCCGGCACCAGGCCAGGTCTAGATGCACATTAGGGCTTATCTAGTCTATTTTATATCAAGATAAAATCTTTGTCTAAGTATAATCTGCCAGTGCTGCAAATAGATCCATAGAATACCAGACAAGTTATGATACCAAACTGTATTTACTGATATTCTTTACTCATACTGATTTAAACATTCTATTTTATTGTAGAAAATCTTAGCTGTAATGCATCTGATGTAATGATGCAAAAATCTTTGTGCCTTTGTTTGTAGACTCAGTTCGAGCTTAACACCTGTCTCATGCTGCAGTAACTGTGCAGCTGGAGGAGAGAGGAGGACAAGAGGGAAAGCAATTGACATGTGATGGATATAATGCATGTACACTACAAGGGCAATGTAACTTCTGTTTTACAGCTTCAGACATCCTTTGTGCCATGTAAAATTGGACTCAGTGGGACCTTCAGAACTGCCATGGCAACAATGCCAACTGCAAATCCCAGTAGAAACTCCATTCTGTGAACTATAGCACTGCTAGTGAGGGGTAACCAGACCAGCAGAGGTTCAGTTATATGATTTTAAAAACAAGACTTAAGAGAGAACAACCAGACTTGGTCAAACTGTTATCTCCCTCCTAGTATATCACAGCTACTCAGGGTGTGTTTCATTCGAAAGTGGGCCACGGATGGTTGCGGCATCATCGAGATTTGAACTTGGTACCTGTAAGAGCCATATCACATTTGTTATGTAAGGTGGATCTGCAGAATTTGTTGTTGTGTTTATTTGTTTGTTTTATTTTAAATTTATTCTATCTTATTCTATTCATCAGTTAAGCACTAAGCATTTATTTATCATTTAAGCATTTACTGTTATGTTTGTTAGTTAAGCATCCATTTTGACTGTCATAGGTTGGTCTGTGATGTCAC
>JAQMYG010000004.1:13633309-13643457 GCA_030014215.1 Clariallabes teugelsi
TTTTGTTCACTAGCAGTAGTGTGGGTTTTACTTTCAATAACTGGATAGTTTGTCAAAATTTGTTTTAGTAGTGTTTTATCATACTCACTAAACGTTTTTGAACAAATTCTTTTGGTCTCTGCCATTTGCTTTGTGTCAAATTACTCTGGGCTCTGTAGTCTCTGACTAACTAAGCCTATTTTAAGCTATGTTCATGAAAGATACTTAAATGCCCTAGATTAACTAGTACTGATTATGGCCTACTCCTGGCTTATATTAAGCTCTGTCTGTGAAACCGGGCCATAGTCTCATTAAGAGTTACCCTAAGCTTTTTTTCTGATATGCCTTCTCGCATTACTGTCCTTCAACATGACATTGATGTTGGTGAGCACTCTCCTGTGAAGCAGAATACCTATAGAATTAATCCCACAAAACGTGCCCTTATGAAACAAGAAACTGATTATTTACTTAAGAATGGTCTTGCTGTTCCTAGCTGCAGTCCTTGGAGTTCTCCTTGTCTCCTAGTTCTGAAACCTGACAAAAGCTACCGTTTTTGTACAGAATATTGAAAAGTTAATGCTTTAACTAAAGCAGATTCGTTTCTGCTTCCTAGAATGGAAGATTGTATTGATCGTATAGGAAGTACAAAATTTGTTACAAAGTTAGACCTGTTAAAAGGTTACTGGAAAGTTCCTCTAACACCATGTGCATCTGAAATCTCTGCTTTCGTCACCCCAGACAGTTTCCTTCAGTATACCGTAATGGCATTCGAACTTAGAAATGCACCTGCTACATTTCAACGTCTGATAACCCAGGTTCTGGGTGACGTGGATAATTGTGAAGCCTACCTTGATGATGTGATAGTATTCTCTGATACTTTGGATGCACATGTTTGTACTTTAAGCTGTGTATTGTCACACCTTCAGAAAGCTTCTTTAACATTAAACCCAGCAAAATGTGAGTTTGGTCATGCCACCATTACGTAGCTTGGTAAACAGGTGGGACAAGGTACAGTTCGCCCGGTAGATGCCAAAGTTAAGACAATTGTTGCATTTTTGTGACCCAAAACGAAAAGAGAGCTTCAACGTTTTCTTGGTATGGGAGGCTATTACAGAAGCTTTTGTAGAAATTTCTCTGATGTTGTTTTGCCTCTTGCATCTCTCCTCCGTAACTCTGTCCCTTTTGTGTGGTCTCCTAGTTGTGAAGCATCCTGAAGCAGCGTTTGAGTCTGCTAAATTGCTTTTATGTAGTTCACCCGTCCTTTTTGCTCCTGATTTTTCCAGACCTTTCAAACTTGAGGTGGATGCCAGTAGTACAGTACAGGTGCTGGTGCTGTCTTGATTCAGGATGATGCAGATGATATAGTTACTTTTCTCATAAGTTTAACCGTCACCAGGTGAACTACAGCACTATTGAGAAGGAAGCCCTTGCACTTTTGCTTGCACTTCAACACTTTGAAGTTTACATTGGTTCCAGCACTGACCCCATTACAGTTTTTACAGATCATAACCCCCTCGTGTTTTTGCATCGTATGTCAAACAGCAACCAACGTCTCATGCGATGGTGCTTAATTGTGCAAGGTTTTAACCTGAATATTCGGCATAAGAAAGTGTCTAAAAATGTAGTAGCTGACTCATTGTCTCATTGCCATGGTTATAGTTGTGAACAGGATGTTCATTCTTAAAGGAGGGGGTGTTACACTATTGACTATTTTCATTTTGTGCTTCTGTACATGTCTCTGCTGGTGATGGGATTGGGGTTGTGTTTCACCCTTGATATTGCAGGTTCCGCACACTTCTGCCATTTCCTGCAAATCGATTGGTTGCTCTCCTGCTCTACCTGTGTTGATTCTGCTCCCTCCCAGATGGTTGGTCCTACAGGAGACCCAGAGGCCTACATAAGCTCCTTCAAATCCACAGCACTGCAGACTGTGTCTTGCTTACTGTTTATCCCATAATTGATGCTAAATGTTCTGTGTATGACCCCCTTGCTATGTTCTTGACTACGCTTAGACTTTCCCCTTTTGATGATTGCTTGGTTTTTGTTCGCCTATTCCGTCTATGACATTTTTGCTTGTTTTGACTACGCTTTTGTGTTTGCCCCTCTTATGTTTTGTTGGTTTGGATTATAAATACTTTTTGTATATATTTGTATTTAATTCTTTATTTAGTGGCTTAGTAAGGAGTCAACGCCATTTTTGTTTATATCTGGTTTTCTCCTGGTTTATGGTTAGTAATGGAGTAAGGAAAGTATATTGTATTTGTGTTTTTTTTCCTTTGGGCTAGGTTAGGTACTTCCACTTCGGTATTGGTTAGGGGGAATTTTTGTCTTATTTTGGCCTTGTCGGCCACTTTTGGAGATTTGCTTGTTCACTTTTGTAAAATAAAACACTAAGCAAAGGCACTTTTGGTCTCACCACCGTGATTACTTTTCAACTTTTTCACATCATTTTTTTTTTTCCTGTTACGGCCCGATCTAGACTGGGCGTAACAATCAGAACAAACAAACTGTACTTCCCAACAAACTCAACCCTCCCAAACAAACTGTACTTGTTCAGTCTTCTTCCAGTTGTGCTATTATGGACTCTGTGCAATGTGCAATATTTAACATGCACAGTGAGGCCTGTGGTGTGTAGATGTTTTTGTATTTATCTGAGCATTGCACAGTCTGACCTTGGGGTGAATGCATACCTTCTGATAATCAGTTAATCCTGTACCCTCTTAATCCTGTGGAAGCACTAAGTACCCTTACTAATTAATATCTACCACATGTTTTTTTTCTCTCATTTATGTTAAGTAAATAATGTTACAGTGAAAAGTGATAACCAGATACAATCAGATGAATTTTATTATGCTTTTACACACACACAAAGAGAGAGAAGGAAAGGGGGGTACTAACTTTTAAACATACAGTAATTATAGGTCCAGTTAACATCAAGTTTTACATCAGCATTGGAGAATTTAATGTGTATAGTTAAATGTTGTAAATGTGGAAGATATGTACGTTTCTAAAATACACTGTACAATGTAATATCATACGGTAATGTTATTTTTTAAACAACTTTGAGATATTTAATATAAAGTAGAACCATGTTTTGAATATTATACAAATACATTGAGTTGCCAATAAACTAACTTCTTCAACTACAATATGCTGTTACCGCTGAGCATGACTGCTTTTGCATGTCTGCACTACAGCTGAATAAAAAAGGGCAGAAAATCTGCTGTAAATACGTGTTAATCTTAGTTCTGGCTTGTGTAAGCACACATGTACACATCTTGACAGTTGTATCGAGATATCATCGCTAAGGTGTAACAGAGTGAAGGTAATTGTATTTTTAAGAGTTGCTAAATTTCCAATAAGATTTAGTTTTTGATTGTGACCAAATATGTCAGTCCGAATGGGCAGGCTGACACAAATGCAGGTTTTATTACTATTGAAATAGTTTGCTGTACAGTAAACAAACCAGAACAGTAAGGTAATTCTGAACCTGATAAACAGGCAAAACCATAGGTGCATAAGTCATGAACTGGAGCAAGTAAAAGTGGAAATTGAACACTGATCAAGAAAAACAACAAAGGAATACAAACAGGTCACGAAAATTACAGACAAAAGCTGAAAGAAGGCTTATTAATGAGTGTGTGAGGGTTAGGGTTATTAGGGTGCCACAGTTTCATGCTTAGTTTCATAATACATGAACAGAAGAGTATTCAGTGCATGACTCCTTTCCTCTAAGATTTCTCCAACTCCCTGTCTCTTTCTACTCAATCATACTACAGAGTTTTTCTGCAGTAAACCTCCTTTGGCTGTGAAGCCCATTACTGTTGTAAACATATTACATTGTTAACTAGCTGCCACTCATAGCATGCTGTTACTTTATCACACACAAAATTTACCAAATGCACAAAAACCATGGAGCCACTAATAAGAACTAAATAAAAATAGCATATTTCTTTTTGGCTGAGAACTGAGTACATAATGTTGCACAAGTTTAATTGTTTAATTGATTGATTGTGTTTGTAGAGCATTTTATTATTTCAACTTAGAACAGTAATGTAAGAAATACTGATAATATAAGTGATATTAAAAAGCCATGCTCAAAAAATAATTTTCCTAAGAAAGAATTAGGGCATTGGTGTCCACGTGGAGGAGGACCTCACCTGGTCCCTCAACACCAGCTCTCTGCACAAGAAAGCCCAACATTGTCTTTTCTTCCTGAGAAGGCTGAGGAAGGCCCAGCTTCCACCACCAATCCTCACCACCTTCTATAGAGGAACTATCAAGAGCATCCTGAGCAGCTACATCACTGTCTGGTTTGGGAATTGTGCCATATCAGACCGCAAGACCCTACAACGGATAGTGAGGACAGCTGAGAAAATCATCTGGGTCTCTCTCACCTCTATCGAAGACATCTACACAACATGCTGCATCCGCAAAGCCACCAGCATTGTGGCTGACTGGACACACCTCTCACGCTCTCTTCACCCTCCTGCCATCTGGAAAAAGGGACATGAAGCATTCGGGCATTCACATCCAGACTATGTAACAGTTTTTACTCACAAGCCATCCGTCTCCTCAACAACTGAAACACACACATGCACAATCACCCTGATCTACAACCATCTCACAATTGTTCATACCTACCTACCTGAACTGCTCTTTGCAATATTTGCACAATATTTTATTTTACTTGCTATTTGCACACAATATTTTTTTTTTAAATTGCTGCTACCTCAGGAATGTCAAAGTTTACTGTTTCTCTTCCCATTACCTCAACTCATACCTCATTACTAAAAAAAAAAAAAAGTACTGTAACGTGTTACATTGTCGTATTATGTTGTTCTGTAGCTCTTTGTTTGCACATTTGCACGTGCACTTTGTTGTCTGTTGTCTAATGTCTCTTTTTTGTATAAAAATAGATAGTTTTTAGGTTAACTTAAAAATGTAAATCTGTCATATCTGATCTAGTCAGCTAATTAGATCTCTTAGTTAGCTAGCTGGTTCCGGTAAAGTGTGCTGTTAATTTATGTTTTTGCATGTATGTAGCACCTTGGTCCTGGAGAAACGTTGTTTCGATTCACTGTGTCCTGAACTGTACATGGTTGGAATGACAATAAAAGCCTACTTGACTTCATCTTTTTGTTTCTTTTTTTTTTTTTGTTACAGTATACATACAGATATATTCTGAACTTTAATCTTCCCTAACAGCTTGTGTGATTTTCAAATGGAAGGTTCAAAATGTCACACTGCGGTATCATTAGGTCAGGTTTGCCTTTCCAGTATCACCCCTAGTGTGACAAAATTACTTAAATGGATGGGTTCAGATCGATGTGCCAGAGACTGGTCTCATGCAGAGTTTTCCGGCTGAGTCATGTGGTCATGGAAACTGATCATAGTGATTGGAGATTGTGGGAGTAGTGGGAACAGATCTAACACTATCTTATTAAGTTTGTATGGAAGGCTGTTTATGATTGTAAATGTAACAACTGCTGAACATGCTGTGGATTGCTTTCATGCAGTTAGAATATAGATACTCTAAGATTTGAGTGTAAGGATAATATAAATATACAGTACTTGGATGAACTAAAGTCCTTAGAATTTGGTATACACTTATAAAGACATACTGCTGAAATGCATCTATTACAGTAATATCCTCAGTAGTTGTCTGTTTGTGTAATGAGAGAAAGTAGCAGCCAAACCTAAAGAAAAACACAATAACTTGCTAATTCTAAAATAATAATGATAATAATTTAAGTAAATTAATAGTTTACTTTCCTCCTACTTTTAATTATTTACATTAATTAATTTATGTTGTTTTATTTACTCAAAACAGTGGGTACTTAGAACTCAAGCTTTCAATTACAAAACCAACACTGCAGCTTTTTAATAAAAATGCTTAGCAACAAGTGTGGTATCCATTTTTTTTCTTCCTGAATCACATTGAACACCAGGGCTATGGGTGTTTGAACACTATGATAAGGAGTAATTGTGCTGGCACACGCACCCAGTGGGTAATGTTATGTTGATTGCTGGGAAATAACCAATGGATTGTGAAGGGCATGATGTGTCCATCCACCAGCTGTCTGTTCACTTTAATGCTAAAAAGCTGGAATTATGGAGGCAGAAACAGGCAAAGAGTAAATTTTCTACACTAAAAATCAAACTGGGATTTCTTTATGAAAACATGAGTGAGAAAAAAATGTAAAGTTTATGTGCCAGTTCTTCTAATGGGGTAAATTGCACAATTAAATTGTTTTTGTTTGTTTGTTTTGACTTTTTCATCCACATGTTCCCAGTCTTTGCTATTTCTCTAGAGTGCTGCTGTCACATGGCACTTACCAACTGAAAATAGAGAAGGCAAACGTGCTTCCTGCCTGAACACACTCTGAGGAAAGTGATAATGTCTCTCTTTCAGATATATCAGCTCACAGAATCTGATTGTTTGTGCTGTCTGGGATATAGTTAGCATTCAAACTCGCATTTTCTCCAAGACAGCACAAACCCTTTTACGTTGCACCACCAGCGGAAGGCATTTAAACATTTCAAACATGTTTAAGTGTGAGATAAGTGTTGAAATAATTTAACACCCACATGCACAGACTCATATTTGAATTGCTCTGAAAAAATTTGTAAGCATTGAATTGCAGTACCTTGAAAAAGTATTCATACCCCTAGAATTTTTCTACATTTTGTCATATTACCACAAATGTAAATTTATTTTATATAGCTTTTGTGATAGATGAACACAAAGTGGCACATGATTGTGAAGCGGAAGGGAAATTATGATTTTAATTTTTTTTTTTTCTGAACAAAAATCTGAAAGTGTGGTCTGCAGCCCCCTTTACTATGATACCCCTAACTAAAATCCAGTGGAACCAACCGCATTCAGAAATCCCCTAATTAGCAAATAGAGTCCAACTGTGTGTGGTTTAATCTCAGTATAAATACAGCTGTTCTGTGAAGCCCACAGAGATTTTTTTGAGAACATTAGTAAACACACCTAGGTAACACACCAGACAGGTCAGAAATAAAGTTGTGAAGTTTAAAGCCTCATTCATTATAAAAAAGTATCCCAAACTTTGAAGATCTCAAGGAGCACTGTTCAATCCATCACCTGAAAATGGAAAGAGTATGCCACAACTTCAAACCTACCAAGACATGGCCGTCCACCTAAACTGATAGGTCGGGCAAGGAGAGCATTAATCAGTGAAGCAGCCAGAAGGCCCATGGTACCTCTGGAGGACCTGCATAGATCTGGTGGGAGAATCTGTCCACAGGACAAGTATTAGTCATGTACTCCACAAACCTTGCCTTCATGGAAGAGTGGAAAGAAGAAAGTTATTGTTGAAAGAAATCAATAAGAAGTCCCATTTTCAGTTCTACATGGCTTGTTGCAAACTGCTTTTATGGCTTTCTTTCAACAACTGGCTTATTTGTATTTGAAGAAAAATATTGTTTGTTTCCCCAAGCATTCTCCAAAAAGATCTAATGAATACACTAATCAGCCATAACATTACAATGCAAAACATTATGTCCAGTATTGTGTATGTTCCCCTTGTGCCACCAGGACAGCTCTGGCCTCTGAAAGAACGAATCCACAAGATCGCTGGGATCTCAAAAGGACTCTGTGAATCCTTTTGGTGCTGTGAGCTGTAGCATGGGGCCTATGTGGATCAGACTTGTTTTTCAGATTGGGATGTAGGAAGTTTGGGAGGCCAGTTTGGTGGGCTGGGGCTATTTTCCAGCGAGGCCCGTACACAGCAGACTGTAGTGCATTGAAGGTTCTGTTGCCTTTCTATTATATCCAGCATTGCCTTTTTGTTTTTTGGACAATTTGTGTTGCATTGGCTTTTTGTGAGATCAGTCTATATGGGCTGACCATTGGTGCCCACAGGCACAGATGAGCCTTAAGGTGTTAACATTATATGGTGTTAAGGTTATGGCTGTTCACAGGGGCCAAAACAGCTCTCTATACAGTACATATCCTCCAGTTACTGTACATTACCTTCACTGATCCAGGTTGTACTGTAATTAAGTGCCATATTAATCTTGGCACCAACAGACAAAATGACTCATGCTAATAGCAATGATCACCTTTTTACCAAATTCACTCATTTACTCTACACATCTTAATTCACAAAATTTCAATTTAGCACTTACATGTGGAAATTCTGTTCTCTCAGCACAACTGACAAGCAAATGCTGCCTCTGTGCCAATTACAAACATTGGTAATGTGCAAAGTGTGGTGAACTTGCAATGCACCATTTATAATTACTTGGTAAATTTTCCACGTGTCTTGACGTACTGTATACAAATTGAATGTATCTGGATGATTGAATGTATTGTTTGTAATCCTTTGCTGTGGAATGTGGAATGAAAGTTTATATCAGTCATCACTGAAAGAGTAAGCAGACCTGCATTCCTTGATAAAATGCTGATCTCATATCGCCGTATAAAACAGGGGCATTAAAATGAAGGTTCAATGACAATATTACAATTGCAAAATAAGGAAACAGGAGGCAGACTGGAAATACTTTTTTTTATTTATTTTTTTTACTATTCACAACTATGCATAAACACACCCTTGGCTCTGTGTTTCTCAGCTCTCTTTCTCATGGCTGTCTTTATCCCTTCTGCCGCTCGATAAAACACCGAACACTCATTAGACAAATCCCACACAGGTGTACATCCTTAGCACTTACTTTCCCCTTCTGCCTATTAAAGACACTAAAAGCAAATATGATCTATCAAAATGGTTATAATCATGTTAAATAAGGATGATAGAGGCAATAAAATCGTGGTGTAATGCAGTGACAAATGTAAACACACACGCCCAAAAAAACACCAAAAAAAAAAAACTAAGATCCTTACCTGACATGAAGCGATCACTACAAACATGCCAATGGATTCCATTTGGATTCCACCTCTGTTGTTTTTATGTGTTAACTTGAATAAACACTGCTAAACCACACATCCCTCCTCTGTTTGTCAGCAGGAAGCCTATATAATACCCTGCCATCCCCATGCTCCCTCTGATTATGACACCCAACCACCAAAAAGGTGTCAATCATTGTAAAGCAATTACTGCTTTACAATTTAGTAAAAAGCTTGACTGCCAACACGGTGACCCAAACAAACAAAGAAACAAACAGAAAACCTGCTGTGTATTCTGTAGCTGAGCTGTGTGATGTGCAGGAACTTTATTGGCACCTCTGGAAGACCTGTAGCTCTAGTATCAACAGTAGCATCTGTAGTCACAAGTTGATAGCCCTTTATATTGTATATGTGACCCAAAATGTGCACAAAGTATAAAGAAGTAAGCAAAAGGTGGCTGTATTGCATATAAGGAGTCATATCTCACTTTGTGACATGAATACACATGACATGAAAAAGCTATTCAGGTGATTCTCACAGTTTCTGGCAGTTAGAGAGGGTAAAATAAAATGTTTGATGGTCTTTATGCCAATTCAGCACCCTGTTGCAGCACAGCAAAGAAAGCAAAATTGATGAGTAGACAGTAGAGTGAGTAGTACATTAAATATGGATTCACTTTTCCTTGGAGACATGTCAGTTTTCTGTACGAAGAAACTGTCCATCCGTGCCGTGACTCTTAGTAAACTTATATATCACCTCATGACAAAACATTCCTCGTTCAACACCGCAACCTATGTTCTACACTTGAAACAAGCAGGCAGATTCGATAAGAAGAAAGTGACAAGAAGTCTGAAGAAGCTCTCTGAACATACTGTACAAAGTGTTGGGATGCTGAAGAAGAAATGGTGTGTCTTCCTTTTTGACAACACAATTGCTTGACATATCGATGATACAGTACTGTGCAAAATTCTTGAGCCAGATCACATTTCTTCATATTTTGTTTCCAAGGAGCAAGACTTTCTTATATATATTTTTCATATGATCTTGAGGAATAGTTCTCAATGCTTCCTGAATGACTTTTTTGACTCTCATTTTATGCAAGTCTTTGGGCTCATTTTCAATCCAGCCCCAAAATGGAATAATTCAAGCATAAAAACACTAGGGTTGTTCCGATTCCGATACTGGTATCGGAAATGCTGCCGATACCACAAAAAAATCTGGCATCGGAATTGGCGAGTATTTGAGTCCACGTACCGATCCGATACCATTTTCCTAAACATAACCTAGTTATGCC
>JAQMYG010000004.1:13649035-13674986 GCA_030014215.1 Clariallabes teugelsi
TTTTATTTTTTTTTTTTAAGGAAAAGTGCAGGTTAATTTGTATTTTTTTTACGTTATATTCTGTATTAATTATTTTTATGTATTTATTTTTTTGGGCTGTGGAACGAATAATTGTAATTTCCATTATTTCTTATGGGGAAATTTGATTTACGAGTGTTTTGGAACACGAGCCCGCTTCTGGAACGAATTATGCTGGTAATCCAAGGTTCCACTATACTAAAATATGTCTACTCATATTTGCTTTCTAACAAGACTTACATGTATAATTTGCATGAGGAGTTAAGCATGAATGCAGAAATATGTATGCAGAAATAATAGTTTTAGGAATTTCACTTGCTTAAACTGAGTAAGTGTAGAACAAGAATGCTTGGCCGGGATTGTCTTGTTACTTGCTAACTCTCAACAGTGCTACTAACTTCTCTGTTTTACTAGATCATTGTTTGAATTTTTTTAATATAATTAACATAAAGACAAGCATTGACCACAATATGTATATGTGAGAACCAGGAAACAGCAAAGAGATTTTGCACCAGCTTCTTTTAACACATTCTATATCATACAAATGCAATGGACACAATAAAACTGACCAGAGACCGGACCAACAGTTTGTCACCATTGACAACACAAGCACTTAACACATTTCTAAAGAATTTTTAACTTTGGGATAATGTTAAAATGTCTGTTTTCTTAATATTATCCTTGTAAATTGTTGTCTTTTTCTCAAGTCCTTTTTTCATCTAAATGACATTTCCTCATTGTATTGCGCGTTTGGTTTAGTGCACGCTTGGAGTGACTAGCTGATGAGCTAACAAGTCATGAGGAGCCATGAAAAGAGAGTGTTTAGAAATTGCTCTGTCTGCTTCACTGGAATGACTTAATCAGAGAAAGTCATTTCACTTGTTAACATGCCAGTGTTTCAGGTAAGAACAGAGAAGCAGCAGTAAAAAGTCATTGCTGTCATGTTGTTTTCTGCAAGAAACAACAGAACGCATGCAGGAAAAGAAATCACTGTCACTCTTCTAGGTTACCTACAGTGAACTCCTTCTTCAAGTCCAACTTACGGCTGCCTTTGGCATGAGCACAACATCACATTACTGTAATTATAATTTAGTAATGAGCCAGATATAGTAGATTATTGGTACTTCAAAGGGTAATTTGAAAAAGATATTTACTACTAGTGAACCTTAACTTCACATACAGTCATGTCAGTACTTTTTTATTGTATTTTTTTGTATAAACACATAAAATATCATCTGGTCAGGTCTCAGTATTAAGCAAATACAATACAACCGCAGACAAACAACAATATATCATTTTTTTTACATCGTGCCATTATTTAAAAAAATGGAGCCAAATTAGAAAAAAAAAAACAAACATGTGGGCAATACTAAGTACACCCCATGATTCAATAGCTTATAGATCTTCACAAGCAATAACTTAAACTAATTGTTTCCTGTATGAGTTTATAAGTCTTGCACATCGTTGTGGAGGAATTTTGGGCCATTCTTCTTTACAACATTGCTTCAGTTGAATGAAGTTTTTGTATTAACCTACATTATGTGCAGCTCTCTTAAGGTCCCGCCACAGCATTATAGTTGAAGTCTGGACTTTGCCTAGACCACATACAGAGGAGCTCATGGTCAATTCAATGACTGCAAGGTGCCCTGTGCCCTGACACACTTCATATGTTTCTGCTGAAATGAGATTTTTGTTTTTGTTTTTTTTTCTGCCAAACATGACGCAGGGCATTAGGGCCAAACCATGGAACATTGTCCATGGAACATTTGTTTTAGCAGTCTTCAGAATTGCTTCCAAACAAACCATACTTGTTCAGTCTTCTTCAAATTGTGCTGTCATTTAACATGCTCAGTAAAGCCTGTAGGGTCTGAGATGTAACTGTTGGATGCTTGTATTTCTTTGCGCATTGCACCTGACCTTGGATAAATGTGCTGAGACATCCTCTCCTGGAAGATAGGCAAATGTCTTGAATGCTTTCCACTTGTGAATAATCTTTGTCGCTGTAGAATAGTAAACTTTGGACATTCTTTA
This sequence comes from Clariallabes teugelsi, assembly GCA_030014215.1. Classification (NCBI taxonomy): domain Eukaryota; kingdom Metazoa; phylum Chordata; class Actinopteri; order Siluriformes; family Clariidae; genus Clariallabes; species Clariallabes teugelsi. The sequence goes on from JAQMYG010000004.1 coordinate 13,651,085, forward strand.
AATTCTTTGGAGATTGATTTATAACTCTTCAGATTGATCTGCATCAACATTTGCTTCACTTTTTTTTTTTTTCGACATTTGCTTGGGATAAAACACAAATTAAAGCTCCAGAACAGCAAACTGCCAAAACATCTGATTTATAGAGGGCTGCAGACCTGCTGATGATCAATTAAGAGCTGATGATTAGCAGCACCTGGCTACAACTTACCCTGTTAAATACTGTAAAAGCAGTTTTTTGTTGTTGTTGTTGTTGTTTTAGTTTTTTCTTTTGGGATTTATTTTTTTTGAATAAATAATTGCACAGTGGAAAAAGGTTATATCTTGCTGGACTACGGTTGTATTTGTCTACTGCAATGACCCGCTATGATTTAGATGATTTTTATTATTCAACACCAAAAAATAAAATTAAAAAAGGAGAAGTACATAAGGTATAGAAGAGGAGTGAATGAATAAAAGAGGGGTAGGAATTTTTGAACATGACTCTGTAAATATTCTCTAAACTAGTAATTTGCATGACCTTTTATTTTTTAGTTAACCAACTATAGTACTTTCCCTGCAGTTAAAACAAATATTATTTTATTAGTACAATTAAGCAACAACAAGGAACACATCAAATTAAACTTACATAAACAGGATACAACTTGTATTTCCAGCTTTAAGACTAATCAAAAATGCAAGTCAATTTCATAAACTGAGAGCGCACAGTATAGAAGCTAAGAGCATACTGTTGTTTTCATTTGATCTGAAACTATTTCTGTACTGTCTGCATTGTTTTTCCATCACCCTGGCTTAGCAACAGTTCCCCACAAGTTAGTTGACTACTGAATTCAATCTTTACAATAAAATACTAGTTTAATCCAGCAAAGAACGTAATTCTAACTGATTGCAAGGCTGTTGCATAAGAGAGTTTTAGTGCTGTGTTTACAATATTCATTTAAATGGCTCAATGACTTAACACTTTTATTATCTCTCCATTTAAGAGACACTTCTGATTAATTATTTATAAGATAATTTAGCCTTATGTGCTGTGCAGTCAGCGTTTTTCTACATAAACGTGTCAAATGCATCTTAATATGAAATGTGGCTAGCTTTGTTCTTCCTTCATATTGTTCTCTTTGAAGTTAAAAACTTTTACTACATTCATCCTCTACCTAAATAAATAAATAAATAAATAAATGAAGGAATAAATAAATAAATAAATGCTTTGGTTCAACCTTCTTCTCATCCATGATCTTCAGCTTCTAGCTCACCATTAATGGTCTAGTGGATGTGAAGGATTGCCCTTATTACTTCTCGAAATTACTGAACTACAAGAGCAACTCTGCAGCTTGGTTTGGGCTGATGTAACTACAAAGCTGTGCTTGTGGCTGGTAGATTAATCCTCTTTGTCAGGGCTGTGTCTCAGCAAGGGGCATAATGTCCTTCTAAGGCTGGGTTTGGTGTGTAGCTGGTGCTGTTCTTACTGTGAGTGCCTGCTCGTGTTTATACAGTGAAATGCCATCCGTTGACCATACAAGGCCACCAACTGCTCGTAGCTGTCAAGATATGATGTCTCAAAAATATCCATACAAGCTAAGACAATCAACTACTTAATAATTGATATAAAAACTTGTAAACCAAGGTGAAATGACAATAGCGTACAGCTTAGGCTCTTAGCTGCAGTAGTCAAAGTATAAGTAATGGATCAGGGTGGTGGCTTAATGGGAAATTCATGCAGGGTAGCTTAGGCACATTTATATGGAACTTCTTTGAGTGAGAACTGGGTGTTTTGTAATTGTGGAATGCCACAGTAAAAATATAGCATACTTTAATAACTACATTTTAGCATTCATTATTTAGTATACAGTATATTCGAAATTTCACATAACTCTGCTCCAAATGGCTCACATGTGGGCATGTCTTGTATTTTAATTTATACATTTTTCCACTTGTGGATTTTATGTATACTTTCTTCTAGTCTATACTTGGGTATGGAAGTTAGGGAAAGCAGGAACAGTACTGACACATTTGTTTTCTCTACAAGCAACTTCATTACTTTAATGTTCTATATGTAAAGTACAGTATGTACACTTCTCCATATTACCTTTTGCTTGAAATATTTGTGACAAACCAAGTTTGTCCCCCAAAAATCAGATGTCTTACCTACCATATTTTTTCCTTATAGTTTTAAAAACTTGGTGCAGTTGTGTGCACTAATTTCTACTGCATGACTTGTGCATGCCACATCTGTTTGTAAGATAATAAGAAAGCACTGGTTGACCGTACAATTGAAACAACTTTCACAATCACATAGAATCTTGTTTCAGAAGCTGGTAAAAGCAGGCAAAATGTAACAACTGAAACAAAAAAAAGATGTGCACTCTAAATTCTGCTCATATCATAAGGACTTGCAATCGATGCAGAGAGCCTAATGATTTTCTCGAAATTCAAAGAATAATGGGTGTACTACAGTAACAATATAGCCTTACATACCATAGTAACCATGGTTACTGTGATATATATAGTATATAGAAAAACATAACAGAAAAATAAAACAAACAAAAAAATTAAAGGATAATACAAATTAAAAGAAACATTTAAATCAATCTATTACATGGCATCTTCAAATGGGTTAGTGTTCTTCATGGAACTCTGCAAATGTGCACATCCGATGAAATCCATGTGGCTAATAGAAAAAAATTATCTTTATTCATTACGTAATGTCAGACAACATATCCTATGCTATGTTACTGTGTTTCGGATTAGTCAAATTATTGAATATTGAATAGTGTTGAACTGTTCAAATTTTGCGTGAGAAAAAAATATGATTGAAGGGTTGTTTTAGTTGGTTAGGTCTAAATGGAAATTCTTGGCATATTCTGGAGAAGACCTAACAGAGTAGTTTGACTTTCCCATCACTACAAAATCTCAGCCAAAAGTTAATCCAACTCTGGGTGGAAAAATTTTTGTGACATTGCATAAAGCTGTCAAATCAATGCCACAGGGAATTCTTGTCATATTTAAAGCTGAAGGTGGCCCAAATGAATATAAGAGTGTGTCACTTTTTTTTGTTGGCAAGGCGGTGTATACAGTAATAGAACACAAACAAACAAGGGGAAAAATAAAAGTTAAATACATTTGTACCAGCTCTCCTTAACATTATGTAGTGTAGCAACAAAATGTGATCTGCGATATATAATTTTGTAGATAAGTGTGTTTTATGTAGTTAACAAAATTTTAAGCAGTAAATAAAAATACATTATTTGTCATTCTGTGGTTTTACAGTAGTGGATTGTTTTTGTTTGTTTTTATTATTATTATATCATAATTTCTATTATTTCCCACTAGACAGTTTTGCATAAATCTTTAAAATGCCATTAAAAATGTATTATTTTGCAATACTTGGATGATCTAGACAGATTGAGTGTCTGTCTGCTGTCTTCACAGCTGTGTGATACATGCTTTCAGCAGAGGTACATTCAGGGTGGCAACATCAATATTCAAGTCTCAAAATGGTAGAAGCATGCATAAAAAGGAATGCCTATTGGAAGTGTATGCAAAGTCTGGAGCACTGGCAGCATCTTTCCTTGGGGACAAAACAGAAACAAAAGAGTATTATCACCTTCCTTTGGAAGCACAAAAATGCAAAGAATTATTTACCCTCACCGGCCAGGCCCCAGGATAGAGAGATTTGCACTGCAATGCTGATTGTGTGTCCTGAAAGCCTTTGGGGAATCACATGCACCCTGTGTAACAAGAGAAGGGGAAATAAAATAAAAGAGGGCTGAAAATGAAATTGTAGGTAGGATGAGGTGCACACATACGTTTTTGCGCGCGCACACACACACACACACACACTTACACTTTCAGGAAATCCCTTTGTATCATCAATCTCACCCTTCAGAGCAGGACCCCCATGAGTCTCTGCTTCTGTTTCTGGCTCTTTCTTTCTCTCAGTACCTAGACAAGGTCTCCAGACACCTTCCTCCAACCAGGCCAATGAACCGGCCTGCACTAAAACAGCACACACTCCTATTTTATATCGCTGCAACTCTTAAATCAGAGCTACATAAACCCTGTAATGCAGAACAGAAGGAGTTACAGAATTAATTGAAATTACACTCTCTGATTCTGGATAAGCCAGTAAAGTGTGGATGAGCAGAACATGTAGACCAGCCCCCAAGGAGGAAGCTGAGTAGTCCTGGGCTGCATTTTATCTCCGTTCCCTGCCGGAACGCTTTTGATGTGATGATGCGAGTTTACAATGGGACACGACGCTTCATGCTGAGCTCTTATTGATTACTGGTTTTATCTCTCTCAAAGCCACCTGGCACAGAAACATTCCCTCAACGGCCCTGTCTCAGCCCACATCAAAAAATCTACCGCGTCCTCTTTTGTCTGTTACATCAAAGATGAACAAATTATAACTGACTTTTATTGGAGAAAAAGCAAAACATCTTGAGCTTAAGTCTATCACCTCGGTTTATGTGTGGGGGCTGTAAAATGGTAGCTGATGCCAGAGCTCATTATGAAATCACTTTATGCTAATGGTTCCTTTAGGAAAAACTGTATGAAACAGTGCCATGCTCAGATCAGGGTACGGATGAACATAAAATTAGGTCCAAAAGTATCCTATTAAAACTATAACTGGATTTTTTTTTTCATTAAAGAAAACATTAATGTCATTATAAATTAATTTGTAACCATGCTATATGTTTTTAAGGGTCTATAGTTAAATAAGGTGTTTGTAAGATCTCTACCTACTGTAGTATTTATTGTTAAAACAAAAGATATTGTCTATTTAAACAGGCATAAATTTGCATACAGAATATAAATAACCAAATATGAATGAAAAACTGAATGAAACATACACCCATAATTAAAATTGTTGGGAACTTCCTAAGTAATACTGTCTTCTATTCTTTTTAAATAGGAACAGAAATAAATATGTAAGATTTTATTAATGTAGCTTATCTGAAAAAATGAAATTTTAAAAAAACATTTCAAAATATAATTTGTATTATACGTACATTGAAAACAAGCTTTCCAGTGGTATACCACATTTCTTGATAGTGACAACTGTGTTAAGCTCAAAGATTTTCCACCTTAGGAATACATACTGTATTAAGTAAAATTGTCAGTAGACTGATTTTCCACTTACTGAGGGTTGGATGAAACTATTTAATTCAATCGGTCAAACAGATCAATAAGGTATACAAACTCAATGATAAATATAATATTTGAAGAACGAATAACTTATATTAATAATATAGTAATAATATAGTAATAATTTAGTAATAATTTAAACCCGTGGACCCGATTCAATGGGGTCCTAATGATCTTTTCAGTTCATAATTATTTATTTCATTATTTTGCACAATCAGGTGAATAATCATTCTCATCAACAAAATAATCCTTTAAAAAAAAAGTCATCTTTGGCACTGATCTTTTTAAAGATGGGAAAATGAAAAAAATAAATTTGTTAAATCGCACTGGTTGAATTTAATAAACGACATGATTTCTGTAACCTGTATTTTTTAGAATCTAGTGCACACTTTAATGCTACGTACGCAATTGTTGCTTTGAATAATTTTTCAACAGGCTTACCATTGTCCCTTCATGTTTTGCCCTCATTCCTTGTGCGGTGGAGAAAATGGAGTGATAAGCCAAACATTTCTTTATCGACAGAGCACTGCACTATGTCAGCACAGTCAATATTTACACATGCATGACTCTCAACTTGCATGAAGTGAGATGCTCAGTTATGCCTGACATTTTTGGCATGGGAGATTGAAGAAGATAGTGGCAGGTGAGCTTCTTATTCTTTCACTTCTCTGCATTCCTCTCAACCCCCAACCCACTTCAGTTCTTTTTTTTATGCGGCAGAATCCTAAGTGTGTCCTGAGATCCACAAGCCTGCCCAGAATGTTCTCTCCGTTTCATATGATTTGTGAGACTCAGTGGGGAAGGGAACAGAACTCCTATAGGTTAAAATCTGCAAACAATGAGTCTTGTGAGCGTGATGGATGAGCTACATCCTCAGCCATTTGTCTGTGCTTTATCTTCGTTCGCTTTATCAATTGTTATCCCAAGTTTGCTTAACACGCATTCCCTGAATGTAGTTCGAGAGAACGATATAAAGGAAGAGAGAAAGTGAGTGAGAAAGAAGATCAACGCAGGCTTGAAGTAGAAGTTGAAGTAAGAGGACTCCTCAAAGACTTTCAGGTCCTAATTAAGAGCAAGACTGCTATCTTGTCCTGTGACATTTAGCTGGACATTCTTGATAAATGTCACATCCATGGTTGTGTGCACAGCAAATGGATGCTTCACCAAGTGCTTAATAACCTTTATGAATATTCTCACCAGGAATTCAGATTTTCTAGTATGTTTGCACGAGCATATATAAAATGCATACCTCATCAACAAGGTGTGTGCATGTGTCTCTGTACAAGTGTGTGCATGTAAGCTTGGGCCAAATAAAGATTGCTGATGTGGGGGAGATATTTATATATCTAGAGTGCTTACAAGAAGAACTGAGATGCTATTGCACATGAGATACTATCTATCTTATTTATTTGTATATTAATTAAATATTTAAGTATATTTTTCATTATCAAGAGCTTTCAAAGACTGAATTTCAAAATATTTATGTGTCTATTCATATTTATGCCAAGCAAATAGATGCTAAATACTGTATAAGGCCTGTATAAGGCTGTGTTTATGATAATAATAAAAAAATGTAAATCACCTCACTATCACTTACAGTTTACTACATTTTAACAGAAATCACTATCCTGAATGATCTATCTATCATTTAATGCTTGAATATTTTAACTAAATATATGTTATATTTACATATTATACTGTATATTGTTACATTATGTATATATCAAAATAATATTTGTTATCATTGTGTTTTATTTCATATTGTATTCCCACACATATACAAACATGTAAATTTTAATGCCATTTAGAAAATCCAAATTATCAAGAGATTCAATTTAAAGTCATATTTTTATTTTTTAATAAACATTATATATTTTAAAGACTTTATGCATAAAAGTATAAAGGAATCAATTTTTTCTCTTTTTGTTGGCAGCAAGCTAGTAGAGGGACTAACTGGGAAGAGGATATGATAGATACTGTAACCCCATGTGTGTATGAAAAATCCAGATCAGCAGGCAAAACCAGTGTCAGGAATCAGGCTGAGGTCAATCAATCAGACATGTAGAGTAATGAATAATCCAAATGTATACCAAAGGGAAGAAGTGAAGAATTCAAATGAGAAATAGCAAATAGAGAAACAATGCTCAGAAATGCACACTTGGTGCCCCGAGATGCAGGATAAACAGCAGTTAAAAAAAAAGATGAGATTGCTTGGCTTCACATGTGCGCCTTCATTTTCTCCCTGCTATTTGATCATGAAATAATACATTTAATTTCAAGACATGCATTTAAATTCCTTTAAAACCTGCAGCATAAATGGCGATGTCGTCCTCTGTCAATATGTGTACAACAAAAAAATTTACCCCCCCACCCCCCCCACCCACACATACATGCACCTTTATTCCCAGTCACATTTAACAAGCACTTTAGTATAATTATATTGAGGTAAGGGATATATATAATGTGTGACACAATGACCTTAACATTTCATTAACATTTAACATTTCAAGAAGATTTAATCTCTTCTCTCTGCAAAATTCCTTAACTTGCTGTTTAGAGGATTTATACAGAAGCCAGCTTTTTACTCTATTATACTGTAGACAAATGATGATGAAAGTAACAATTCACAATCTGTTGGGAAATGAAAGAGTGTCATGTTTGTTTAGAAATGTGCCCTGTATTTTATCAATTATATACTCTTTGCGCAATCATGTGTTGTTTTTTTCTCAAGCGGATGTTTTCTGGTTGACACAAAGGCTCATTAGTTGTGATTAGCAGTGACACTTTAGCAGGATCTGAATTTGATCAGCTCGCTGTGTTTGTACATGGCTAAAACCACAACTGACTCAAATGGGAGCAGCGTGACATATTTAGCACAAGACAAAAACGTGAGACGATATAAGCTAATCACAGATGTGGTGTGGTTATAACTCATTGGAAACACTGCACTTTTACAAATACACAGGATTAGTTTTTTTACAGTTATTTTCTACCTTTATCTTATATTATTCTATTAATGTATATATAATATCAAAAGCTTTCGCTAGAAAAACTTTTGATATGCACATATCTGGGATATGCATTTTCAATTTATATGGGTTTCTAATAAAGATGCTTATCTGATTAAACTGAGAATCTAAAAATAAGCTTGTGGGTTTTGAGCCTCTTTTATCTCACACTGTGCATTGCTCTCACTGGACCTGGTTCCTGAGTAATTACTCTGCATGCATCTATGTGTGTTAGAGCATGTTTCAAGTCGCCTTGTCCCATACTGCTGCACGGTGGCTAATTGCCTCTCTTGAGAAATAATTATGTGACAAAAGTGAACGTAATGCTGCTTTAGCTATGCAGACAATCACCACAAGATGTGCACTTTATCTTGCACTGGGTTTGCAACAAATTATTGTAGGGAAATGGAAGTCCATCTTCATATGTCTGTAGCATGTTTAATATAGTATGTGTGACAGCTAGGTAATGAGTTATGATAAAGTGTCAATACTTGCTATTATAATTTATTGAAATATGTTTGATGGAAGATTAATTTAAATTACACTTCCACAGAAAATGCATTTATTTATATAAAAAGGTTTTATTCACTTCATTTGCATTTAAGTTAATATTCAGTGAATGTGCTTATATTTTTAGTAATTATTTTACTATAAGATAAATTAAATATACAGGTAAAATTATAACATAATGTAAAGTAAACATTTATTATTATTATTATTAGTAGTAGTAGTAGTAGTAGTAGTATTAGTATTATTAGTATTATTATAACGTTTATGTATATACCACTTTTTACAATGGACGTTGTGGCAAAGCTCCTGTACAGAAATTAGCATTTGGTATATAAATTGAATTTTTTTTTACATTTATAGCTTTATTTGTTTGTCCCTAATTAGCAAACTGGAGTTGACAGTGACATTAAAATTTCCCTGAGGTTACATGATGAAGAAACTTGAGAGGAACCAAACCCATCTTGATTTAAGGGATATCATAGGGATATAATAAATAAATACATCCCTTCCGTAACTTTATGCTATAAGCCTTATAGTATAGTATAAGGTCAGAAATGCCATAGGAATTACTCAGGAAATGCATTTCAAACATTTTGTTCACTGATGGAAACTTGGATACAAAATTGTTCATTGCAATTTCAGTCCTAAAACTATTCAACAATCATTTTGATCATCCGGGAAATCCACCCCTTTGGCCTTATCGTAATTTGATCTTTTCTTTTTTGTTGATGTATTTGGAGCAGAAGAATTGTTGACAAAATCGATTGCCAGTGAGTTAAAGTACCAAAGAATAAAAGATCTATGACTTAGATTTGTCATAATGATCTTAATTCAGAATAATAGTCAACTAGCCAACTACATCTGCTTATATTGACTAAACCTTTACTTGTAAATTAAGAGTTAAAATCCAATGCTGAGCATTAAAAATCACAAAAAAGCACAATAATTATGAAAATTGCAAAGCAAAAGATAGTAAAAAAAAAAAAAAAAAAAAGAGAGAGGAAAGGACCAGAGGAAAATCTGATTTATCTGTTCAATTTTTTAAAAAAATAATTACTATTTCAAATGTTTAATGGTAAAATTTACTATTGAAGCATGTTTGGAGCATTGGTTCCCAAACAACGGGTTGTGAACGTGTTGAGAATTTAGTTGGGTCACGATTTATTTCTGCAGTGCACAGGGAGCTGGTTAGTTTTCTACCACTGTCACGGTTTCTGTCATAATTCCACCTGTACTTAGAGTGAGAGTAAAGGAAATAAAAACAATCAAAGAACCTGTAAAATTTGCATATAAACGCATTTATTTGGTATCATTTGTAAATTCTAGTTTGTGCAAATGAAGTTGTGATTCATCATATGTACTGTATCTCAGAAGTGGCTGGTTTACCATTCAAGGTAATAAATTAATGTGCAGTGTTGGGGGATGTTACTTTTTAAAGTAACTAATTACATTACAAAATTACTGTTATTAAAAAGTAATCAGTTACATCACAGCGTTACTTTCTGATAAAAGTAACTAGTTAGAGTACTTTTCCATTGCAGAAAATGAAAACTCCTTTGTAAATCCTCATGCATGTTGCAAAGTTTGCCCCATAATCTGTTAACTACTAATACCCCTATTTCACCTACTGTACGTAGTTTCGCTGCGATTTTTGGCGCTGTGATTAGGTTTTCATCTTTCCGCTCGTCGGTTCTCGTATAGTCAATCTGCATTTGGATTATTATGGATTGGATGACGATGGTTTGTCATTTTTAAAAAGAGGGTCCCTAGAAAAATGTTTGCGTAACATTGGTTTAGAGAACTCATTGAAAAACATCACATTCATAACATTAAAATGTCACATCCTTAATTCCAGTTTATAAGCTAAGATTGTCACAATGCTGTGCTAGCATGAAGAATCCAATCGTAGATGAATGGCAGAGACGGTGGTTGGAAAAAAGGAGAAACGAGGATCAAAACTGGGAAATCAGTCAGCTGACATACTGTAAGGCGAGGCAACGTAACTGAGAGACGTGAAACATGGGGTTTACTTGCCACATACGTAGTCAAGAGGAGCAAAAGCTTCACAAAGCCCAGTGAAATGTTGGACCTCAATTGAATGGGATTAGTAAGGAGCTAGAGCAGTATTGACGTGTTTATACCTTACACAGATATTGCATGCTGCCACAAAGCTGGAGATGTCCTCCTTTAATGTGGGCCACCAAAAACGTTGCTGGACTTGGGACAGCGTTTGAGCAGAGCCAGGGTGGCAAGAAAGCTTTGAGTTGTGTGCCCATTCCAGGACCTTAGAGCGTGAGTAAGGGGAACAAAGGGTGATTAGGGCCATTACTGGGTCCCGGTTATGACACAGGGCAGGCTTGACCTTAGTTTCTATGTCCAACTCGGCCGCAGCAAGCAAGTAGGGGGGAAAGGATAGTGTCACTGGTGATGGAGTCGTGGGTGGTCGTGAACTTCTTTCTGAGCATCTGCCTTTGATTTCTTAGACCCAGGCCAATAGGAGATCGTGAAGTTGAACCTGTTGAAGAAAAGTGACCACTGAGCCTGGTGGGAGTTGAGCCTCTTCAATCTCCATAGATACGCCTCTAACCAATGTCTCCACTCCTCCAGGGCCAGCTTGATGACTAGAAGCTCTCAATTGCAGATGCCATAGTTTCTTTCAGCAGAGGTTAAGCAGTATGAATAGAAAGAGCAGGAATGCAGCTTATTGACATGATGTGAAACATGCATTTCTCTCCTTTGATGAACAAGTCATTCTCCAAAAATCTTTGCAGCACCTGCCAAACATGATGTTCATGCTTCTCCAGATCTCAAGAAAAGATCAAAATGTCATCAAGACAGATGAAATCTGATAAGTTAAGAAAGTTAGAAATGCTAGATAGAATAGTTAGATTTGCTAAACACTGTCCTCAGGCGATGGTATATTGTGGGTACGAGGGTGAGATCCGGCAGTTTGTCTGTAGTGACGGCAGCTTGTAAGCAGGTCGTGCAACATGATGAGCTCCAGGCTGTGATTGTGTTCCTGGCTCAATCGATCTGTGGATTATGGCAGGTTAACCAGGGCAGGCCCAGGATGACCGTGGCGTAGGATCCTTCCATGATGAATAGCGAGGTTTGCTCTTAGTGGTTGGCTGAGACCCTCAAGCCTAGAACGGTGGTTCTGTGAGTGGTCCCGACTGGAGCATGATAACATACGCTACCTTGGAGCACTGAGCGACACGTGCCTGAATCCCCTTCATAGGTAGAGGGGGCAGATAGGCGTGATTCTTGTTGTATGTTGAGTTTCCTCCTTGAACAGGGTTGGAGTTGTTGGAGCCGGGTTGTGAAGTCAGGCGAGAGCTTGTTTGGGGCTAAGCAGCTCCTGCTGGTGTGCTCATAGAAGAGCGCCTTGGCTCTCCAGGATCTCATGCGGTCAAACTTGAATTATTCTGGCGAATTATTCTGTCACGAAGCTGTGCTGACATGAAGAATCCAAGTGCAGATGAATGACAAAGGCGGGGTCAAAATGTTAGGCGAGAGCATGGTCGAAAAAGCGGTGGCGAGGATCAAAACTAGGAAGTCAATCAGCAAGGTGACAGAGCCAAATCGTAAAACAAAAGCCATAGTCAAAAGGGGAAGCATAAGATCTGTAACCAGGAAATCAAAGATCGAGGCAACAATTCCAAATTGTGAGGCTAAAACAAGAAAACGAGAACAAAGCAACTTTTATATTTTGGAAAGTCTTTTGATGCAAATCAATGAGTCCATACAACTCTTTGTGAATCATCAGTCAGATGAAATCAAGAGGATGTCAAGAAAAAACTATATAAACAGTCAATCTTTATTTGGGGTTCATCAGAATTATTTCATTAATGACAGTTATATCCCAATTACTTTTAAACATGAGTTTGAATTGTTTGGCTGTTATATCCAATTAATGGTGGAAAAAAAAGATTTGAGATGATTTACCTTTGTTATATTTTTTACATGACCTGAAAAAAACCTGAAACTTTAATAGTTAGTATATATTATATCTACTGTACATACTACACAACAAAGACACAAGCAAATGTGTATGTGCAACTGACATGATTCATTATAATTATTTCAAATATTTACAAATTTTGTGCATATATAATTACAAAATTGTGCATATATAATTTATTCTTAAAGAACCTAGATTAAAAATCATCTATCAAACTAGCAATTTTTATATAAAAAAGGGGGGAAAACACTGCCTCAGGCTCATAATCCTTTCTCCTAATGACATCATGGAGGTGCTCCAACCACTGCAGGGTGGCAAAAATGGTCAAATGAATCCAAGTGGAAAAATAAAGGCTTCAGCAAATCAAATATATTATTAGGACCCTTTTTTCCTGGGGGCTGTCACATCCTTGGCGGTACAGACAGGCCTGGGATGAGTTTTGCCTCTGCATACTCACATTTGATAGCACTCATTTTCACCCATATATGTGCAGAAGAATATAACACCCTCAAATAGAACGAGAATAAAAAGACAAGAGTACATGCAGGATTAGGTTTGAGAGTAAAATAGTGACTGGTCATGAAGAGGTAGCCCTTCCAGTACATTAGAAAAATGTGTTGGAGAACACATCGCACCCTCACTGACACTTGTAGATAGGTGAAGATATAAGTTGGCCATTTCATAAATCTCATTTTGATCTCTTCTTTTGATCTCATCTGTAGTCTATTCCCTCTATAGCTGTTTTCGGTCCTGTGGTCTGACTGTGTCATGAAGCTGGGAAGTAGCAGGGAGATTTTTCAAATGCACATCCAGCTGGTTAACTCTGTCTTGGTTAATGGACAAAGCAACAGAATCTTGAACTGGAAGTTGCAGTGTTCATCAGACTTTGTTGAAGGTACACAGGCATGTCACCTGAGGTCACCAGCCCAGAAGACATTGAAATGACAGCAAAGACCCACAATACCCCTTTCCTGCAGGAATGAGCTGACAGATGGTTCATCTGGCAATTTCTCTCCATTTTGTATATTCATGCTAGAGCCATGGTTTGATTCAAACTGTTAGGGACTGAGCTTGATGTGAAGAATCCAGTTGAAGAAGGTTGACAGTTGAGGAAAGATCAAGGTCTTTTTGATAGAGGGGATGTGGCTGAGAATGGCTGTATATTCAGTTGGCGTGGGAACAAAGCCAAAACGTTAGACAAATACGTGGTCTAGGAAGAGGAAGCATAGATCAGTGCTGTGAGTCCAAGCACCATGATGACAAAGCCTAATTGTTAAATAATACAGGGTCAATTAAGCAAAAGCGGAGGTCAGTGCCTGATTTCAATTAATGTGGTTAAGGAACCAAAACATTAGATGAAAGGGGAAAAAAATTAAAAGCAAAGCAAATTTGGCAACATGAAAAACAATCCATGAAATTAGCGAGAGAGGATTGTCTGAATGCCTACCTCCTCTTCCAGGATGGGAAGAAGGGTGGTTGGAGACCCAAGCAACATTGGAAAGGTGACAAAGCAGTGGGTGATCAGGGTTGGGAGTTGTTGGCGTACTGTACTTAATCCAGGGCAGGAACTTGCTCCAGGAAGCAGTGTGACCTGGAGTGCCTGAGTCTTCCTTTCGGTCTGCCAATTCGATTGGGGGTGGAACCCTATTGATAGACTATGGGTAGCTCCAATGAGAATGCCTTCCAAAATTAAGAGATATATGTCTCTATGAAACAGACTGGCATGCCCTGTATGTACCTAATGGGGTTCTTTCTTCTGACTCCTTTTCTATGCCAGACTTGTGTGATGTCATTTATTTATTTATTGCTCAATTTTGGTTGTTTTATTTGAAGACCATGCAGGACAAACACAAAAGCAGTTATACACCATTTCCACATCAAGCAAGAATGTCCTCGGATCACCCTCGGCATCGAGCCACCATCCCCCGGGAGGAAGATATGTGGCCCCGGGATCTAGTGCTTCCCATTGCCCTCCATGATGGATGTGTAGCATGAGGAATGGGCCTGTCCCCAGGGCCCCTCTTACGTCTTTTTCTGGGTTAAACAGCATTCTACATCACACCCTTCTATATGTTCCTGAGCAAGAGCATGTTTACCAGTCTGTGAAAGCACTGTAATCCATTTCCTGTCAACATCTCAGGATATGATGAAAGAAAACTGTAGGCAGCACTTTGCAGGTAGCTTTAAAGGATGTCACATCACTTCTATTGCATAGGTTTGAATGGCTGTGAATTTAATTTATTTTATTTATGTTTTCACAGCTGCAATGGAAACAATGGATTTAAAAAATTGCTTCTTCTAAAGGGTACTGTAATCATGAGAAGAAATATGAGGATTTTTTCATGCTGTAAAATCTGGATCTGAGTACTGCAACAAAACAGAAACTGCCTTGTCTCAATAAATTATAAGATCACCTCTATAGTTAACTATATGCAGCCTTAGATCTAGTTGAAATGCTCTATATGGAGGTGCCATTACAAAAGACCTATAAAATAGAAGCATTCCAAAAAGTCAGGACATTATTCAAAGCACTATTCAGAGGACAAGCTGGCAAGGTAACACAAGGGAAATTCACAGACTTGCGTTAAGGGTCACAGGCTGAATTACACCAAGAAATGCAGCTAAGTAGCAAATGACATTACCTCAGGAATGTAAATGTAATGTAAATGTGTGGCAACCGGGACAGCTCATCAGATGTCAATCTGCTGTAAAGGAAAGAACTGCAAATTTCAGATTGTTAATAATAATTCTATGAAGCATGATCAAGTTTCTTATTAGATTGCAAGTGAAGAGGTAGGTTTAGCACCTGGTTTCTGTAAACTGTAGAAGGTCCCACAACATACAGTACGTGTGTGTGTGTGTGTGTGTGTGTGTGTGTGTGTGTGTGTGTGTGTGTGTGTGTGTGGGCACTTTTTGTAGGGGCAGTTAATGATAACACAAGATTGTTTAGTCTCTCATTCAAGGTTGAACTCTGGACTAATGCAAGATTGAAAGCATTTTCACATTGAATCTTGATTAAATGTTGCAAAATTTAAAGTGCTGAAATAACACCAAGACTTTGTTTAGGACTCCAGTTCAGTCAAGACCAAGTTAAACCCTTTTCACTTATGGTTAATTTTTGGTTATCTCTGGTTCAATTAGCTACAAAAGAGAAATGCATTTAAAAACTATATTCACTACTATTCAAAACACTTTCAGAGATATAATAGAAAAAAGTCTTTCAACACAAAGGCTTTCATCAAACCAGACATACTATGCTGTACACACTATATGGCCAAAACATGTAAACATCTGAATTTCACATCAATACAGTATGTGGTTCTTCCCCAAACTACTGCCACAAAGTTGGAATTACAGAATTGTTTAAAATGCCTTTCGGGCTAAAACCTTAACATTTCCCCCTCACTGTTTTCTGTTTCAGCATGATAATATCCCTTTGCACAAAGCGAGATCCATAAAGACATGGGTTGCCAAGATTGTTGTGGGAAAAAGTTTATGTTGCCTGCACAGAGCTCCAACTTAATCTTATTGATGATTTCTGGGATGAAATAGAACAACGACTATAAACCAGCCTTTTAAGCCAATATCAGTGTCTGACCTCATTATTGCTCTTATAGCAGAATGGGCACAAACCTTTGGCAATATAGTGTGTTTATAAAGACCTTAATGTAAGATTAAACAAATTAGCAGGGCATGGCTATTGTTGCCTGAGTACAATAGATAATATAGTAGCTATTCCTTATTTATTATTTTTATTTAAGAAATTACAATACAATTTATAAAGTCAGGCTAAATAACAGATTAACCATTTCCCAAATGCATTGGACATATTGCCCCAAAAGAAATGATAGCAACATATAAATATATATATTCAATAAACAATGGTGCAAATAAATAAATAAAAAAAAGCAGCAACTGAATTCCACTCTGAAATCAATCACTCTCATTGAAATTTTGTCGCTGCTATGGTAATATCTCGTGTCTCACTACAGTGTCCTATCCATCCATCCATCCATCCATCCATATATCCATCCATGCATCTATCTATCTATCTATCTATCTATCTATCTATCTATCTATCTATCTGTCTATCATCACACTCTGTCAAAACATTAACAACATCCTGGTCTTTTCTGGGCCTTCAGCTTTAAGCAATTGGGTAAGTATTCAGTGCTCGAGGCAACCTTTCTATTTTCTCCTGGAGAAAATGCAATAAAATCAGTCACTTGAACAGATTCTAAACTGAGATTTTATTCCAGTGCTGATAATACTCTAACCCTGGGTATAATACCCTAAATCTGCAGAACTGTCATATTCCTCAGAGCTCATCCATGGCAGTGATGTATGTCTCTGAAAGATCATTCACTCATACTGTTAAGATTAAATAGAAACTTGCAGGAGGTGACACAGGAATCATTCTCTGTGCATCCGTTACCACTCCTGTTGCTTAATTAGTTGCCATTAATTATGGAGAAGGTGTGATTCCAGATTATGCAAAATCCACATGACTGTCGATGGAACCTAGATCATTCTGCTATGTTGGGTGATAGGGAATTCAGCGCTGGCATTTGTAGTGTTCATCATCCGTTTCTCGACGGCATAAAATCTCCCATGAGTGCTGTTTCATATGAGGAGATATAACGTTCCTGACTCTGCACTCTGCTTTGTACAATCCTGTTATCAGAGATAGACATATGTGCAAATATGTTCCGGAAAACTTTATCTATACTATCTGTATTATTATACCACTGTACATTTGGCTGCATATCAGAAATATCCTGATGAGTTTGAGATTTTGGCATATAATCTTGAATGTGATGATAATACTTAAGCAGTTCACATTTTATGTAGGCCATACATGGATAGAGAGTCAACATGACTGGATTGAACATGGGTTTAGCTAGAGAACAAAATAGAACTTTGTTGTTTGAGTGTGTTCAATTTTAACGTCTAGCACAACCAGGTTAAAGCCATGCCTGAGATTGCCCAAGGCATGCTTATCCGTCTCAATAGGACATCCTGCTGTCCCCCTCTCTATTTTCTTATGGTGCATATTTAAATCTCCATTTTCTCCAAGCTTGATGGATTGAATCAAACATTCTTGCAGACTGATTAAACATTCATGACTGGCTCTTTTCCCCCTTGTCGTTGGTTGTCTTAGGGGAGAAAGGTTATGGTGCTGTCCCACATATTCGATGAGATTAAGAGAGGGCGAGTGAGAAAAAGAGGTGCAGCGAAGGTGTCACCCGCGCTGCAGGCGACATTAAGAGGCAATTAGGGGCTTGGTGTGGTCAGCAGCAGCCATGCGCTCTGTCTAAATCATAGGAGGATGGGGGGTCCTAATGAAATGCTAATACAGGCCAGGCAGTGTCAGGAGTTTGTAATTGGAGCACAGCTGCTGCTGGGACCGTGGAGTGGCGAGGAGGCAGCAGGCAGGTCAGAGCCATCCGCTCCTGTTTGTCGCTTCTAGGGCCGAGCTCTATTGACACAGGAACGAACTGATGTAGGTTTACTTTTATGGATCGGGTAAAGCATGTTACACAGAGACTTTTTAAATATTTTTTTTATTCCACATTAACAACTAATAAACTGACAATGAATGCACAATATAAAGGCCAGTGAATGACATTTGTTAATTTCTGTGAGTCTATTACCATAAACTAACCCTAGCAGCGAAAAGACATTAAAAACACTCCATTATACCTATAACATTTTTGATGTCAATCATTGTATAATTAAACTTTAAATTAACTTGGGAGGTTCAATGATATCACTTTACTAAAGGTTAAGCATCATGAGACTTTCATAAACCTTTTAGCACAACTGCCATATATTTCCATAAAAAATTTGCAAAAACATATCGAAGAATTGTCTGGAACAAACATAGGTGTGTAACACAATGCCACTATCTGCATCTGTTTAGTACTGCAAATACAATTTTCTTCAAAATAAATTATGCTGATGACTACGCCACTGAAAACACCAGAAAACCACACTGGAAATCAGTCAGTATTGGGTCTCAATTAAAGATGTGTGGCTACTTTAGTCTTGCTCACACAATTATTATTATTTTTTTTTGTCTGCCTTCAATATTTTACTAATACTAATGAATTTAGTTGGTGCTATTTTCCAAAGTATAAAGTAGTCTCATTCTCAAGCCACCTGACCAGATAAAAACATACAGTACAGTAAGTTTTGTTTTCAAACACATCCCCCATTAAAAGACCTGGTTGAGATAAAGTTGTTATGGCAACATTATTCAAGTGTAATAATTAAGTCTTGTGCATTGCACAAAGTAAGCTCTCATGAGGTTGTAAGATATGTCAAGTTGAAAAATCTTTTAACACTTTATGCCAAGAACAACAACAAACACTGACATTTTGACAACTTTTTATTAATGAAAGAAGCCTTAATGGCGACTGACTTCTGTTGCAACAAGTACAAATGTACAAAGGCTTATTTCATTTTCCTTTAGTTCTAAAAACCCTTTGTATGTTTAACAAAATATGAAGGTTATTAGATCATTATAGCAATTATGTTATACTTATTTTATTATACCATATACTTGTCTGGGTCTCAAGTGCGAAAAAATGTTTATGGGATGCAATGCACTATAAAAGTATTAAGCATTTTGTGCACAGGTCCTTCTCCAACTTTACACATTGTAACAAAAAAACATTTATTTTATTAATTCTTTCCAACCTGCTCTCCACTTCAGTACAAGAAAGAATAATTTATCAATTTCTAAAAGAAAAAAAGGGTTGAAATATTCTCGAAATAGTCCACACAGAACTACAGAAGCAGTAATGAAAATGAATGTATTACGGGCATCTTGCCAAAAGCACGATGATGAACGTGCCCTCTTTTTCACTGTCCATAAGGCACAATTGTTTGCAAAAAAAAGCTTATTCAACACTCCTGAAGAGTTTCCTTGACTACATGAATAATTTGTACTTATGTTACAGTTTGGATAAAAGCTAGTGAGTCAGTATTAAATTGTTTGATGCATCCTGGTGCAGATGCATTGATGTTTTAGACGTCGTTGGAGGAATGCTTATTCCTAAGGCATTTTCTGTGTCGGTCACCATCCACATCTGTCTGTGATGTTTTATTTATTCTGATAGTTTTTATATGGAATATGACATGATATGACATGACATCACTTCCAATTACCATATGCTCTGCTGAGAGGAACATATTTTAGCTCTTAATGTGGGACAGTGACACCAGCTTACATTAGAAGAACCTTCCTCACCATCATGCTCCTTCAGGGAAATTGGGTGTGCGTGTGTGTGTGTGCGTGTGTGTATGTGCATGCGAGCGTGTGCGTGTTGAAGACTTGCAATTCTGGTATATGTCTTAAAATAAGCTTGACCTCAAAATGCAGCTGTTTTTCTTTTTGTCCTTCTAGAGGAACAATCCTGTAGTGACCTACAGAGGAACATTTAAACAGCCTCCACAGGTATGAGCTCAAACAAAATGTGTTGGTTGTTCTGCAGAGTTTAAACATAAAACATGGGATGTTTTAGCCATTTTGCCGATTGTGGGTTTGGCTTGGCTATTTTTGAACAATTTTTTATGTTTGAAACTCTTAATGTCTGGTTTTAGACCACAATAATTCATTAGTATGGTGTAGGGCCTTCTTTTGCGGCCAATACAGCATCGATTCGTCTTGGAAATGACAGATACAAGTCCTGCACAGTGGCCAGAGGGATTTTGAGCCATTCTTCTTGCAGAATAGTCGCCAGGTCACTACGTGATGCTGGTGGAAGAAAACGTTTCCTGGCTCGCTCCTCCACAACACCCCAAAGTTGCTAAATAATATATAGATCTGGTGACTGTGCAGGCCATGGGAGATGTTCAACTTCACTTTCATGTTCATCAAACCACTCTGTCACCAATCAGGATTCAATGTTTGAACCATTGGGTGCACATGGTCCTCCAAAATGGTTCGGTAGTCTTTGGCAGTGACACGCCCATCCAGCACAAGTATTGGGCCTAGGGAATGCCATGATATTGCAGCCTGAAGCATCACCATTGAAACCGACGTTTGGCATTGGCACGAGTGACCAAAGGTTTGGCTATAGCAGCCCAGCCATGTACATTGAACCAGTGGAGCTCCCGGCGAACAGTTTTGGTGGAAACAGGAAAGTTGAGGGGCACATTTAATTCTGCAGTGAGTTGGGCAGCTGTGGTTTTATGTAATCTGGATTAGCACCCGGACATCCCTTTCAGACAGCTTCCTCTTGGGTCCACAATTACTCCTGTTGGATGTGGTTCATCCTTCTTGGTGGTATGCTGACATTACCCTGGATACTGTGGCTCTTGATACATCACAAAGCAATCCATGAAGATTGGCCACCTGGCTGGTTAAATTTAGCCATGAAACCCCCAACACTAAATTGGCCAGTTTTTCAGTTTAATTGTCCAACGCCATATATATACAGTATATATAGTATATTAACATACAAATGCTTCTGACATAACATTTGTCTGACACTCACTCATCATCTATAGTGCTTCATCCTGTATACAGGTTCATCTCAGGAGACTTAGGAGTGGAGTTGGAGTGGACTGGGTGGTACTCCAACACCAAATATTAATTAAATAAAATTTTCTTTGCTACATTTTAAATTGTTTGATTTGAAAACAACTCTATTTCCTGTCCTGTCCTCTGCTGCTCCCCTAGTCATGGAGAAGGGTAATTACTATCCCCCTGGGTCTCTATTTACACATACTGTAATTCCCATTTTGACCATGAACATCTAAAGCGGTGAGCAAATCAATAGAACCATCTATCAAATAGCAACCTTTTTATTGTTGTTCACAACTTGTCAGTGAGTTGTGAATGAGGACTTTATGAAGATTGACATTTGTTGACCGGCTGCCCCATGAACGAGCCGCCACAGGTGCAGAGTGTATATTGATAAGTCTGTGGCACAATTTTAATGGCTTTGTGGTTTGAGGTGCTCAAACACCTTAAACCATAGTAATGCTGTCACTGGAAGGTATGTACTGTATATTGTCTAGGAATTACAGCCACTTTTATAAACATACAGTAGCCCTTCTTGTTTAAAAAAGACCTCAAGTAATTTGATATAATAACCTAATTTATTTGTTTATATTTGTTATTTGTTAAAATATTTGTTCTAAAATACAAAGATATTACTTCATTTCAGTGCACTGAGTAGATGAAGCAGTGGGGTCATGGCGGTTCAGCTGACACCATGCTGCTTTATTCATTTTCTCAGTACACAGGACTTAATAGTCTTTTGCTTTAATCCCCATACACAAAGTGCCATTTATCAACCAGGCGTTTATTTACAACCCCTGCAGGTCTGTGTAATGTTCTAGGACATAAATCCAGTAGTTGATATGCTTTTTGTTTTTGAGTCAATATTTTCCAGAGAAATTTGAACTGTTTTGTTTGGGTAGAATTCTTTCAATAGAGGGCAATTTGTCCCGCTTTTCTGTCTGCTTAATGACAAGGCTCATTAGAACAGGCCCAAAGCTTTCAACAGGACCAAAGCACATTTTCAGATTTCTTTTATGACTATAGGAAGGAGGGAATATTGCTGTTTTTTTGTGAGATAGCAGCACGTTATAACATTTTGATATAGTGCATGTAGATGAAGGCAAAAATGAAAATGGAAAGCCTCTTAGGTGTCGAATATTTGCATATAGCCTCTGAGGCATAGGAAATGTGCGCTTTTGGTGCAGATTTAGATACAGTATGACTTGATTTAGGGCCATTTTAACAGGTCTGTAAGGAGGAACAATTTAGCACCATTTTTTATGATGGGAAGATAAAATCTTAAGTTTTAATAAGCAAATCCATTCCTTTTTTTCAAGCTGCTTATATGTACTGTATATGTACTGTACATAATGCAACAGTGTTATCCACTAAGCCACCATGCTACCATAAGTAAAATTCATACAAAATTTTAAAGACATTATGGTGATCTGGTATGAACTCTTTAGTAAACCCTATATGTGAGCTTTCTCCAGGTCCTTCACTTTCTAATAAAATGCTAGTAAGTTGATTAGCTGCACAAAATTTGCTCATTTGTCATACAGTGCACTGGAATACTATCTAATGGTGTGTTGTTGCCTTGTAGTTAGTGTCACCGGGATCGTCCACAACCGTGCCCATGATGAAACAGCAAGTAAAGGTGATTTCATTAATCTGTGACTTCCAATTAATTTTATTACAATTTATTTATTTATACTAGCAATTCACACGTCCATTCTTAAATCCAGTTGCACCAATACTGACTATACGTATATGTATGCAGACAGACACACACACACACACACACACACACACACACACACACACACACACACACATTAAAAGGGTGGATGTGATCACCAACACATCTTGGTAATCCCAGAATGCAAAAAATCACACATACACATCTCCAGTCGGCTTTTCACCATATACCCTCTTTCCTGTCTTATAAACAGACCGTAAAATAATAACCTTTCTATTTGCCTCCTGAGAACCTGCTCCGAGAAAGTTATTCTTCTATTCTCTTAGAAATAGGCCACCTTTGACCCTGACGCCACGTATTCTCTCGCTCCTCTCCAGAAATGGAATCACTTTTCTTTAGATGTAGATCACCTCTCTCTCTCTCTCGTTTTCTTTCTCCCCTCTCTCCCAGTGAGCCCTGTGTGCTGCAGGCTGTCGCTTTGTTCAGGGAAATTGCTGTCGTTTTCCATTCACACTCTGTTTGCACTGGTTTGATGTCGCTACCTGCCAAGTGCAGTGGCTTATTACACAGGCTGAGTCCTTGTATGGGCAGCACAATTTCATCCTCAGTCATAAAAATAAAGAATACAGTCAAATCATATCATTTTATGTATGAAATTTAATCTGCAAGGACAAATGTGTAATCCTCTTTCTATCAAGAATCAGTCAGCTCAGTTTGCATGCATTGTTATTGCCTTTGTATTGTTGTGCAATGCTCTAAGTTTCTTTTAGACAAAGACTGCGTTGCTCAATTAGAATTATATCATTAAAAATCATGTTAAATGCTTTTGTTCGTGCAAATTATCCTGATTTTATTTTAAAAGTAAATTTTAAAGTAATAATCAGTCCTGCTAAATTATTTGAAAAAAATGATTATATATATACACTACCGTTCAAAAGTTTGGGGTCATTTGCAAATTTCTTTGTTTTTGTTTAGTGATTTATTTTTTACATTCTACAACAATACTGGGGATTTCAAAACTATAAAATAACACATATGGGATTAGGTAATTACGTAACAACAAG
>JAQMYG010000004.1:13675086-13689610 GCA_030014215.1 Clariallabes teugelsi
CCAGTACTTTTACACTTTTACTTGAGTAAAAAGCTTGAGTTGATACTTCAACTTCTAAAGAAGTCTTTTTAAACCCTTGTATCTATACTTCTACTCAAGTAACGAATGTGAATACTTTTGACACCACTGATATTTTAGTGAGTTAGTGCAAATTATTTCTAATTTTTAAATATCAGTATTCCACCACAAAATTTAAAGTTAAAGAAAAATACTTGCAGAAAAATCAGCACATAATATAAGCAACTACTTTTTAGACTAAAAACTAAATATAAGTTGCTGGATTTGTCATGCAAAAAAGAAGCAGGTGCAACAGGTGTATTCAGAAATTGCTCATATACATTTGTGTAGTTCAAGAATTTTTATTAAATTTTATCCTTAAACCTAAACTGAAATTGCAGGATGCTCAGTAAAACTTAGTAGCTAATTTCACTGAATTTATTTCATTAATTATTGTTTACTGGGCTTTATAGTTTTATGTTTTCCTTTTTTTATTTTTTGAAGATGTCTTTTTCTACAGCATTATTGTCATGCACACTCAATCCGCGTCCGGCACTAGGACCCGGAAGTAATGCGGTCGCGAACCAGGAAGTATAAGAGGAGTAAACATGTCGCGGCACATCGCTCAGTCATTGAGTTCGCCCATGTCGTTTCACGAGCTACATCGGCTAATCTGTGAGTTCTCACTTCATTTGGTAAACTTCTCGATTGAGTGTGTGTCACTAGGACGCGGGTTAATTTGTGTTTTCCCTTGCTCTCTATCTGGGAGAGTCCTAACAATAACAAGCGTGGTTATCCTGCCTATTCGTGTCACTTCCGTGTTTGGGTTTACCATCCACGCTACAAAGGGCTAAGTGCTAATCGCTACGTCTTCTGTTCAGCTCCGGTTAGTTCCTGACAGAATGACTGAGCCAACAGTGGTGAACCCAGCGGATCACGCGCACCTCTGCGATGTGGTGAACATCACCACCATCATCTGATATTTTCCTTTCATTACCTGATAAATGGGATGGCACAAGCGGGAGATGCAGTGTTTTTCTAACAGCCTTAGATCTGGTGTTTGAGTTCAATGCCACCAAATACTCCACCGATCGGGTGCGCATTGCTCTCTTAGTTTTGTTGCTAACTGGGCAGGCAGCTGAGTGGGCCACAGCAGTCCTTTGTGCTGACTCCGATGTCGCACATTCATATCACGAATTCACCCGTCAACTCACTTTCGAACATCCTGCGGGCGAGGTGAAGACCGACGCCAAATTGTATCACCTACGGCAGGGAGATTTGTCCGTGAGCCGCTACACCGCAGAATTCCGCACTCTTGCGGTGCAGACGTCTTGGGGGGACTCCGCGCTACGGACAGCCTACTACAAGGGATTGGCTTCACGGATTAAGGACGAGCTCGCCGGACGAGAGCTTCTCGCCACTCTGGAGGAAATAATACAGCTCGCCCTCCGTATCGACCAACGCCTTTTATCTCGCCCAAAGCCAGCCCCGAGGACCCTGTCACCACCACCCACGTTTTCCTACACTGCACCTCGAACCCCGATACCTTCTACCACCTCAGTCTCAGGAAATGTCGGATCTTCACCTCCTGCCGTGGTTGACACCGGAGCCGGGGAACCCATGCAATTAGGACGCGCCTCCCTAACCATAGGTGAACGTGAACGCCGCTTTAGAGAGGGGCTGTGTGCGTACTGTGGGTCAGCACAACACCATCAGGACAATCTGTCCTCTCCGTCCGGGAAACGACCAAACGATCATCCAACTCTCCTCCACGACCACCGACACCTCTCCCCGTCTCACGGTTCAGGTATTCCTCCAAGTTGGCCACAAGCTAGTCAGAAGTACTGCGTTTATCGATTCCGGTGCTGCAGATAACTTCATTGACACCACTTACGCCAAGAAATTGGGGGTAAAACTCGAGGCGTTATCCCAGCCTGTTAAAATCACCTCTGTGGACGGTCGGCCTCTTTCTACCAGCCCTATTACCAACCAAACCCAGCCTATCACTCTCATCATTGACCAACATCATGAACAGCTTCAATTTCATCTCACCTCCATGTCGTCATCTCCCATCACACTCGGTTACCCCTGGCTATTCCAGCACGACCCACTCATATCCTGGACACAGAATCGGATACTACAATGGGGGCCGACCTGTAATGAACTATGCCTACGGGCTCAGGCTGGGACGTGTTCCTAGGAGTCCGAGGCCCCCGACATCGACACCAACGCCATCCCAGATGCATATCGGGACCTGGCTGAAGTCTTCTGTAAACGGCGAGCTAACCACCTTCCTCCACATCGCCCGTATGACCTCGCCATAGATCTTCAGCCAGGCGCCATCCCCCCCGTGGCCATTTATACTCGCTGTCAGCCACGGAGACCAAAGCCATGGAGGAATACGTTTCTAACGCCCTCCGCCAAGGAACCATTCGACCCTCCTCATCACCAGCAGCCGCGGGGTTTTTCTTCGTAAAGAAAAAAGGCGGGGAACTTCGCCCTTGTGTCGACTATCGGGGGCTCAACAACATCACAATAAAAAACCGACACCCGTTGCCATTAACCAACTCCGCCCTGGACGCCCTCTCCGGTGCCACCATTTTCTCTAAGTTGGACCTCAGGAGTGCCTACAACCTGGTGCGCATCAGAGAGGGCGATGAGTGGAAGACGGCATTTATCACTCCCACTGGACACTATGAAAGCCTAGTAATCCCCATTGGACTTAGCAACGCACCAGCATCATTTCAACAGTTCATCAATGACGTCCTGAGAGACATGCTAGGTCGCTGGGTGTTTGTCTATTTAGATGACATTCTAATTTATTCACGAACAGTAGAAGAGCACACCCAGCATGTCAGGGTGGTCCTAAAGAGATTACTTGCACACCAATTGTACTGTAAGTTGGAAAAATGTGCTTTTCACCAGCACTCCACCACGTTCCTGGGCTTTGTCATCTCGTCCCAGGGTGTGGCCATGGACCCGCAGAAGCTGGAAGTTGTGTGTCATTGGGTCCCTACCCAAGACCCTAAAGCAACTTCAACGGTTTCTCGGGTTTGCGAATTTCTATCGTCGCTTTATCCGGGACTAAAGTACAGTTGCGGCCCCTCTGACCACCCTGACTCGACCTTCACCTAACCCATTCAAACTCAGCCCCAATGCCATCTCATCCTTCAGAGAACTCTGCCGTCGCTTCACCACTGCTCCCATCCTTCTCCATCCAGATGCCAGCAAACCATTCATTGTGGAGGTGGACGCCTCGGATGTGGGCGCCGGGGCGGTCCTCTCCCAGTGAGGTCCAGCCCAGAAGCTACACCCTTATAGCTTCTTCTCCAAAAAATTTGACCCCACTCAGCAGCGATACGCGGAAGGGGACCGTGAACTGCTGGCCATAAAGTGGGCCTTGGAGGAATGGCGACACTGGCTCCAGGGCGCCAGCGAGCCCTTCATTGTCTGGGCCGATAATCAGAATTTGATTATTATCCGGAACCAAAACCAACTCAACTAGAGACAGGCACGGTGGACTCTGTTTTTTGAACAATATGACTTTCATCTGTCCTACCCCGCGGACCCCGCGCCTGTCCTCCCACCATCCCGGATTCTGGCACCGCTCCAATGGGACTTGGAGACGAGGGTTCACCAGGCACAAGCCACGGAAGCCGAACCGGCAGGTGTGCCGCCTAGACGACTCTACGTGCCGCAGACACTAAGAGCCGAGATCATCCACTGGGGACATTCCTCATCCATCGCAGGACATTCCGGTAATCGACGCACCACCCTACTGTTTATACGACGAGCCTTCTGGTGGCCCTCCATGGCAAAGGACATCCAAGAGTTCGTTCAGGCGTGCCCAGTGTGCGCCAGGGCCAAGGACATCAATTAACTGACCCCGGGAGAACTCCAACCACTTCCTGTACCCCACAGACCTTGGACGCACATTGCCGTCGACTTCATCACGGGCCTGCCGGTTTCTGAAGGGAAGAACACCATCATGACTATAGTCGATCGGTTTTCCAAGGCTGTGCACCTGGTAGCCCTCACCGGACTCCCATCAGCAAAGAACACAGCTGAGCTGATATTGGAACACGTAGTCCAACTGCATGGGTTCCCAAGGGACATCGTCTCGGACAGGGGGCCCCAGTTCACCGGCCGGTTCTGGAAGGCCTTCTGCCGTCTGATCAATTCCACCTGCAGTCTGTCCTCCGGATATCATCCCCAGACAAATGGTCAGATGGAACGGACCAACCAACAACTGGAGCGCTACCTAAGATGTTTTATTGCTGATCGTCAGTGCTCCTGGGCCCGCTACCTCATATGGCCGGAACTCTACCATAACCTCCACACCTCTTCCGCCACCAACTTAAGCCCATTTGAGGTATGCCATGGTTTCCAACCTCCGATGTTCGACCACCAAGAACCGGAGGTTGACGTACCATCAGCCCAACAGTTGGTCCGTAGGTGTCGACAGCTGTGGGAACAAGCAAGAATCGCCATCCGAAGAGCAAACAACAGCTATAGGAGCCAACATCGCCGTCGACACCCCCCGGGACGATTATACCACGTATGGCTACCAACTAGAAATCTCCACTTACACACAGAATCACGAAAACTTTCTCCCAGGTTCATCGATCCATACCGCATCGCTTCACGGATCAATCCTGTCACCTACCGGCTCCAGCTGCCCGCGGCGCTCCGCATTCACCCAGTGTCCCACACGTCTCAACTCAAACCCTTCATCACCTCTCCAATGAATTATTTGCAACAGTTTGTTTTTTATTCTAAAATAATAAGCATTATGAAAGGATTTCCTTTTTCTTTGCTTGCTTTTCATAATTTCAGTTTAGGTTTGAGGATAACATTTAACAAAAATTCTTGAACTATTCGGGCCAGGTGTAGCTCAGTGGTTAAGGCATTGGACTACGGTTCGGAAGATCCCAGGTTCAAACCCCACAACCACCAAGTTGCCACTGTTGGGCCCTTGAGCAAGGCCCTTAACCCTCAACTGCTCAGATAAATTGAGATAAAAATGTAAGTCGCTCTGGATAAGAGTGTCTGCCAAATGCCTAAATGTAAAACTACACAAATGCATATGAGCAATTTCTGAATACAAAGGTGTGCATTTGTATTTATAAATAAATATTTGATATCTTGCTACTAAAACCTTGAAGTGAAACAACCAAAATAAGATTTCCTTACTTTCCCATTTTTTACTTCAATAAGTATGAATGAATGCAGCCTACAGAGTCCTTAAACTACAAACATGATGTCAATTTTTGTCATTGAAAAACATGTCTGTCTAATGCTTAGACTTATCGCCTCTTGTCACCAGCAGAAGCCCGGTCAGACCCATCAGAACCACTTTTGGCTCTCAGAGACATTAAACCCCTTTTCAAATGTCCAACACTCTGACAGCCTAAATAACTAAGTCTTACAAGCATGGGTCAGAGGCACATGACTGGTGCCTCCTGTGGATGTTGCCTTCCCATGGTGTTTTGCAGAAAAATGCTGTAGTACACATCAGTCATGCTTGGCTGAAGATAACAGACGAGGAGAGCAGTGAGAGGGTTCGAGCCTGCAGTCAAGATCTAGAAGAAAGTAGAAGCCTCTGAAGAGAAGTTCCATCCTTCACTAGAGACTGGTGAGTATATGGTAATGCTGACACAAGTTCAAGAGATGAATCTGATGAAACTGATGAGGGTATTGAGTGGAGATGCAAGCTAGTTTATTTAGTTTAGACTCCTGAGACCTGGACTCTACTGTTGTGCACATTGCAATTTCGCATTCTGTTTTTCTTTATTAGAACCTGATAATAATTAACTTATTCAATGCTTTCATACAGGCCCATCCATGACCACGAGCCGATCAAGCTTACATAATCTGAGAAGAAGTTTGGCAAATAAATTATAATGAATTCTCCTCATTTGAGAATTGCACACAGATATATCTGAGCTGTCCTTTCCAGTCAGGTATTTTTCACACAGATTAGTTTTGCATTATGGCCAATAAAGTGCGGTAGGTGAACTGTATCAAATATTAAATTTTCACACACACAAAAAAAAAATCAATTGATACATATCTTATCTTTTTGATCCTTCAATACAACTGAGAAAATGTTAAGCATAAATATAGTTTTAAAGGTCTTTAACAAAAACTATCTACTCTGGCTGCTCCAGTGTAAGAAAATAAAAAAAAACCATGCATTTATTTATTTATTTTTGCAACAAAAAAAAAAGTGATGTTTTTTTATGGGTAGCAGCGAAATCCTGGTGCCATATGTTCTATGTTACAGAGTAATAATTTAAATATTCTTAAAATAGGACTTTAAAGAAACAAACTCGAACCGTCTTTATCTCAGCAACCGGATATGATACAGTGATAAACTTCGGATAAATATGGAGCTTGTTGAACTACTGTATGAATCTGTAAATATGCATAAGCCGAATTACACAATGTGATACCTGATTTGCTGTGACAGGTCACACCAATGTAGACAATGTAGTTGGAAGAAAATCTCATGTCCTAATATGAGGATATTAGACAGGGGACACTAGTGAGACCAGGCGCATCCATGACCACAAGACCACAAGCAGAATACCATCAAATCAACATTTGGCAACTCTCTGGCAATCCTTTGGCAAAGCTCTACTGTATGTGCCCTTCTCGGCATAACAAGCAAAGTCAAATAAATGGCTAAAACAATACAATTAGTGCAATTCTAACAATATATTCTTTTCTGCTATCACACTCACTGTACTGTGTAAGTGATTTAACTGCCATGAACAATTTCCATAAGTTAGTAGTTGGTAACCTCAGCAAAGTAGATAAGTATATAAATATTTATATAAAATTTTATTTCTGTGAAGCTGTTTTGCAACAATGTCCATTGCTAAAATTGCTATATAAAAAAATATATTTAATTACAATTTTATTAAGATCTGAAAGGCAGCACTGCACATGTCTTTACAGCTGTCCTCTATATAGATAAATGGGGCAAAATGTAAGATTTGAAGCATATTGGGCCTGTACATTTGGTTTATGATGGCACTTGTTGGTTTCAGGCAGAACAAAATGGGGCAGGAAAATAGGCAGATGAAAATGGCCACAGGCTGCATCATGCAGATGTTCTTTTGAGGCAAGTGGGCCGTGGCCATAGAGAAGGAAACAAGAGGTTTCAACAGCAGAGATTTTGGCTCAGTTCTGATGCATAAAATGAATCTAATAAACAATGCAAAAAAAAAAAAAGTTCAGCTGTAAACGTTTACACTCTTCAGGGTACAATTAAATGCGCCAAAATGTGGCACCTTGGTGTACTGACATTTGTGGGAGCTTTTATTTTTTCCAGGTCCAGTGACAACACCTTGCTTTTTTAACTTTTTTTTTTTCCTAAAATTTTGTCTCACACCACTTATATAAAATAACCTTATATAAAATAAATAGTGTAGTCACAGCTTTAGGTATATATTTCATAGACATTTCTGGGATTTTTACTGCATCCATCCATCCATCCATCCAATATCTACAGTGTAAACTGCTTTTCACCAATCAGACACTGGGGGCAATTTAGAAATGCCAATGATCATAGACCTCTTGTATCTGAACATTGGGATGAAACCGGAATACCCACAGTAAACCCACCAAGCACTGAGAGAACATGCAGTGGACCCTCAACCCCGAAGGTGCAAGGCAACAGTTCTAACCACTAGGATACCATGCCCTGATTTTTATTGGATTTTCCCCCAATTTACTAACTTGCCACCCTCTAGCTAGCTGTCCCTTCTCTTGACAGTGAATGCAAGGGACTATGAATGCAAGCAACTTTTTGAACTGCTGCTCATGTTCCATCACAGCGCAGCTGAACACTCTCAGAGGAATGCTCTGTGTGCCCTCCTCTGCATACATGAGATGCCCATAATAAGTTAGAGTCACAGTAATTGACAGTGGAAAGAGTAACGCCATCGTTTCTATGCAGAGAGCATGCTCAATTTTTCTCTCTTGGATTTTTTTTTCTTGGATGGCTGTTGCATCTTTGGGATTTGAACTTAAGAGAAATAAGACAAAGAATACTTTACTGTTGTGCCATTTGGGAAACCTATCAAATCACACATGCATTAGTAGAATCAAAACATGTTTTCCATCTGCTTAGTGATGGAACAGAACGTTTAAGTCAATTTCATTTGGGCTTTCACCACTTCGGATGAATATCTCTCATCTCAGGCAAGATATTTGATTTTAAAGGATAAACTGTGAATGTTTATGCAGGTAAACAATAATAATATCTTATAATATCAATTAGCCGTCAGCGTAGTGACATGATATATAATTTTTCCCAATATGTGTTATTGTACAACTGCTCCCGGCAAAGGGGTCGCCATCCGGTCCGCACATGTCTGGCACAGGTTTTTACGCCGGATACCCTTCCTGATGCAATCCTCACATTTTATTCGTGCTTGGGACCAGCACTGCACTCAGTGGCTGGGGTTTGGCCACTGGCTTGGAATCGGACCCGGGCCTTCCACATGGCAGGTGAAACACCAATACCACTACCCATATTGTAAGGGATTCCAATAAATCACCAATTCACTTTATGGTGGAGGTTGGAGAAAACTGTAGGAAACCCACATGGATCCAGAGAGAACATGTAAAACTCCTACTACTACTACTACTACTTCTACTACTACTACTAATAATTATTATTATTATTATTTTTATTATTTAATTATTATTATTATTATTATTATTATTATTATTATTAATAGTAGTATTTTAATTCAATTAACACACTTATATATTGAGTTCTTTTTCTGTTTTGGCCTCGGTGAGATGCTGAGTAAAGAGCTGCTATGAGAACCCTAAATCAAGGCTAAGGTTATTCCTGAACAATGAATAATATGGTTAGTGATAAACACGTCTTTTATGTCTTTAAACTTTAATGCCTGTTATTTTGAAGGGCGGTTCTGAGACTGTGTGTGCGTCTTTAACAGTGGGCAGTGAAAATTAGGAGTAAGCACTGCTGTCACACGTGAAGAAAGTGTTTATGTTTTCACTGTGTCCTTTTGACCCTGAGCTCTTGGCAAGTTGTTGTGTTGATTTTACTGCACAATCAATTCATTTTAATCACAATGCCCAGCAAGCAGGAGAATGATGTGGAGGGATTTGGCTACTAATTGATTGGCAGGTATTTGCATATACAGTATGGGACAAAATGTCAGCTGGAGCCTTGGCACTGACCTGCAAGAGACTGCTGGCAAAACAAACTGATGAGGGTAATTTATCATGTGGCGGTCTGTGGCATGGTCCGCTCACACTATTAGCTGCGTCAGTCACCTGTCACGCCACGGTGGATTTGGCCATGCAGTAGGAAGGGTTTGCCACAAACAAGGGAGCCTGTGGAAAATGTCAGCGTGGTGAGAGGTATTGCTGCCCACATCAACATCATGATCAATGGACGTCCAACCGCTGCGGTTTCAGCAGATTAAAAAGTCAAACAGGAGAATGGCGGCAGGATTTGCTGACGTGGTTAATGAAGTGTGGATGCCACAGTGAACTGCAAGCATTTAAAAATGTCAGCAAGGTGCCAGCCCTCAAAGTACACAGTTAGATTCCTTGGCTGGATTGTTTTAAAACTTAAAGTTAATGCATGGACCTTAGATAGATTAATCAATGTGATTTCCCCCCCCCCCCCAGGAACAATAGGAGTACAAATATGAGTGCATGCTTTTAGTGCTCACTGATACTGATACCAGAGTGGGTAACCTACTTATTATTAAAATAATGCAGTGTATCATGGTACAGTTTATTTAGTTCTACTTGTTTCATGTTTAACATGAAAACAACATCTATAGAAGTGTTTATGCATGAAGGTTACTAGGTTTGTTCTTATTTACCTTGGACTGAGAAGAGCTGAGCAGGGTTTATTCCACTTTAATAAAGAACTTTATATGAAGAACTTTTATAGAGTTTTTATCAGTTATTACGCATAAAGTTATTACACAAAACAAGCTGTTTTTCAGGTTGGCGTTTATGATTACCCATGAGAAAGTTTATGGTATGTACTAAAGTTTATTTATGGTAGAGTTTTTATAGTAAACCGTACATTCCGTAATACACCATAGTATTACCATGCTACTTCATATATTGCCATTGTAGGTACCACAGGAACAGGGTAGGTACTCTGGCACTTCAGTAGGTGCCATGGTAGGTGTATGACATGTACCACAATACTTATCATGGTAGGTATTGTAGCACTTCTGTAGATACTATGGTAGTACTGTAGAGTGTACCAAAATACATTGGAGACATACATGTTTTTTTCTGGGTAACAAACCAGCTATCACATTTCAGAATGTATGTAATATGGTGTGTTTGTACATTCTAAACTACAGTATATTAGATATGTTAGTACATACTATTGATATGGTATAGTATACTGTAGGCAGTACCATATTAGACACTTGCTGAACTTTGGTAGCCACTGTGGCATCCAATAAGTAGCATAAGCTTTACCAAAGTATTAGGTATTAACCTTTGCAGGCTATCATAACAGGTAAACAGGCACTGCAGAGGTGACTATTTAATGATTATCATTATAGTACATAAACATGTGCATAAACAAATTTTTGACAGTATCCTGGTACATCTTCTATAGTACCATAGTACAGTTATATAGTATGGTACAGAACCCTGTAAGGTATGTACCATTGTAGAACCATGCACCATAGTGTGGTAGATGTACTGTATGGGCAAATAAGTATCATAGTATTACAGTATATACCATGATACAGGTACCATTGGACTTTCCTATAATTAAGTGTTTGGAATGTGTTTATTAATGGTTTTAGGCACTTATGTGTTCAGTTTTGTGATGTAGGATGTATCTCTCATCATTCTTGCCCAATATGAGAAGTAGTTTCTTTTAATTAAAGGCTTGTTGTGCCATGTAATTATAGAACACAGCTCGTAATAGTATATGGTATTCATTGCTATTGAATTCATTACATTTAATGACCAATAGAGGCTAAACATCAAACCAAACACCCTAGATGAGAGCTGTTGGATATTTATATAGGAACATTTTATGAGAATGGGTAAATGAGCACTGTATGAGTCATTTCCTACACAAGCGGCTTCTGCCATGTATTTTATTTGTGTTTTAAATTGTTTTCAAAAAAAATTCTGACAACCCACTGGGAGTATTTGCACCCTTATAAATGACACCGGGTGCTTCAGATTCCGAGCTGATATATAGATATGGAAAAGAATACCAGGCAAGTCACTTCTTCTCAAAAGCCATTCACGCTCTTCAGTTGACACCACAGCAGATGTGATTCAGAGGATAGATATGTTATTTGTTGACCATTTAGCTGCCTAAAGAGTCCATGGTCCATGAAGTGTTGCCCGCTGGGGCCTTTTTTTTCTGGGCATGTTCCATTAGAAGACAGGGTTGTTGCTGAGAGGATAAACACCAGTCCTGACCTCCCACAAAGACCTTGAACCAAATGAGCAGAAACGTCATCACAGCCATTAATGCCTAGATAATGTTGTTTTCTAAAGAGCAGCCCTAGCAGGGACTTGGCAGTGACTTTCCCCACACTGTTTCTCTATATTGCTCGCATGTTGCGTAACAGCAGCTACAGTTTTAAAAGAAGTCATGTTGGCTTCTGCTTTTTTTTATTTTAATAAATAAAAACAACAACATCAGCTGAATCATATGGCAAGGCTCTAATACATTTTCACATTCTAACTTATTGAAAATGGAGTGACTGGGCTGCAGTCTACTCAGGTAGCTGTGTGAGTAAGTGGTTTGTGTTTCCAGCACACCAAAATCGATCATTAACCTGTGCCATGTGTGTGTGACCTCCTCACGTCCAGCTTTGCATTGAGTGAACAAGAGGAAATTAACTGCTGCTGGTGTTTTGTTTTCCTTTTACAAGGACTTGACAGCTGAATCTCTCAGGTTGATTCCGGATACTAAACTCCTACAAAACCAATTAAGACAATTCCTGGGTTTCAACCGGAATTTATGGGTCTCTTAAAGGATGCTAAAAGTATTTTCATGAAACGGTACCTTTAATCCTATAAAAAGGCCCTACATACTGTAAACTAGAGTATATTGTGGCCAAGCCATCAATTAAATTGTATCCAAATACATATACTTCAATAAGGGCCCCCCCTTTTACAGCTATAACAGCTTCCACTTTTGTTGGATTTTTAAGATATTAAAGTGTTTCTGTGGAAATCCATGGCCATTAATTGTGTGGAGCATTTATGAGCTCAGACACTAATGTTGGACGAGAAGGCCTGGCTCGCAATCTCCATTCCAGTTCTTCCACACCAAACTTATCAAACCATGTCTTTATACAGTAGTCCTTGCTGTGCACTGGGTCTTCCCCAAACTGTTGGAAGAATAGCATTGTATGAGATGTCCCTTCACTGGGGACCTGATTGAAACACAGAATTCAATAATTAACAGGTTTGGTCTACTACTTTTGTTCATATAGTGTACAGTCTATCAAATGGGGCAACTATCTCTTATCTCTATCATTTATTGTGTTACTTATGTTCAGTGACTTTAATCTTTTGTTTCTGACAGATTTCTCTTGAATGTAATTGTTTAAGTATAGAGACTCCTCTATTCAGGTTTAATGAACAGAGGAGTCCCCATTAAAAATCCACAGGAGTAAAATCATAATGCACAGTGCATTGAAAAGAAATGGCGATGCGATTATACAATTTTAAGTAAATTCTTACTTATTTATTGAAATAGTGATATGTTTGTGTAAAAGAGCTGGTAATAGTAAATTATATCAGAGAAGCCAAATTCTTTATCAATTATATTTAAATACCTCATACTGAAATGAAACAAGCATGCTTATGGTTCAGGGAAGTGTACTTTTAATGACCAAGTGAGAGCAAACAACCCAACCCAACTTGAAAATGATCATGTTTTTTTTTTTGTTTTTTTTACTATGGCTCGGGACTACTAACAGAAATTACATGACCAATCATCCAGTGCATAAAGTTTGGTTTTATTCTATAAATTTTTTGCCATATATATTTTATATATATATATATAATCCAAAGATAAGATTGTTGAAGGTCATGAGAAACATTAAAAAATACACAAAAACTTCAAAGGTGTGTCAAATAACATCCGTTTGAACATCAGCCTACTGCATGTACTGTATACCTGTGTTTCCCTAAAGGTTATAACAGAAATTACAATTAGAGAACAGGATGCAGCAGACAGGTCTTTGTGAACGCAACATTTTCCCTCACATAGTGCATGTATCTTGTACAGCTACGTAATGATCTCTTCAGCGTTATAAAGTTATCTCTCTGATTCTTTTTCATAAATATTTCCGTGAAACTTACTGTATTGTGGCTCAGAATTGAGAAAAGAAAAAAAGAAAAAGGAAATTCAGAGCCAATTCAATTCAGAACAAAACCTTATGTGCAAGTGGAAAAGAAATTGGCAAAATGAAAGTCAGAAAATAGTGTTTATATAATTGTGCATTAAAAATTTCATATTGGCTAAGAACTAAACTATATTTTCCAGACTTGAATCCAATAATCTCACTACCTGTTTGACACAACTTTGAAGGTACATCATGATTGCATTATCATTAGGACTTTCCTCGTGTGGAATACGCTAACTTGTCATCATCATGATGTTGGTAGGATATCACATCTCTGATCCCCCTAAGGAGCTGATCAAATCTTGCCCACTCCAAGAGGAGCCAAGCCCATTGTTTTGGGGGATTAGAGGGGATTAAACATGGATGCCTGTGAGTGAAAATTTGAGCCCTACAACCTCTAGACAAATCATTATAAGATGGATGTTTCACTATGAAGCATGAGGCCAGAATTCAATTTCGCCTTTTATTTTTATTTTTTTTAGGTAGGAATGTGTGGTGATGTACAGTATATGGACAATGCTATCTTTTGCATTTGAACCAAACACCATAAGATCTGATCAGTTAAAGCTAGCACATGCCGTTCTTCTTATATCCCAACTGAACAAGAGCATATTGTTGACAATAATATGACTATGCAGAGAAAAACTCAGAACTTCTGTCCCATTTGCCTGTGAGCCGATCTCTCCTCTTCTTCTCTGCCTCATTGTTTTTGTAATTAATTCATTATGTAGGGATAGCTCCCTTGTCAATAACATGGCAGATTAGAGAAGATGGAAAGAGATTAAACATGACTGCTGCTTAGCTCACCGTCCTGGTATGTCACAGGGGGCCTACCTCACGCAAAGGTTACCCAGGCTTTGAGCCTAATGATTGGAGTGTGTGTTAGTCAGTGGGGATGGCAGACAAAGTTTGAACTAAGCTGCTGCTGTCTTGTCATATGCATCCCTTATGTAGCAGCAATATTTCTTAAAGTAGTTGGAGTCTGCTGTAGAAGAGCATCTATTGTGTATAGCTATATAGTGTATATATATTATATATAAAAAAGAAACGTCCTCTGACTTTCAACTGTTTTTACTTTCAGTAAACTTAATGTGTAAATATTTGTATGAACACTA
>JAQMYG010000004.1:13692181-13725024 GCA_030014215.1 Clariallabes teugelsi
TTACCTACAATTCTGCAGTGCAAGAGAGAGAAAAAACGTTGGCTCAGTTGTGATGACGTGACGCTCGGTGTCAAAACAAGAAACACATGCGTGATACATGATACTCGGTGCTCGTAAACCAAGACAACGCTCGTTTTTCAAGTCAAAATTTATTTTAAATCTTTGCTCGTCTTGCGGAACACTCGTAAAACGCGTTACTCGTAATCCGAGGTTCCACTGTATTATGATGCTAAACTAACCTCACTAATCCATTCAATCAAAACATATGTACACCTGTCCATTCATGCAATTACCCAATTAGGCAATCATGTGTCAGCAACGCAGTGGATAATATAATCATGTCCTTTAATAGGATTTAGGTGGCCAGTTTGACTGCATAAGTGGGCCATGTACACTGCAGGAGTCCATGCACAATTTCCTATAAACTTATACACCAATCAACCATAATATTATGATCACAGACAGGTGAACTGAACAACATTGATCACCAGCTACTGCTGATCTAGCCTCTAAACTCCCCAGATCCCAGTACCCATGAGAGCACCCATGAGATGCACCAGACAAACAAGTCTGATCCACGGGAGCTCCACCCCACAACCAACAACACCCAAAGGATCGACCACTAACACCTCTAAGGCCTTGTGGAGCCAGAGGGGCCAGAGCCACTCTGATGGCGCAAGGGGAAGCCAAAACTTAGTTATTTATAATGTTAATTACAGGTTTTAATTTTTATGGCTGATCTGTGTAGTTGTTGGTGTTTTTTTTTTTTTTTTTAAATATCTATAAACTCTCATATCTTATTGAGAATTTGTTGGTCCTTACACCATACCGCTTTATCCTAGGAGTCACAAGGGGTCTGGACCCTATCCGAGGAAACTTAGGGCATGAGGCAGGGTACAACCTGGACAAGGTGCCAATCCATCACACACACTTACACACACTCATTCACACACTACGGAAAATTTGGGAACGGCAATTAGCCTAATCTGTATGTCTTTGGACTCTGGGAGGAAACGCTATATCTATGTAAAAGAAGACAGTGCTGGTAGCAATGTGTACAAGCTTTGCAGTGCTGCTGAAAATGTCAGTGTCACAATTATTTACCTTGTCTTGCTGCCATTGCAACTTGAATACTGCAGCGTGGTTTGACTGTTTCTGACATCCACATCTCATTTTTATATGTTTAGGAAAAACTTTTGATTAAAAGGGGGAATTTATTTTTTATTTTTTGAAATTTTATTTCAGGACTTTAAATAAATAAACCCAAAATCTATATAAAAATAAAACTGCTATTTTCAAATGAGCATTGTTTGAGATAAAGTCATCTGCTTTTGAGAATTACCCTGTCAGTTTTACATTTCATATATCAACTTTATATTATGAAACTTAATTATTCTTTTTTTCAGCATTTTGCTACCGCTCACGTGTCGAAGATGCTGTAAAATATAATCAGGATGCTGCGGCAAGGTTGCTTTGAATAAATGAGCGCCGACAGTATGAATCTAACCAGACCATTTAAATGTATGGAAAAGCTGCCACTCCCAGAGGAGTTGTGACTTTAGCAAAAAATCCTTCCCCCAGGGGCTGCTTGACTACTCATCCCAACTGTGCAATGCGTATTGTTAAACTAATGAACAGACAGGATTTGATTAAAATGTTCACAACATCATTTGGTCCCCGACGTGGTATAGAGCCTTCCCTGCTGCATGCACTTAACATGTTGAAGTCTCCAAGGTGAGTCTACAAATCACGGCAATGCCCCAACCATGCCATTCTCGCAGGGAGGCTGCCCGATCACGATCATGTTTATTAAAAATTCATTAGGCAATGTTTGTGCCACGTCCCGACAGAGAAACAGAGAAGCACTGCAAAGTTCTTTGTCGCCTCAGGGAGATCACTACTACCCATACAGTTTGGACCGAGTTATACCAATAGAATGTGTGTAGTACATAAGCACTAACAGGGGCAATTAGCTGTAATAAGAGCGAATGCATTCTGTGCAGAGGCTTTGCATGGCACGCAGATGTGGGCCGACCATTTCTACCAACCCTGTCAGAGTTAAACCTGAGGGCTGTTTACATTGCTAACAGCAGCCCTTAATTACTTACTCATAATTACTGTAGGAAAAGCAGCAGTTTACAATCAAAACATAGGTATTTAATTTAGATCGCTCATTAGCGTATTATTTGCAAGCATTTTTATCTGCTCGCCGTTGTGCAGAAGTGAGGCAATTGTTCATTGGAGAAAACAGACATGGTAATTTGGCTTTACAATTCATGGGCCTGAAATTAAGGTGTAATGATTGTGTGGCCCTGCAAGAGCGTGTTATTTAAATTACGAATCACCTCATGCTCTGCTAGGAAACATAAAGCTGAAACCTGTGGTTTAAACAATGTGATAATGGTTTCCTGGCAGGTTACTTTTTTGTTGTTGTTGTTGTTGGGAATAGTGCTCTGGAACCACTAACCTCTCGAGTGCATTTTATCATGAATATTTCAAATTGTGATAGTTTCATGAGAAGCAGTTTGAGAGTACCCTCTGAAAGTACTTATGTGTATTAGGTTTTCCTTTCAAATTGACCTTAAATAATTTGGCATCTGCCAAAAAAAAAAAAAAAAGAGTTAAAGTGAGTTTACTGTACAGCCTTCCCTGACTGTCCATCTTCATTCTGTCTCTGTCCTACCTTTTCTTTATCGCCCCACTTGATTATGCAAAAAAAAATCTTCACATATTTTATTTTCTCCAAGGCTCAGCATTTAGCGCCTCTAATCCTCCTCTTAGCACTAGATAATTATATAAAAGTGTAAAAATGGGATTTTGGGCATTCCTGATTATCACCAACTGGCAATGAGGAAGGAAGCAACAGAGCAGAAGGAGGAAATAATGAAAGAGTGAAACAAAAATTAGCTGGAGGGGAAAAAGAAAGTCTGATGCAAGGAGGCGGTCAGCTTGCAGGGTCGAGTTGAACAGAGGCCTGCATTCCGACCCGATTCTGTCCTCTCTCATCGTCCGGCTACATAATGAAACCTGACAGGATGTAAATGAGTTTTTAAGGGAGCTGGCACAGGCCAGCCATTTCTCTCATTTAGAACTCAAATGGGCTGGCCATGGTTCCCAGCTGCTGGGTTTTGTGTGGATTAGAGCGGCCTAAACTCAACACATCATGCCTTGATTACGGGCATGAGTGGTACCTTTTTTCTTCTTGTTTCTTTCAGAGAAAAAGATACGGAGAAAGACAGATGGCTGAGGAAGGTGAAGAAGCAAAAGCTTCTCATTTATAGTCTTCTCATCATGATTAAAAGCTCCTGGCAGTGTCATGAAGAAAACTTGTACATGCTCTCTCCAGCTTGGTAACGGATTAGATGAACTCCTAACAATGGCCTGATTTTCACAGCAATGCGTAAATTAAAAAAAAAAAATCTTTAGACCCACACATTCAGTGTTATGTCTTGGTAGTGTGTGATTTGTGGATATGTACTGTATACTAGTCACATAGGAGATAAGTCTGAAGAATTGTCCACATATAATATATACTGTATATATATATATATATATATATATATTTTTTTTTTTTTTTTTTTTTTTTTTTTTTTTTTTTAGACTGTAGCAACCATATAGGTTATATTTGATGTTTTTATAGCATTCAGATTCTAGGACAGAAATAACCCAAATGCCACCTACAATGTCTTATGCTTGTGTGGCATTTCAATTCTGGGCTAACTCTAAGTCTAATAAATGTTGAGATGTGCCTGTATCTAGCGGCCAGAAACAGATGAGTTCATTCCACATCAGTATGTG
Source organism: Clariallabes teugelsi (assembly GCA_030014215.1). Lineage (NCBI taxonomy): Eukaryota > Metazoa > Chordata > Actinopteri > Siluriformes > Clariidae > Clariallabes > Clariallabes teugelsi. The sequence goes on from JAQMYG010000004.1 coordinate 13,695,980, forward strand.
GGCCATGTGAAAGAAGTAAGATTGGGTCAGCATTAAGCCATCACTCATTGGTATCTCTTTCACAGTAAGTGCTAGATAAAGACATTTTTAAAAATCTCAAATCCATTTTTAATAATAATGTATATGTGTTTCTCCAGCTGTGTATATCTAGAATTCCAGATCGTTCACCCTCTAAAAAGTTGTAATCGATCATGCTCTCCTTTACTGCCGGCATTGTGATGTAGTGGTTAGCACTGTCACCTCGCACCTCCAGGGTCCGGGTTTGATCCCCGTCTTAGGTCTGTTTGTATGGACATAGCATGGAGATAGTTCTTCCAGTGCCTGGTAGCTTTCCTCAGGGTTCTCTGGTTTTCTCCCACAGTCCAAAGATGAGGCTAATTGACATCCCCAAATTCAGCCATAGTGAATGAGCGTGTGAGTGTGTGTATGTGTGCCCTGTGATGGATAAAGTGATGAGTGAGTGTGAGATGAGAAGATGATGAGTTAGTGAGATGCATGAATATGGGTTGAACTAGGAATTTACTGGAGGTAGATCATCAATGAACATTAATACGAGGAAAGAGAGAAGGTATTCGTTGTAATACACTATAGGATGACGTTTCACCAATTACACTTTACATACATTCATTCAATCTACCTACAGGCATGTTTTTGCCACATAAACACAGGTAGAACAGTAACCCAAGTTTTGGATCAAACTGGGATCCTGGATCTGTGAGGTCTCAAGGCTACTATTACTGAGTCAATATCCTCAAAACTATAAAATGTACAACACCCACAAAATACAATTTTCTGTCATTTTTCATATGTTTTCCTCTTTCTGGTATAACATCTTCAAAGACAGTGTTTAGATTCTTCCTGTCCTAACCTTGACAGATTATTGGGAGTGCTGAGTGAGAAAAAGGAGACCCCAACAGTTTTATGAGTTGAAAATATTGACAATAGTAGACATCCTCTGTGAGAAGCAGCTGCGAGAGCCATATTGCTTATTGATCTGCTGCTCAGATCGTGATAGGCACACTTAATTAGATTTATATTGTAAACAAAGACTTACAATATGAAATTTGGATTAGTAGCTAACTGTGATCCATCACAGTAAATGGTACTTTGTGCTGGAAGTGGCACTGTTGAGATTGCAGGGAATTTATCTGGGTTGTAAAAGGGGATGATTGAGGGATGGGGCTGTATGAGGATTATTGCTGACCTAAAGGCATAACAAGAACCATCTCTGTACCTTCTTTACGGTTTTTCTTTCCTTTCCTGTTTCTCTTTTTCATAATCTTTGCTTCTGCCAGCCATCTCAAGGTTAACAAAGTAGACATTTAACTTGATTAGCTAGCCTGAACTTAATCAAATGACATCAAGATAGTGCATTTAATATTAATCAGTTTGCTAGTGGACTTAGCTTTTATTTTTATCCAAACCATAATGAAAGTTTAAAACAGTTTGCATGAATTACATTTGTTTAAATAGATTTTCTTCTGTACTTTCTTTTAAAATCCAGTATCAATGCATGCATTGCAGGATGCATAGCAATATTTGACCCTTGCACACTGCTCAGGATAAAATGTTCAGGTTAAAGCCAATTAAAATATTTCTAAATGTAAACCTAATGCCTGAAATTGTCCCAAGATTGAGAAAAATGAATGTATTCTAACTTTGCTTTTTAACAAGTTCTACTGTATAATTATTTCTATATAAAGCCTGTGTATATAAGTCAATGTAGACCTCCAGAGCAATTCACAGCAAAAGGTGAAGAAAAGGTTATTCTCGTCACAAAAGTGTTTCACATCATTCAGTGTTGTCGTGCTAATACACCTGACCCAGCTTCTTGACAGAATGTCTATCATTTGTAGGAGACCATTAAAGTGAATGAAACAACATTGACACATCCATCTGTAAAATACTTACAGTTTACCCCAAACACTTAATTTGGCAAAAAAAAAAAAAAAAAAAAAAAAGATCTGTCCTTACTTGCTTTCAAGAATGGATAAGCATAAATATGACAGATATACGTGTCACAATAGAGCATCTATTATTAGGTAGCATGTGCAAGTTCAAAGTGTAACCTGTTTCCAGTGTCACTTTCCAGCTGAACGTTGGTAACCCATTTTTGGTAACCCACTATGTCCCTGTCATCAATAATAAGACATTTATGACAAAATGTTAAACAATTGCCCCTTCAACAGTCCTCGTTTTTCATAGCAGCATTTCTCAAGTAAATAATTAGACATCTTGTCAGAATTTCTGTGGATTACAGGTTTATGTGTAATAAATTGACATTCTCTTTAAACAGTCTAGAAGTACCCAGAAACGGATATTGTTTAAAGTAATTGAGAGTGCACTCAAGGCTGTAAAACCCAATGCCTATTTGCTCTTGATGTCATAATGAAAGCCCTGGTGAGCCAAGACCGAAAACATACACAGTGGAACCAGTGACGAACTTTGTTGTGATAGTTTCAACGTAACACTAAGATAACAACAAAGGAACTGATAAAGCATTCCTATAACTATTTAGAGTATCAATTCTTCCAATTAACACCTGATTATAACAAATGCCCAATCAGAAATTTCAAACAGTCATTAGTTTTTTTTAATATTCCAGACTGTTTAAAGTGACAATCAATGTGGTATAGTTAAACTAATGACCTACTGGAATTCTGATAGAGTGAAATAGACCTAAAATGGTGTGAACAAAGTAGATGCCCCAACTGACAGCCAAAAGTAATAAATGATAGCATGAAATACTGTATATGGGTGAATGTCTGAATGGCTGTTGCACAAAGACAAAGCAAGACTGGTACAGTTGAACCTCGTGTCACGAATGCAACGGAGTACAACCAAATCGGTTTACGACCAAAAAACCTGCCTAAAATTATTCTCTGTTCACGAACTCCACCTCGGAACACGACCCAGAAACCACCATTCCAAGCTGCTGCTATCAGAACAAAGGAATGAGTGCAGCGTCAGATTTGCTCACTCCGCGTACATGGATCACACACATGATAAAATAACTGTGCAAAGTGGAGTGACGTCCAAGCCTTTGCCAAGAAATATCATCTGAACAAAACAGTGTAGACTATTACGCCTCATGAACGATAACGTTGTGTCTATTTTGTGCAGAGCACTTGCGTGAGTGTGCAGCACGGAAGTAACAAATCTCTCTGGATAGATTTTTAGTGAAACGTACAAACCAAAGACCAAGAAACAAAAAGGAGAGAATACTCCTGAAGGAGAACTACCCAGTGTTATTATAGACGGGGAGTCTCTTTCCAAATATTAACCTCCTCCCCACCCATCTTCCTCCCCTCAATTCTGACACATCAGTGAGACTCATAGGTGAACAATACACGTAAAAATGAAGATTGCACTCTCTCCTGTACAGTTTATATTTCTATTTAGTGCTGGATTATTTGTATAATTAAAGCTTTTTCATACTTTCTTTTCATTTTTTTTCTATAAACAAAATAAAGTTAAATAGTTCAAAAGTTAAATATAGGTTATAGTGACAGAGAACGTAAATAATTTTATTTACATGTATTCCTATGGAAAAAAACTAAATCGATATACGACCAGAACTTAGGAACGAATTAAGTTCCACTGTATTTAAGTTGGTACTGTAGGTGAATGGAAAAGTTTTCTCTTGTCAGATAAGAAAAAAAAAACTTTACAGCATTGTAAATGAACATATAAAGAATAAGGTATTAAATTCGACTATCCCAACTGTGAAACAGTGATGCAGCATCACATTGTGGAGCAATGGAGCGGGAAAAAAAAGCAATGGAGCACCTCAGAAAAATAGATGGCATGATGAGGAAGGAAGATTATCTAAATTATTATCTCATTTCATTGCTTTTGATGAATTATTATCTCATTTCTTTGCTCTTATCTCAATTATTTGCTCTTGATGGAATGGAATTTTTCCATTGCATCAAGGGCAAATAAAAATTGTATTAATATACAGTATAAATCAGTATAAATATACATACCCCTTTTTTTACTTTCTTTTTATTAAATAAACAACGGCAAGGTGAAAAAGTTATACTACTAGTATACTCCTACTACTACTACTATTAATAATAATAATAATAAAACTTTAGTCAGGCTGGATTTGTTCGTACTTCTGACAAAGTGAGTCTTATACATCTTTGGCACAAATATAAAATGTAAAAAAATTAAACATTTTGGTGTTTTGGTTCGGGAGGGGAATCCCTGTGACACAGCTGACTTCGTTTAAAGGCAGCCTGGGAAGACGCTGGGGGAGGACAACACTACATGGTGTTTACTGCGTGCTTGAAAGGACGCCAATTTGTCTCAAAGCTGTATTGGACTATAAACTCTATCATTGACGATTTTCCGAAATTATGATAATTCACCATTAGGACAGCTTTACAGAACAGCCATTGTCTATTACAGTGCTCCGGGATTGATTAATCGAAACCGGTGAGGCCGACTCATTTCTCCCACACCTCACACGCACAAATATATACATATACATACATATCCATATACCGGACGTCTATACATTCACTTACAAACTGAAAATATTTTATATAATTGTAAATATTGGTATCTGAAGCACTGCAGTGTTTTTTTTTTTTTTTGTGCTACTTCTGAGATTTGTTCGCATCTACTAATGTTTGTTGATCCGTGGTGCGTTAGTATCTGCAGTAATACGTAACTGGAATGTTTGTATGTCGACGACTTTCTGTAATACATATGACTTTAGGTAATTAAGTAACAACAATCAGTTGTTATTTTAAAACTTGAATGACAGCTGTTTTGCAATAGTATTGTTAAGTTACAAAGTTACGCAGAGAAAGTTAAGTATTTGCAAAAGAAAAATAAATAAATAAATCAAGCACCGTGATGAACCAGGCTCTCATGAAGACCATCCCAGACCAAAACTTACCTCTGCTGCAGTTACCAGCCTCACCGATTAACAGCACCTCAGATTAGAGCTGTTATGAAGGCTTTACAGAGCATACTGTAAGTAGAAGTGAAACCTTTGACAGGTACTGTATATCTTATGTCAAACATATTACGCAAATTATACAGGATTATGAAAATGGCTCCTCCCCATTTTAAAACCACATTTTATTTTAAGTTATGTTAAGTTATTATTATATTGTACAATTTCTGACTGGCTGATTAGACTTTTACTAACATATTGGATGGCTGGCACCGTTCCTACTGCTTTCTGTCTCTATCCATTTATTTCTTTTGTCTCTCTCTACTTCTGCTCCTCCTTTCTCTCCTTCCATCTCTCTCTCTCTCTCTCTCTAGAGCACGTCAAACACACCAAGCTGATCCTTCAGCACTGTTAGAAATGTCAAGCACTGAAGGAAATGAAGACAGCTGCTGTGTTCACAAATACAGAACCGCCCTAAGAGACAGCAAATGTGGGTAAAAAATAGACACACACACACGCACGAGCATACAATGTATCCTCACTTGCCTCACAAGGACGCAGAGAAAATATTACCCACAGAAAATCATTAACATACGACCTACTTAGTGTTCCGTTTTGGTGCACATGTGACTTGTAGTTTTGGGCGCTTTGCTTTTGTACCTGTTGTAGGTAAAAAAAAATAAAAAATTTTAAAAGAATAAAAAAAAAACACCAAATTGTTTTTCTACACTGTATTTCTAATGAGGCTTGTCTTCTAACAAACTAGAAACCCAAAGAGAAAGGGCAGATTATTGGGATCCAATTTATCTAAAATTTTATACTCAGGGCCTCCAGATACTGAGATTTGCCCAGAGTAGCATCACTCTCCTCTGAAGGGCTCATTTGCATCATCTCCAGAAATTCCACGATCAACACAGCGTCATTAGTTTCCAGCTGGTGTTGGCAAGAAAAGGTAATTTCAGTGGCCAAGACAGAGTACACAGACAGAGTGGACAGAGAGCTAGAGACGGGTCCACACACACACAGATTATTATGTGGTTGGTTAGTACAACACACATACCTGTCAAATAACATTGTTTTATATTGTGATTGCTCTACACTAATATTCAAAAGAGATCTCCCTTCGTTTCCTTCATATTTAACTGCTCCAGTTGTCACACACCAGCATCCGTCGTTTAGTTTTATCGTCCACCAGATGTTATGGTGAGAGAAACAGGATTAACCAACAGGAATCCTGAATTTGTCCCATAATACTGTAGTTTTAAACTGCTACCCAGGTACACTGTGCTATTAAGGTGACAGTCAGTTTAGTACCTTAGGAAGAGAGAAAAAAAAAGGTCTAGTTTTATAAGATGCAATTTTGCCCCCATCATGATCTTGTCACCATCATTTTCAATGGAACTGTCATAAAGGTTTTTTTTTTCCCCGAGCATATTCACATCATTAATATTGCAAGAATGGCTGATGGTAGATTAGATCTTAAATAATTAAACGACAAATTCTGAACACCACCAGCGCTTCTACTACAGTTACGCAAGTTATTAGTTTAAATTTATAGATCATGTGGTGATTTTATTTGGCATATTTCATCATCCTTCCTAGAATGAACGTTACGCCACTGTTTTCCCTCCTCATCTTACATACATCTGTCTTACCGTTCTTGTGAGAAGTCTAAACCAAATCCTAAGCTCACGATGCAAAAGGAAAACCTTTGCCTCTTTTAATTTTCTAAATAAAAGATGCATTTCTCATAAGAAAAAGCTTTTATTTCCCCCCCCCCCAATTTGACAATGTCAAATCTGTCATATTTTCCCTATTGTTGGACAAAATCAAATACTTTACAGGCAACCCCATACCTCCCTGCTCCATCCCCCTGAAACACACACACAAGTGCAGAAAAATACACTCACGAGGCAATGGCTTTCTTCTACTCACTGCCTGTATGAGGGGTTTGTGTGTGTGCTTGGTCTGGGTCTTCTCTGGCTGGAGGCTTTAATCGAGGTCAGAGATTTACAGCAGAATAGTGTCTATATGCCTCAGGCTTTGTCATTCTTCAGGCATTCCTCGTCTGATTGTGAGAAGTGACCCCCAGAGTTATATAACCTAACATCATGTCCTGGTTCTATAGCTGCTGGTGATGAATCAGGGCGAAATGTTCAGAGCTGCACACTGTCTAACTTCTGTTAATGTAAATGTAGTGAGCCATGACTACGTGCGTATTCATGTTTGTGCAACAGTATGTACTTACACGCCAGGGCTGCCAAAACAAATTTCACAGTTCCAGTGTTCCATCTTTAGTTGCATAATGTAAGTCTATGAAAAATGTGTTATTTTTTTTTGGCTATAATTAAACCTGTCACTTAATGTAGGGAAATGCATTCTATTTAAAGCCTGGGTTATAATTTCCATTTTTAAATTATGCATCACTCTTCTAAGAAATCATGATGTATGTATTATTGCGGGTAAAAAGATTACAATTTCCAGCATACACTTATTGAAGACAGTCTTTTCTGTCGGGTGTTTGGAGCAATGTGTTTCGATCACATCACACATATTAACACATATCAGCTCTTCTTGGTCCACATGTGGACATCACTGCAATGACATTTTTCCCCCCAGCACGAAGAACAAAGGTCAGCAGCTTCAAACATAACTTTTTGCATATTAAAATTCTATTTTAGCAACTCATTTCTTCTTTCACATATTTAATTTATTCTTAAAATATTTCAGAATAAAAAAGTATTTTCATGTAAATGATTCTAAGACTCTCTTAACTCTCTCTGTATGTGTCAGCACTTTGATGGTGGCACTGTGCAAACAAACACAAGCACAAAAATAAATTAGATAAAATCCATAGAGAAATGACTCAGGTTTTTTTTTTTCTACACCTTTACAATACGATAGCAAATAGCGATTTTCATGGCCCCGCATACTAAAGTGGGATATAAAGTTCAGTTCTCTGTGATTGATCATTTCTTTTTCTTCCCCCCCTCTCAGTGTGCTGTCCTCTTTCCATTTATACGTTTAGTATAGAAGATGTGGTCATGTGTGTTTGAAATGAGTGTAAAAGGAGCGCTGCTACTGCTGCAGGAGAAAGAGCAGGCTGCTGCAGGCCGGCATGAAACACAGCTTATTATCCACATTCTATCACCGCCATTCCCACCACATTATTCATGTTAAATAAGGTTCTCTACAAAGATACAACATAGAAAACTGTTAAATATATAACCGTAGGCCGATCAAAATGACTTCTGGCTCCTTTTGCGGCAATTTGAAATAATGGTATTTTTTTTTTCATATGATCACTTTTTTGTCCAATGAGAATCAATGCTTGTACTCTTTAACTGTGACCAACCATGCTTATTGCAAAGTGTCCCAAAGTTTGCTACTGAAAAAATGCAAATCTCATTTTCTTTATACACATAATGTATGTATACAGTGCCTATATTTCCAGTTTCAAAATACAGTGGATTCAGTTCAAGAAAGAAAAAAAAATGTATGCAAAGTATTAAAGGTACTACTGGAATTTAGTTCATTTTGATCAGTTCATTTGCACAGATCAATTATTTAATGCCAGTGCCTTAAATTGATGGACATTGGTGTTTATTAACAGGGCTTGGTATCTCAATTTCGCCTCGTTCAGCCCTGCCTCTCTGAACTCTGTTTGTTAAGGTATTGTCCGTTGAGCTGTTTGCGTGTTATTTTTCCTCTTTGGTCAGTAAATGTGGTTTGAGTGCCAAAGGTGGACTCCAGCAGAAGGCCTATTCGCAGAGCGTGCAGGTTGGAACCCCAGATCTGGCCTTGAAAAGGGTTTAGACAACCAGTGAGCCTGAAAGAATGCAAGGCCCCTCATAGGCAGCGGTCCTGCAGGCTCTCGGGTGCTCAGTGTGAGGTGCTGTGTGGACGTATGTCCTCCGTGGCACTAGGGGGCGCTGCCCATTTACAAAGCGGAGCTACAGACAGGCAATTGGAGGCGGATGTTGAGCCGATGACAGACAGCAAGTTATCTACAGCAGGCGGGCGGGCGCAAAGAGCTTGTCAGGCTTCTACAGAGTCCACATGAAGCTCTCTACACCATTAGATCTTCGGCCAGTGTTAGGAGACCTGTAGACACACAAACACATGGAACAAATTTAGACTAGTGCATCCAGCTGTACGTATCTACTTGCCAACCGGATGTTCCATTGAAAAAAAAAAAATTATAGGTTTTTAGTTAAATATACATTATAGGCTGTTCAAAATGAAAAAATGAATAGGTTTTTAATTACGTCTGGCTCCTTATCTGGCAATCTGCAGTATGGATTTTTAACTCATACATTTTTCTCTGATGAGAATCAGTGGTTGTAAAATGCAACCAAGCAGGAATACTGTGAACTGTACTGGAGGTTGCTGATACCTTAAGTTGTGCTCTCTTATACTGTATATACACTGAATAATAGAAACAATATACAGTATAAAACGGTAGTGGTCATATGTATCATGAACATGGCATAGATTGTCATAGATTGTGATTCTAATAAATTTAAACTACAGTAAGCATATTCAGCTTATAGTGTTTTCCATTATTTGATAATGATTTATTACTTTTCATTTTTCATTATCTGGCCCTTTTCAAATGAACAGAAAATGTTTAGCTCCAACTGCCTTATAGCCAAATCACTGTTTCATTACATGCCAGAGGTCAAATAAAGCTCATGACTTATGTCAATTAAACTGTCGTTTGCTACTTCATTGAACTGTCAAGTGGTTTGGATACCAAGGGGAATATTGAGAAATCTCCATGCCATCTGGATGGTGCCTGGTCCTCTGCCAGTGAGATAAGGCCATCAAATGCTTGCAAAATGGCACATGTCTTTAATAACAATGAACTCCTGACAACTGCATAGGGACCAAACTGGCATTGGAAAAACAGGTGCTGGCTTAAGAAATGAGGATATCTTACTATAAAGCAGCAGGTATGGAGCAATCAAAATTCAGAATGAACCCCAATTTAATAGACAAATGACACATGCTCAGGGAGAAACGTAATTGGATGATCGTGAAGTACTGGCGTTTAAGACAGGGCCACATTTCTAATAAGGTGTATTGTACTTTTAGCTAATTAAATCCACCATAAAAGCACCATCATTACAGGTGTACTTTAATTCTATCCTTGCAAGTACTGCTACTGTACATATGGTGACTTAAGATAAATAATTTTCCATATCTGTCATTTTTATTAGCACAGAAGGACTACAGTAGCTGATTTTTGAGGGCTTATGTAATAGAATGCTTCCTTAAATGATGATGTCTCTTGCTTAACTCTCGTTATCAGTGTGCAGCCCAAAATACTCAAACTTCCCAAAGGCTTTTTTTTCCTTCCTATTTTCCATTCGTCTTGTCATTAAAGAGGGTGAGAAAGAAAAGTAAACGTTCTGCTGGGTCTGCTGTATTCTCCTAGAGGGCTGCTCTCATTAATACACTGGTGCCAAACCACATGTGTGCAAACAGAACTAAGAAACATGGACATGGAGCAGCATACTGTTGCCCAGATGCTTCTGTCATTTCAGCCTGCAGGAACCACAATATCAGGCCCTTTTTGGCCCACAGCACTGTACGCACCAAGAAACAAACACCAGAACTTGACAAGTAGAGGTGCAGATTGAGTTCTTTAAAAAAAAAACAAAGTCATAACCATTTCTTTCACTTCTTCTCCTGTGTTAGTACCAAATAAGCCCCCCACCCTGGCGAGGATAACACTACAGGACACTGAGGCAGACAAACAATACTGTATGTTTAAGCTGAAGGTTTTGAGCATTGGGCTGGCCAAGGGACTAGAGGGATTCAGGTTTTGATGACCAGGAAAGCATTGCCAGTGGACCAGATTGTTCCCTTAAAGAGAGTTTGTTACCTGACAGTGAGGACAGCAGTCCTGATATTATAGCATATAGAAGCACAGGCTTCTACAATCCTGCATACTGTGGATGAGGGTAACCTTGTGATGCCAGAAAACTCTGTTGAAAAAGTGGTGCTGTTGTGGTCCAACACCAAACTCCAGTAGACCACGAACATACCTTAGTCTGTAACACACACTTATCTGCATGTCTTTGGACTATCGGAGGAAACCAGAGTACCCGGAGGAAACCTACCAAGCACAGGGGGAACATGCAAACCCCATGCACAGAAATAAGAATCAAACCTGGCTGGGAATCGAACTACTCCACTACTACAGCTGTAAATGAGGGTGGTGACTTTGGCCTTTTATTTAGTAGAGGGACTGCCTCATAAAAAACTTTTTGTCCTTGTGAAGGCTTCAGAATCCTTACTCTTAGTTAATGGAGAGATGAATATATGAACATAAAATAGTTTTCACTTAAGTTGCTGTGTATATGGATATTAAGACACAATAAATGCCCATGGAGCAATGCATTCAAGCAGTTATGAAAGTAAAAAAGATTAAATAAAAGCAGTTATATTTGCTTCTTTTTATAATCAGGTAGAGAAGTTGTTTATCTGTTTCCCTTTCTTAAACCGAGACAGCGGTAAGACTTTTATATCTCTGAGACACAACCCAGACAGAAAACTAAGTGGTTTCCTCAAAGCACAATATCACCACAAGATGCAAATTCAGTTTATCCTAAATGCCACACATGGTCCCACTGCTGGGGCCTTTTGAGCACTAAGATCAATAATCATTGATCTTTTCCAAAACACATCCTCCCATGGGCCAAGACAACATCCCACAGTAAAGAAAGGCTGCTAAATTTTGCATGGTGCGCGTGGGACATTCTGGAAGCAGGAAAGAGATTTGTGGGTGAAGTGTGTGAGAAGGAAATGATACATTCACAAATGAAGCCAAAAGTAGGAAAAAACTGTTTTTCATCGCACATATGGAGGTTTTCCACCTGGCTGTTACATACAGTAAATAAGCCCTGCGGAGCATATGGCCCGGAGCTGACATTTTACCGGAATGAACTTGCATGACTTCACATCCTTAAATGTCACAGAGAGTCAAATTGACTAACCATCCTAAGTACCCATTTATTTGGAATATCTGTTTAATGGAACAAATATGTAATATTTTCCTTAGCTTAAAGGACTATTTTTCTGTATTTTCAATGCCCTAAAACCACACACAGGCCACTAGTTTAAAACAATGCACTATTGAATGAGGCTTTTATTGAACAGCAGTTACTGTAGTATGAGTCCCTGAATCTATAGGTCCATATGAATTACTGACTGTGCATACATTACCTTTTGTGATTAGATAATTACACATATTCATATTGTGATTGCGATTTCTATGTGATTCATTGGGGGAAAAAAAACTGCTGATGAAATAAGTAATTACATTTCGCAATATTTTTAGGTGATGTTACAGTAGTTTAACTGGGGTAAATCCATTTCTTACAGCTTCTTTTACTGGCCAGATGTCCCGTGCCTATATTTCTAATCTCCTTAGCCCTGCTAAACTTCCAGCCTAAATGTCCAGTTGGTTTTCTATAAACGGTCTTAGATCTCTCATTTAAACTATGTAGAGTGGAAAAGTATTTACTCAGCTGTTTCATGCTGTATTCAATCATTTTTGTGTGTGTATCCAAACACTAAATGATGGATGCTTTGAAAGTATGTTTCAAGAATGCAGCTACTACGGGTCATTATCTTTCTCTCAACATTATCTTTACCGGGAATCCATTAGTATGGGAGGGAAACCAGCCATCTTCAAAATGTGATGAGAATGATGAAATTGATGTTTTATTCCATTTTATAAATCAAGCAGATCTGATACAGTATTTGCGGTTCTTCAAGGTAGGCATGATAATTTCCTTGCATACAGAGCTAATGCTAATGTTTCCACAATAGGCCTGATATATTCTGGCATAAAAAAATATGGCCAATAGTACGTCAACACAACTGTTTTTTAAACATCCTGTCACAAAAAATGCTGTTAAAATAATCTCCACTCTCTAAGAAGGCTTTACATTTCATTCTGGTGCATAGTTGGGGGAATTTGCCCTTTTAGCCACAAGAGCATTAGTGAGGTGCACTGATATGAGGTAAGTTCTCAGGTGCAGTCAGCATTCCAATTCATAGTTCTCTGGGATAAGTATTATAAATTATTTAGTAACTTAGATATAAGGCAGTTACGAGAGCAGGAATAAATGTTTTGATCCACTAACAGGGCCCAGGAATCTAATGGCCTATATAACAAAAACTGAAGATAGACAGATATTAGTATGAACTTGTATGTACTTTATGTATGTTCATTAGTACATTGGAACCTTGGATTGCGAGTAACTTGTTCTGCGAGTGTTTTGTAAGACAAGCAAAAATTTTTCATAAATTTTAACTTGAAAACGAGCGCGCTCTTTATACACAAGTACTGTAGTACGTATACGCTTTGTCTGCCGAGTGTCACGTGATCACAACTAAGTCAATGGTACTTTTTTTCACACGCTATGGGATTGTGGGTAGCCCCCCCCCTCCTCTTTCGTCTTTTGTCTCACACCAACCACAATTCTTTTCAATGGTAAAGTGCAGGTGAATTTGTTTTATTTTTACTTTAAATTTTCTATAAATTATTTTTATATGAATATTTTAGGGCTTGGAATGAATCATCGGAGTTTCCGTTATTTCTTATGGGGAAATTTGCTTTGATATACAGTACAAGCACGCTTCCAGATATCATTATGCTATCCAAAGTTTAACTGTATATGTTTTGGTCTCACTTTCCTGGGATGGTCTTCATGAGGGCCAGTTTCATCATGGTGCTTGATGGGTTTTGCAAATGCACTTGACAATACTGTTCTTGCAAGAACTTAAAATAACAATTGACTGTTGTTATGTAATTACATTATTCCATATGTGTTACTTCATAGTTTTGAAATCGCCAGAATTGTTCTAGAACGTACAAAATAAATGTTAAACAAAAAACACTGAATTAGAAGGTGTACATATATACACAACATGCTGGACCAAGCCTGCCGACCCAGACTCCAAACTTACTGTAGATCTCAATCCTATCAAGCACCCTTGGGATGTTCTGGACAAACAAGTCCCATAATCCACCACCCACAAGACAGGTTCCGCTGTCAGTGGTCAATGTTCTGGTGCCAGACACCACAGCACACCTCCAGAGGCCCTGCAGAGTCACGTCCCTAGAGGACAGTGGGCACAAGGGGTACCACAACGCCACAAAACCTTGTGTGTGTATATACTGTACACTTCAGGAAAAGAAAATTATGTATATAATACTGATAATATTCTATTATTATCAGAATATTTTCACATATATATTTCAATATATAATGTATAGCAATAAATTTAGTATTCAAATATTTATGCAAGTTTTTCTTTTCCTGAAGGCTGACTATATACACTACCGTTTAAAAGTTTGGGATCACTTGCAAATTTCTTTGTTTTTGTTTAGTGATTTATTTTCTACATTCTACAACAATACTGGGGATTAAAAAAACTATGAAATCACACATATGGAATTAGGTAATTATGTAACAAAAACAACAGTCAGTTGTTATTTTAAGACACAGAGGTCAGCCTTTCAGGAATAGTTCTTGCAAGAACAGTGTTGCAAGTACATTTGCAAAACCCATCAAGCACCATAATGAACCTGGCTCTCATGAAGACCATCCCAGGAGGGCGAGACCAAAACTTACCACTGCTGCTATTGAAGTACTACAGCTAAGAATGTTTGCCTTCCTTTATATTTTCCTATCATTGGAAACATACAACAGCCAGTTTAATTTCCAGAACGTGTTATTAAACTAGTTGGTGAGAACATCACATAGCTAAATGTGTATGAAGAATTGTTACTGCTGTAACACGGTCAGCAAAAATACCATAACGATCCACATTATGTGCTCTAACATTCATGCGTGACCTTTTAGGACTTTGAGGACATATGAAGAGAGGACATTAACAAACAGCACATTAATAGTTCTAAAATCAATGACTGCTCTAATGCATTTCACGTGAATCTATTTTTTTTTTCACCTTCTCCTAAAGAATACACCTGGGGCTGTAGCTCTGAGGACAAATAGGACATCTTTTATCATCATACCAATCCATTATGGTACCACCTCACATTCTTAAATAGATCAGTTTCTCTTGGTGCATTCGTCTTAATTAGAGACATGAAGCCTAGGAGGTCTTTACCTTGCTATGCCTAAAAGACTGTGCTTTGCCATCTTGTGTGAAGAATGAGCAAAGAGATTTACACTGCATCATAGTTTCTCACATGACAGTCATCAATGCTGACTGTCCTTGGAGCACGGCGCATGTTCCGGCTAAATCTGAGACACAGAGCGTTGTTTACCTGGAAAAGCATCACCTGATTTATTGTTTTAGTCCTTGTTCCAAAAATCTGAGAAGTAAAAGGTTTCTCTGTCATCTTTGCTTTATCTTATTGTTTTTCTTGGATGAAGCTCAATTGGTGGCAAAGACTGAGAGATGAGAAGCTGGCTGAGTAATCGTGCACACCACTCAGCATGTTCGCTCACACTGCGAGGTGGTCAGGATGCGTGCAACACAGAGAGGTGTGAAATGTGAACGCTCAACAAGCGTTCTTTTAACAAAAAAATGTTTCTCAAAGTTGAACTGCCTTGATAATCACATCTGTTCGACTTTATTAAGCATGACCCAAAATGTCCTAAATATAACTTGGAGGAAGCCTAGCCTGAAATTAACTCTCCAGTGTATTCCCTATTTTCCAGTGAGACTCAAAACGGAGGCAGTGGGCCTGGACTGCTGACTTGGCGGATAAGAGCTGGCAGAGCAAGCTAATGGTCTGCAGCGGCCGGGAGAGCATTTGCATGGAAAAGCAGCTGTCGTCTCAACGGCCGTGCTGTTCAACCCGAGGTTTGGGATATGTCCTGAGGTGCCAAGCAGGCCCAATGGGATCAATTACACAAGCCCCAGCCTGCACCCTAGCACTGCCAGAGCAGCCATCTTCTGCACTCTGATCTCCACTGGACGCCTCCACTTCCAGCAGGTCTTTTTCTTAAGGAGAAAAACACTAATTTTTGGTACACACTAATGAACCGGTTGCATGAACGCATCCTGAATTTCATTGACCGTCCCCTATTATTCATCACTCTGGTCTGGTTGATGTTAGATGAGGCTTAGAGAACAGATTGTTTTGTCAAACACCAAAGAAAGTTAATAAGTATAAAAAAAAATTAATAAAAAAAAGAGCTACAAAATATAAGCAGCCTGAATTCCAGTGTATTAACAGTAGAAAAATATCTGATCCTAATAATCATTAGTTCTCACTTACTGGGAACGTTGCAGGCTTAAGGCTTATTTTCTGTAATTTATCAGAGACTAAAAAACACGGGGGAAAGGGGGAATGACTTTCAGAAGAACATGCTTACAGTAAGATCTTGTACAGTATAATGGTCTAAGAGGTTACCAACAGAACACATCTTTAAATTTGTAATTTAATTGTAATTTGTCATTTTAATTTGTAATTGTAATTTTTAGAAAACTTGCAACAGATGCTACATGAGAAGTGAGGGACCAAAGATGAGTAAAGTTTGCACAGTCATACAAAATCTAATAACATGGTGTGTGGATAACAACCTCTCCCTCAACACAGACAAGACTAAGCAGATGATTGTGGACATGAGGAAGGAGAAGGGACCTTATCGACCACTGTTCATCCGGGATCTCGAAGTGGAGAGTGTGAGCAACTTCAAACATCCACTGTAGGTGTCCACATCAGTGACGACCTTACTTGGACACTAAACACCACAAAGCTGGTTAAGAGGGCTCAGCAGCGGCTGTACTTCCTTAGGAAGCTGAGGAAGTTTGGCATGTCTCCTAAGGTCCTCACAAACTTCTACAGCTGTACAATCTTGACAAACTGCATCGCCGTGTGGTACAGCAGTACTACAACGATGGACCGCAAACGCCTGCAGAGAGTGGTGAAGATCATTGAGTTTCATTGTACAGGGGGGAACAGGTTTCTTTACTGTGCATATGACAATAAAACTTGAAACTTTTACCAGTTACATCCTGGTTAGAGTTTCAGGTTCCCTTCACTGAAACTAAGATTCCCCAAACCTTTTCCAGCATGACAATGCACCTGTGCATAAAGCAATCTCAATGAAGACATGGTTTACCAAACTTTGAGTGGCCTGCACAGAGCGCAGACCTCATCTCCAATGAACACTTTTAACATTGCGTGCACACACACACACACAGGCTCCCTCACCAGATGTTCTTGCCTGACATCACAAATGCTTTGGGGATAAAAGTGCAGAAATCTCTGAAGCCATGCTCCATAATCTAGAGTCTGTTCAAATGTACTGTAGTGTTCAACAGTATGGGCACGATGGTCAGCTCCCCATATACTTTTGGTACTTTAGTGTAATTTAGTAAATATACATGAGAAGTATTTTGAGCCAATTCCATCTACCTCATTTTCATAATTTCCTTCCAAATGATTCAGACCACACTGAAAATCTGTGGTACATTTATTTATTTTTGTGATTTATCACTGAAAATAAACAAAAATATTCTGCACTGCATTCTACACTGATCATAAATCTGTAATATGGACTCCTTTGTACCTATTCCTTTTCTTAAATTGTGTTCCTACAAGACTCTAATGGAATGATGAAAAGAAATTCAAAAATGTATGTTGTTGATGATAATGTCATCTGTAATTTCGGGGGAAAAAAAGTATTGTAGAAAAGAAATGCTACATTAAAGCATTTTCACTAGTTGTCTCAGATGTTTGGACAACCCTATATTAACTAATTAACTGTCAACCATTTAAACTGCAAATGTGTCAGGTGCTTTGTTAGGATGTCTGAGATGCTGTATTCTCAGCCTCAGCTCAGAGCACAAAGCTCACGTGTCCTCCACACTTTCAGGTATTTTTTCTGGCTAAATATAACCTCATTGTGACCTTTTAAATGTGATTAAAGAATGTTTGTAATATTTCATTAACTGCTTATTGAAGTTGTATAAAGCTGCTAAAGAATGGCCACAGCTAAAAATGAAACTTTAGTTAATTACTTGCACAGATTTTTGTGATGACCCAGACAATATTAGTGTTTCAAACTAAATTAATAATAAAAAAGGTTCTTACAAAAGCAAGTTTGATAATGGTACATGTTTGGTGTGTTATTAACCTTGACTTCTGAACATGCTATATAAGGCTACGGTATGTTCACATTACAAGTCATATAGTTTAATTCAGATTTTTTGGTCAGATTGGATTCGCATATCATGACAGTTCACATTCATGAATGCAAGCGACTTTAATTTGGATGCATCTAATTTGGAAAAATGCCACGTATGTACACATCGATACGTCTTTGCTCAGGCCATCTCTGATAAAACATGAAATATTTGTACAATCACTCTATCTGACCTATCTGATAATTCAGATATGACCATTTTCATTCAAGTCACAATAACAACATATTGGATATATATCCGATCTAGGATCAGATACGAAAGTGACTCAGATCTGATCTGAAAAACATCAGATTTGTGCATTTAGACAGCTCTAAACAAATCAGATCTCTGTCACATTAGAATGAAACAAACAAACAAAAAAAAATCATATTTAAGTCACTTCAGGCTATAATATGCGTGTAAACGCAGCCTAAGTAAGTAAGCTGAAGCTGATTTTTTGAAAATAATTAATCCTATGTAAAGAAAGAAAATTATTCGTATCTACTAATACATATTTCACATTATACAAACTTCCAGCATGTGCTGTTTTGCTTTTTTATCTTTAACCCCACAGCTTTATGCTTCCGAAGATAATTATATTGCTATTGTAAAATTATAGAATATCTTCTAGACTGCTAACACCTCCAGCTATGGCACTGTTCTTCATCATGAACATGAGCCCTCTCAGTCATGCCTTTTACTGGCAGCCTGACAAGTGATAAAATTACCATTTCCAAAGATAACTCTGGCAAATCAGGGCCCCTTACCATCTCCTCTCAGAAGCAGTATGGAGGAGAACATGCGCTCCTGAAGTGCTCTGATTTGGCAGGACTTGAATAAGTTAAATGGACCTCATGCTAATAGTGGGTAAGTCTCTGTCTCTCTCTGTCTCTCTCTTACTCACTCTTTAGTATTCCATCTCTCCAAACTGTATGTAGAAGTCCTGAGACTTTGTACAGGTCTAGTTACATAAAATGCCCTAATCACAAAATCAAGTTTATGGCTATAAATAAGGTGGTTATTAGTGGCACATGTTTGAATTTATTCTGAATTTGATGATCGGGGAATACACACTAGCGTTGTTGCAAATTTTGTTTTAGATTTTCTTTTAGACAGGCTTCAGTATCAGATCACAAATCAGACCAGAAATGGGAAAAATAATGAAACATCTATAAATGTCTGTTAAAATGTATAATGGAGCTCCCTAAGTAATTGTCTATGACTGGACAAACCACAACAGAAAAATCTTCTACAGAAGCCAAGCTGGTTTGTGCTTAGAAAACTATAGCTGCTGAACTACTGTACAGCCAGGTTTTTTTTCTGTTAATTGGCTTCACTATGGTATTTTTACTAGTGCTTAAAATGCTTAGCTTGATCTGCATCTAGACCACAATGTACCAGTTAGATGACCCCCTGCTCCAGCCGAAGGAGTTCAGCTGTTTTGCCTATTAAATAGTGGTAGCTGCAAGCAGATATTATTTACCTATATTCTCCATAGAGAAGCAAATAAGTTCTTTTTAATTAGTGTTTTTTTTTTCCTTATCTACTGTAGCTTTAAGTTACCTGGGTTATATTTCGAGTGGTAATTTAGCTGAAAATAGCTTCCACACCCCTCTCTCTTGCTCTCTAAACAATAGATATGAGGTAGACCAAAGTCTATTGTAAATTGTTTGTCTCAGTACTAGACAATTTTCTCTTTTTATTATATAATAATAATAATGATAATAATGAAAAAAACACCACGGTGCACCTTGTCTTGGATCTGCTATATTACAAACATGGTGCATTACTGGGTAATTGAAATCATTTTAAGAGACTCTACTTGCTACTGCAGTATCCCTGAGCTTGTCCACCTCAAACCTGTCTATTAAAACTTGGCATGGATCAGGCAGTAGTGTTCCTATCTGGCAGCTGCTTCCACTTTATCCCAAGTATAGGAAAGAAGGGAATCTAGGATGAATCTGAGCCAGAAACAGACACCCTGACAAACTATACATTCACGTTTACGTGCTAACTCTATCTTTTTTGCTTACTCTTAGCCAAAAATATTAACCGAAAACATTAACTGATTTATTCTCTATACATGAGCTCCGAGATGCCCATACGTGGCTAACACGAATATAATACGAGTAAGAAGAATGATACAAATGTAAAAGTTTATATTAAATTAAGCTTTCATGGACTTCTGGTCCTAAAGCATCGTGGCTAAAGTTTTATGGAAATTACCTTCCCAAAAGAGTAGTAACAAAAACAAATTCAGTATTCCTAAAGACCTGACTTTAGCCGCAGTCAGAAGCCTTATATTATTTTATAATCCTAATTTTTTTCCAATAAGACCACCTCATGGACTGAATCATTGTCAATGTGAAGGGAAATGTGTATTTCAGAGAATCAAACGCACTATGGCCTCACACATCCAGTGTTGAGGGTTTGATTCCTCCCTTAGATCTGTTTGTATGTTCTCCTCGTGCTTGCTCGGTTTCCTCTCACAATCCAAAGACATGCAGATTAGGCTAACTGACATCTGCAAAACTGCCTGTAGTGTGTGCATGTGTGCCCTGCAATGGATTAGCACCCTGTGCATGGTGCCCAAAGTCTCCTGGAATAAGCTCCAGGCCACAGCTTGTACAGTATAAGTGGTATAGAAGATGAATGAATGAATAAATGAATGAATATGCTGAATGAATGAAACAGTATGAAAACTAATCACTATAACAAGGTTTTTGGCATCAAAGTACTGTGTAAAAACCTTGTACTGT
The DNA here is from genome assembly GCA_030014215.1 of Clariallabes teugelsi. Taxonomy (NCBI): domain Eukaryota; kingdom Metazoa; phylum Chordata; class Actinopteri; order Siluriformes; family Clariidae; genus Clariallabes; species Clariallabes teugelsi. The sequence goes on from JAQMYG010000004.1 coordinate 13,716,836, forward strand.
CAAAGCACCAAGTGGTGGAGCAAAAGGCAAGTATGAAATTAATTAATCCATCACAAGCAAAGCATTTGCACCATTGCTAAACCCAACTCTCATAGCCTCTTTGAAAATCCCCTGTTAATGGTCTACCACTGCATTACAGAATGTTTACATCAAACGCAGGTGACAAGAAGTTTAAAGAAGGAGAAATTCTCTCTCATTATCCAGTCACATGCATTTGTGTAAATTTCTTAGCTAAAGGTCTCTCCTGGGCCCAGAGACTACCATCAGACTAGAGACATTATTTCAGAAATTAGTTCACAGATTAGCAAACTAACATAATAGTATTTAGAAAGTTTATGTACCAAAGGAAATAGAAGAAAATATTATTTTTCTCTTCATATAATAAAAAAAGTGTCTCACTTGTTTATTTCTATGTTTATGGTAAAGCATCAATAGGGATCGTCCAACCCTAAACACTAATGATGACGCCCTATGAGGTGACTGTCTACTTATGTCTGGAAATCAGCCATCCAAGAGTCCACCATATAAAGATTTTCAAGTGCAGAGGTAACAAGATCACCCTCCTCATACCACATTTCCATATGATGGTATACAGTTATACTTCTATTCTGTCAAAAGATAATATCACATTGTTCTTGCCACCTTGTTTACTTTTTCCTGTCCGCCTCTCTCTCTATCTGCCTCCCCGTCTACCTCCTCCTTTCCAACGTGAGGGAAAAATTTGCGGTAACTAAGTAGCCAGCCGACAAATAAAATGTGATGGCTAAGCTCCTGAAGCCCTCAGTTTTGTAAAGTTCTCAGCCTGACATTAAAAGACCAGCTGAGATGCAAATGAGCAGTGCAGAACGAATGAGCACAAATTAAACTTTTTAATTGCACATGACAGAACAGAGATGAGCTGTAGAGCTTCACCTCTTTCTCTACTCCTCTCTCACACTTACCACACATACCATCCTTGATTATCCATCTGCTCCTATCATTAATGTTGAGTGGTCTTATGTAATTACAACAGACTCGACGAAAACTCCAAGCTCAGTGTTACTAAGCAATGACATTCCTTTAGTCTGTACTTGCTGAGAAGAGATTTAAAGTTTATTAAATACAAGCTGAAGAACCTGTGTTTGACGGGAAAAGGGTTTGCAGAAATAGTTAAACGGGTAAAGCTAAAATAAGCTGATCAGTTTTAATGTACAGTAATCAGTGATGATATTATTATTTCAGGTTGAACTCCACATACATGTCTGTCTGTCTTTCTGTACAGCAGAACTCTAACCCTAACCCTAACCCTGCCTAAGTTTTTAATACAAAGAAAAACTATTTTGTAAGCTTGAGTATATTACGCTTTATTTAGGCTAAGTTGTACTTCTTTCGTCTTCAGCCAAACACACTCGGTTTTGTGCCAGGGGGTAATTTTTGCACATAACACTGAGTTCACAGTTTACGCTCCCTCACCTCGGACTGCTGCGAATACGTTTGCTCTAACGACTCTGTGTTTTATCTCATAGTGGCGCCTCACATTACTGCTTTTTATTAGAGGTTTCAGAATATACAGTGAAACCTCGGATTGCGAGTAACGCGGTTTACGAGTGTTTCGCAAGACGAGCAAAGACTTTTTAAAATAAAGTTAGACTTGAAAAACAAACAAGTCTTGGTTTACGAGTACCGAGTATCATGTATCACGCATGCGCTTCTTGTTTTGAAGCTGAGCGTCACGTGATCACAACTGAGCCAATGGTTTTTGTCTCTCTGGTGGTGCGGAATTGTCAGTAATCGTCTCCCCTGCTGGGTCTTAGTGGGCGTCTCTTACTGGTATAATCAACATCCGTGCACGCGTGTACTGTTTACTATAACACTGTGAACACGTGTGTGTATGTAAAACAACTCACACACAAACACACACACATACACAGCGCCTGCGCATAAACGGAAACACTTATCTGTTGGGATTTATTTTGACATTTTTTTTAAAGGTAAAGTACAGGTTAATTTGTTTTATTTGTACTTTAATTATTTTTATGTATTTATTTTTTTGGGCTGTAGCACAAATAATTTGAGTTTCCATTATTTCTTATGGAAAAATTCGCTTTGATTTACGAGTGTTTTGAAATACGTGCCCATTTCTGGAACGAATTATGTTAACTGTTTGAGACAAACTGGTTATAAACTTCTCGCAGGAATAATAAGTTTTCATGACCTACTTTCCTTATTTTTGGAGTAAGCATGTTGTGTCACAGTTTCTGTTTCTTGAGGATTTTTGTGACTTGAAGGTGCATTACCGCCATTTCTGTGTCTACCACATACTCTGTCTATATATGCTAAACTATTGCATTGATTGGCAGTATAGCCACGCCCATCTCAAGGGAAACGAGCTAAATTGGTAAAAATAAAAAGCACTAGATGCTGTGACATAATCTGGCACATAACAGCTCATACATTAATTTCTACTCAACATCTTGATTTCATTTATGATGCAGGTTTAACTTCAGGAAAATATCTAAGTACTGCCAAAGCTTTATTAAATTCTCTCCAGACAGTTTTGCATGATGCTGTAACAAAATCTGGCTGGACAAACATAGAGACAGAAACTTGGCACAGACTGGATTCGAGTCCTCCAATGTATGAAATGTAAAGCTATCACTGAAAGAGTGAGTTCTGACCAATGTACAGACAAAACCTTTCTTTTATTCATATAGATGCTTTAGAAATGTACACGTGTACATGTGTTAAAGTTAAAAATCTAGGGACCCAGCAATTGGGCATGCAATTAAGCTAAGAAAGCTGGGCTTAGAAAAAAAAGACTAAAAATCAATTCTCCTTGGATTCATGTTGGTACTTAATGTAATTCTATTAATATTGCTTATAAACTTATTTAGCTCAGTCCTTAAAGAAAAAGACAAAAAAACAAATAATAACAAATATTTAATCTGTCAAATACAGTATGTTATAAAATCAAACAAAATTAACGATAAGTATTTCTGATATAATACATATTATAACATAATCAAATAGAAATATGTTAATATTGAAGCAAAACAAGACAAAAGTAAAAAAAAAAGTTAGGATCATTAAGTAAACAACAACAACAATAATAATAATTAGGAAACATGTATGTCATAAATGCATACACTATTTGTTTTGATAATCTAGAGAAATGCATCATTAATAACCTTCAGTCATGTTTAAATATTATAGAAATTAGGTTTACTGAATTGTTAATATACTATATACAGTATATGTATGTATGTATGTATGTATGTATGTATGTATGTGTGTGTGTGTGTGGTTGTGTGTGTGTGTGTGTGTATGGTATACCATATACTGCAAAAAAAGCAAAGTAAGATTGTCAAAAAATAGACAGAACCATACACTTGTTTATAAGCTCTAATAATATTCGAACACATTTTGATTTAATTACGTTATCACTGTCCTTAAAAAACTGAAGGAAAAACATGTAATAACCAGAGTTACCATGTATCATGTGTCAGAAACTGTAAAACTATCAATATAAATGAGTTTCTAGTCTAAAGAAATCAAATTAATCATTATATTAATTCAGCTATTACATTATCTGGTAGACATTTCCAGAGACATTACATTTAATGATGTGTAGGAAAAACTGTGATAGTAAACTAGCACTTATTTTTTTAAAAATTCATATTCCCACACTTAACTACAGAGGCAGAGGCACTGCTGGTCAGCAGTCAAGGTGTGCATCTGTTTGGGGCCTCAGTCCAGTAGGGGGCCCCCGAGGGCTTACAAACGTATTTATTTTTATAAGATAATGCGATGGATTTTCTAAGACCCCTCCTCCTGCAAATTTTTGCCTAGGGCGCCGACATACTCTAGATATGCCTCTGTACAGACGGAAGTGGTGTGATGGACGAGACTCACCGTGGTAGTTTTGACCCGGCCACCTGGCTGTGTGCAAGTCCAGCCTGATCTATTTACCAAAAGGTCACAGCCTTCATCGTCCAGACATGGCTCCATGTCACACCACTGCTTGGTCCTCACGATGCGGGCTGCGGAGCAAAACAAGAGGGATGTTATCTACCGTATAGACACATACAACACACACACACACACACACACACACACACACACACACACACACACACAGTATTGTGATCCAGTCAATATCCTTTTGCCTACTATACTAACACTCTACAGTATGCTGAGTACGGCTGCAGGAACACAGTATCGGCTGCTAACATTAATCATGTCTGGTGAACTGTGGTGTATTCATGTGATAAGGTTTGGCTGTGAGTCGTCTCGCTTTCCTTACTCGTCTGATGCATCCCTGAATGTCACAGAACAGAACAAATAAACCTCTTTTCTTGTTTTCACTACCACAATACATGGTGTACTTTTCCCAAATATACCAGTAAATGTTTTTAATTGTAATTATTCTAAAATTGAGCATATTGTTCACATATAATCATTAACGTGCATGCACCAGAGAACACTAATTTGGCAAGTCTTGCATTACCCAGGCAACAGGCTGTACATTGGTGATTTCACTAATTACAAATAAATGAGTAGCTCTTGAACTCAAAAACAATTTCTGGTAACAAACATTTCCTCCACTGACTTTCTGCAAAAGCAGCCTCGCCTTTCAGTAACATTTGACTTCTCTTTATTTCATTTTTTAAACAAGAGATTGCTGTTTTACACTTCCAGTGAAAGATACAGTGTAAAGGTCTTGAGCCATCCCATATAAAGGTCTTTATATTTTGCTTTCAAAGAGTCAGACTTTCTTCTATTTTTAATATAGTCCTGAGGAATAGTTCTCCAGACTTCCTGAAGGCTCTCATTTTCACTCCAGTCCCTGTACCTGTCCACATTCAGACGAATGTTTTTTGTTTCTATAAATCAGTCAAAAATATGAACTTAAGGCATGACCCGGTGAAAAACAGGTACAGATGATAAGAGATGATCAAGTCTGAATGCTCAGTGGTTGGATCAGACGAGAGGGGAAATGAGGTTTCTGCTAAGGTTATGCTAAATGCTATTTTTAGGCACTTTGCAGCTTTTCATACAGTAGTAAAACGATTCCTCCCACTTCTTATAGTTTTTGCACAGTACTGTATATTGCCTCTATGTGTTAATGTGTACATGGTGGGCTGACGGGGTTGGATGAAGCAGGAACTAAAGATGAATAAATTAAAATGAAATCTAATTGTCTTATATCCTATGTTGTAAAATGTCAGAGGTTACACATATCGCTGCAGAGAACAAAAACAACTCGGATCGAAATAGTTTGGCCATCAGCAAGGCCTAATCAACAAGGTTTTCGCCACTGACAGGAAAAATGTTAGTTATGTAATATCACACTGAAGATTTATTATATGTTCAAGGGATGAACGAAGTTTTAAATCCATACCGGTACTACTGTATGTACCCAAAAGAATTATATTCAAAGAATTAACCATAGACGTGGCGGACAGTCCTGTAAATCTCATGCATTATATTTCCACTTATTCTGTTTTAGATAATCAGCTCTGTTAGCATCTCGATTTGGGATTCAGTCTTGTGTTAGAAGTTAATTAGCTTCGTAGTCGTAAATAAAAGAACACAGATGGTTCAGAAACAATTCAAAACAACTTGGAAGCAATTATTAAGGAGTCATACCATCATGTCATCTTAAAAAAAATAAAAGAAAGAAAAGATGCCTTGAGATGTGTTTACTTGCTGAACGTGCTTCTGTGACTAGTTCTGGATGTGGGTTTTGGCAGGCAACTGCTCTCTCCCCTTAGTATGGCAGACAGTACTGTATCATCCTACTTTCACTCATGCTGCGACTGAGAGTTTGTATAATTTGCGATTATTAGAACACCTGAGACGTGTTATACAGTATATATATATAATGTAGTTAAACGTCCCAGTGCTGTTACAGTCTATTACCACCATTTCAGAATCAGATTGTTCGGTCGATACTTACTGTATGTATAAAATAGCTCAAATAACCACTCTTTACAATTGAGGTGTGGAGAAAAGCATCTCAGATATTTGGAATTATTTTAAATTTGAATGAATTGTGCAGTGGACATACTTTACATGCACCAGAGAACACTGATTTAGCAAGGCCTGCAACACTCTGGCAACACACACTAATGATTTTATTAATTAAAAATAAATGCGAAGTTCTTGAAGGGAACAGAACATTTCCCGAGCAGAATGCTTATCTTCTCCAAGTTATTTTCTCTCACTGACATTCTGCAAAAGCAACTTTTCCTTTCTGTATAACCATAGTTCCGTTCGCTCTTTTCTTTTATCTGTGCTGGAAAATAATGTATTGAACAAAATAATTTCTCAGACATGAACCTCTTGCAATGTAAAGTAAATTCAATGCACTTTTGAAATCATCAGAGTTAGCAGGATAATCTTCTGACCCTTAAATGCAATATCTGTCAGCACTTCTATAGCTTGTAAGAAGCCATTTTACTCTGAATTTCTTGTAAGCCTTAATCAGGGGACTGCTTTAAAAGCCTCTCAGCAGAAAGCTGCAATTTGTGTCTTTAAAAGCTGATCATATTTTAAATGAGTGATTATTGTAATTTTATAGAAGTCGCTATCCATTCCATCGTCATTAGTATGTATTTTCCTGGTGCAAATATCACCATTTGTTAAAGTGGAGGATTTGATGTAAAATGCACAGCGCACAATAAGATCCATTACTGCGGATGTGAATTAAGATTATCTGGTAGATTTCCGTGTGTGTGTGTGGGGGGGGGGGGGGGGGGTCTAATATGAGAAATCAATAATCAGCAGTTATAGTAATGAAGCGTTAACAGCATCACCTCTCTGATCCTCAATTTACAAAATGACCACACAAAGGAATATTTTAATAAGGAAAAAAAAAAAAAAAATTCTGAAAGAGAGTATTGTGGATAGAAGAGGTACATTTGCAAAAAAGTATAAAAACATTTTTTTTGTAAAGAAGGATTACTTTGCCTACATATTTGTTATCCAGAGTTATTCTATAAAACATTGCTTATATATTTTCAAAAGTTATTTTAGGCGCTATTTTCCTTGACATATGGCATCACCCTGCTTATTACCTTATGTACTGTACCTTGGCTGTAACTGCTGATGTGTCAGTGCATGAAAAGAACAAATAAAAAAGCAGATGCAATGTATTGCATTATACTGTAGCCTATTGTTAGCACTAATGAAGAAAGTGTAGTCTGATGTGTAAATAACTGAGTTCAGTAGGTGGCTACACGCAAAATCAATTCACAGCTTAGACTTACAGTACTTCACACTGATTGCTGAAAACACTTAAAACACTTCATATGTTCAAGGCAAAGGCAAAAAAAGATTTCTGATACACCAGGGTTAATGTCTTAGCCTTTTCCATCTAAAAGAAACATACAAAAATGTTTGCCAAGGGAGTACGAATGGCTGTACTCTAAGGGAGGGCATGGCATACCCTCGCTCCTTTGGATAAAACACTGAAATTATACATAAATCTTGTATCATGTGGGATCATTAAATCATATGCCTCTGTTACAACAAGACAATAAAACACCAGCAGGAAAAGCACTCTAATAAAAGTGCCAATATGAATGTGTGTATACATCATTCCCTAAATGATGTTTTCTTAACAAATGCCTTCTTCCAATGGGAAATATACACTCTCAATATTAAACATACAGTAGACAGATGCAAAGAGCCTGAGTTAGTATTGTTCTTAAAATATATTATTTGTAGGCTGAACCATTCAACTAAAATGGTTCAAAACACACATTCTGTTTAAAACAATATCTAATTTAAATTTACAAAGCCTGTTAGATGACTTTATTTTCTTACAGTACCATGCAACCTTGCTGGGTCTAGACCTGACCAAGTGAAGCAACCCCAGATCACAACAGTGCATCCAGAGGCCTGTACAGTGGGCTCTGAGCATGGTACTTCATGCAGTTCCCTTAACCTGATACGCCCATGGCTCTGGCATAGGGTCAATCTACAGTAGATTCATTAGGGTGGTTTTCCTACAGTATGGCCACACAGCTGTTTAGTCCCAGTCCTGTGAGTTCTCGTCACATTGTACATGTGAAAAAAAAAGTTATTAGATTTTTTCCACAATGCAATTAAATGTTTAAGTGATGGCATTTTTTTTCTTTTTCGGAACAAATAAGGCCAGGGAGTTTATAATAACTTGATGTAGTGTGTAGATTTTAGAAACTAAG
>JAQMYG010000004.1:13733645-13745747 GCA_030014215.1 Clariallabes teugelsi
CGCGTCAAACAATCTACAATAAATACCTGATTCTGAACGAGCTAGTCATGAAGTTGAACGCGTTCTAGCGCACTTTTTTATTAAAACCAATATAAATACGACAGTGCATATATGAGCATTTATTTCATGACATAGTAGAGGAAGCGGAGCTTCCCTTGTAGTCTTAGAGCAGCCGTCACTGATGGAGCGGTAAGATAAACCTGGACTGCTTTGGCCAGCACTCTTTTTATTTTTGAGGGCTTCTGCTATAGGTGCTTGAGTGAGGGTTTTACTTACAAGATTTAGCTGATGCCTTTACGGATAACTTTTCATACTCAAATTATTCACGCCTTGTTGATCTTAAGTGATGAATAAGGTTTGTTGTGTTAAAGCTTTTGGCAGACATTCCCCCATGTTTTTTTTTTGCCTTAGAAAATACATTGCATATTGCAAATTTGCCAGACTGGTGATGGCATGTTGATGTAGCTGTCGATATAGTTTGTATCATCACAATAATATCGATTTATGTGATCAGCCAGTTCCGATCAGTAAAAATTAAGTGATTACTGTATTAGCTGATTCCTTTAATTACAAGCAACCCCGTCACATTTTACAATACAAGTACACATATTTGAGTCAATCAAAACACATGGGTATACCGGGGATGCACACAAATCCATAAATGTACACATACTTAGACAATACTTCAGTGTCAACCAGAATGCAAGAGTGTTTGTTTATTGTCCTTCCATCCATCATCCTTTCACTCACTTAGCAGGGATATGCCACTGATGCACAATCATTTTACATCTCATTATGTATTTCACTATGTTTAATAGTTAGCTATACAATCAGTATAACAATATAACAAATCAGACAAAGATATTTGTCTTCATGATGACTTCATGTCCTTATCATTTTAATATGCTGCTCACTTTCAGTTATAGTAAGATGTTTAAAAAGAATACCAATACACTGATCCAGTCTGATTTTAAAGGTCCCATGTTTTACTATTTCGTTAACAAGTGGACACGCTTCAGATCTGTTAATGCACCAGCTGAAATATTCCTTAGATAGTAAAATTTCATACCTTAAACTCCTTCTGTCTCACTTCTCTTTCAAACATGTCTTTTCAGTGTCTGTCTAATTGAGCCACACACAGAACAGCAGAGCTGAGCAACAAGCCAGGGGAGGGGATCTTCTTATATAAGGTTATATTTGACCCCTCTAAATGATTAAAAATGACTAAAAAGTGAATTCTGCATTATAGGACGCTTTTTAAGCTTTGTGTTTGGATTTAAAATCTTCATATACTTATTTCTAAAAGGGCATACTGTGTCTCGATCTTTTTAATTTTTTACTTTTTTTTTTTATTTCATCTTGTCTATCCAATCTGCCCCTTTGTTCATGGCTTGCATCAAATTTTAACACAATAAGTTGTTTAAAGCTTCGTTCTAAGTTCAATGGTGCTCAGTACGCCTACTGTAGCTCTTTTGTTTTATGTACAACTGTTCCTCCTTTTTAAATTTATCTTTTTTAACCCATTTAAAGTGCACCACATTTCATTTAATTTTGGTCTACACACATTGTCAGGAAAAAAGACTAATTGCCTTGAACAGTAGTTAAGAGAGAACAAAAGTCTTAATTATTTGGATTTTAGTTTTGTTTTTAGGTATTTTCCAAGTTTTGATTTCTGATTTGGTTTCCTGTTTCTTTTATCCCTAGTTATGTTCAACACAATTGGCACTTGTAATTGTCAAGCCAAATTATTTTATTTCATCTGCTGCCCATCCACACTGATTGTTTTATGTCTTGTTTAATCTGCCTCCTGAGCTTTCTTTATACAATTTAAAAAGTTTTTAAAAGTTTTAAAAATTGTTGCCTCCAGCTCAGTCTGGTTTTTGATAAAATCTGTTAAATCATATCATATGCTGTGATCTTGGCTTTTTTGTCAGTTCTGATGCCTTTCATTCTTTGGGCATTTTTTATCTCGTGTAAAAGTGTTTTACACATGTATTCAAAACCATCGGTTAAATGATTTTGAAATTAATTCACACTTTTGATATTTTTACAAAGTTTTGGAAATAATTTTATCTGGTGCATTTATTACAAGTTGTCTATCAGTTTCAAGTTCTATCCAATATTCATCAGTGCTAGGATTTGTCTACAATCTTCTGAAGGCAAAATTCCGAAGGCATCTCTTTCTTTGTTCCCTCTATTTCCTTCTCATTCCTTATATGGCAATATTTCCTATGGTTCATTTCCTTCTCTTCTATTTCCCCGGATTTCCATAGAACATGCAAATGGGTATGTAGTAACAGATGGACATGACACCTATGCACTTTGTAATCACTCACGAAATGACCCATGGCTTAAAAATCTCTTCTCCTGTGAATAATCTAGACAACATCAGACACTTTTTCTTTCCCAGCCGGCAAGCGTGTCAGACTCGGCTGGTAAGCATGGCGAAAAAAAGCAAATCCTCCCTCGTTTTAACAATCTGGAGGTTCAATCCGGTCTTATCATTTTAAACTTAACAACCAGGCTTATCTGTCTTCGTTTTTCTATATATACACTATATTTCACCTACATCTGCATTTCTATAAATGCAGATTTAGGTGAAATAAAAATAAAGGTGACATTTGCACGATATAGTTTTTTTATAACTCATATGCATGTCACATCTAAGTTATCATTTCACGGTGTGGATCAAGTTAACCTTATCAGTCTTATTCTCGGGAGGGGGTGGCTAAGGTGACGTCACCTCAGGTCTCCCCACCGGGAACCTGACTGGGCGCACCTTTAACACTGTATAGTCATGTAGTTCATAAAATCAGTTACATTAAAAAATTATTCACTTAATTTAAAACCAGTCTGCATATCACCAAGTTGAACTGGTGAATTTGACAATGTTAGGAGGTGAGTAATGCTATGCTTAGCAAAAAGAAATAAATAAATAAAATCATTTTTTTTTAAAAGAAAGAAAAAAGTTGAAACAGGCAAAAGATAAAAGCATACAGCTATGCTTTCTTTTTATACATATAATAAACATGTGGTAAACATATGTTGCTAGCTAACGTAACATTGTAACATATAATTTCAGACAGTAAGGTCTGTAGCCTGCAGCAAAACCACTATAACCTAACTTTAACACTATTGATTTGGTTAACTTTCACTGAAATTACACCATAAAGGTTTTCTGGGACTGTATTGACCAGGTCCTGAGCTCAGTCAGAAGAAATTCCAATGTTGTAGGCTAACATAAAAGACATCTCTATTGTGCTGGAATTTTGTATTTAATTTTTTCTGATATATTGAGTCGTCAGTGGTGACTGTGTGTACAGTTTGTCAAGGAGGTTGTATGGTTTATTTGGTTACTATTCTGAAAGTTTGATAAATTGTGCATAATTATAATAATTTTTTTGTCATCATTTTGTTAAATCGGTTTTATTATTATTATTTTTATTATTATTTTTCCCAATAGTCTAAATAAACTGTGTAAATTAAGCAGAATGGTGATTTATTTATTTCTTTTTGGCAGGGCGTTTGTCTAGCAGTCGGGCAGCCCCTCACGCCCTGAACTTTTGCAATTGTTTAAGTGTAAGATTGTGTGTGTAATTTCATCTTAATTGATAGATGTAGTACATTCAGTTATTTTTTTTATATTGGGCAAGTTGATAAGAAATCACTCATAATAATTTGTTCTGGATCTTTTTTTTTCTTCTGTTTTCTATAAGCATCCATTTTCAACAATTTTTGCTCTCTCTCTCTGGTTTGAAGTTTCATATAATCCGAGACAAGTTCATTATAATGGTTCAAAGACATGGAGATATAGGGTGACTCCAAAGTACCCATGGTGTACAGTATGTACACTGCCTGGGCAAAAACAGAGTTTCAGATGGGTCAAAATATTCGCTTACATCAAGCAAAGAAAATATCAAAGGAGAGTTGAAATCATTGGAATTGAATACTTTAATTATTTTTATTGCCTTTGGTGATGGACATGCTCCTTTCTGCCTTTTGTTTTAAATAAATTTTAACACAATGTATTTGATATTTGTGGATGTACGAATATTCAGAGTTTTACTTGAATCAATCATGACAGTTCCTATCTCTCCACTCGTCCCAGCTGTGGTACCCCTGTCTGTCTGTCTGTCTGTCTGTATTTCTCCCCTCTGTCCAACTGGAGTAGCAATTCCCATTTGCATCTCTCTGCTCACTCCATTTGTAATATCCAGGTCTGTTTGTGTCTGCCTGATCTGATCGAGTGTGCAGTCAGTTCTGATTTTTGGTGATTTTCATGGAAAGTCAGAATCCTTGCTGCTCCTGTGTACTTTAGATTAATTGCTGTTGCTGTCACTGCTGGTAGAGGAACTGTTCTCAGATGGTGGAGGCTTTTCCTCACTGGTGTCTGCTTTAGTTTTCTTGCACTTTTGGAAGTTGCATTGTGTCCACTCTGTTACTGTGTGATATGGTACACTGGAAGTCTTTTTTTTTTTTTTTTTTAAGAAAACAAACAAGTTCATTATTGAATCTTTATTTACATTTATGTCCCACATTCCCACACTTCCAACATTTAGTGTCACTGCAGTCTTTGCCTTAATGATTACAGCAATACATATAAACCAGCACTGGACCTGCTCTAGGAAGGGGATCCCCAAGAAATGTTTTAATAGTTCGAACACTTTTAAGGGAACACTTTCCATGAGAAAAGTAGCCAAGAAAATAAGAAGAAAAAAAAGCCCAGCAGATTTTTTTAAAGAGCATCGATCTTGCATCTTCCTTTCATGTGGCACTGGTACCCAATTATACAGAGTTGGAAGCAACTGGTCCTTTTTGGTTTTCTCTGCAGTCATCTAAAGATCTAGGTTTAAACTAGAAATGATTATTACATTTTTGCTTATTTTAAGATAAAATATCCCTTTATTCGTCAAACAGCAGGGAAATGTCTTGTTTTATATCCACCACAAGGGAGAAAATAAGACACATCACTTTTCTACTATTTCTACTATTACTCCTAAACTGACTTCCATGCTTGTGCCTCCGTCACCCATTCCTAACACTCTTCTGCCATGCAAAAATGCTCATTAAAATGAATGAGGGATAAAACTCTTCTACATGACCAGGGATGTGTACTGATTTGCAGCAGGAGCCCTTAAGCAAGGCATCTCTCATCACAACCATGTTTCTGCTCCTTTCCCAGCAGAGGAGGCTCATCTCAACTGTTTATTTTTAGGTGCGGGGCATATTTAGGAAAGAAAGAGTGGCATGGTTACTGAACCACATCTTATTGCTCAGTGAACGTGTGCGGTTTTCCAAGAAGGGATGGCGTGATGAGTGAATCATAAATGAGCAAATTAAAGCCATTTCCTGTTAAGCAGAGTATCGACGGAGTATGACTCAACACCTGAAAGAGGCCTCTTCCCTTTACCCTGGTATGACATTTGACTCACAACTGTATTTGTCCAAGGTCTAAGAAAGCTTCATCTGCTCTATGACATGTATATTTATAGCTCCCAGATCCTGAGTGATGGATGAAGGTTAAGTGTCTTGGATAGGGGCTCCCACGGAGGGGCAGGGGCTGGCATTTAAGACAACAGGAGTGCTCTAAAGTCCTTCGCCCTCTCCTCCAACCCCCTGCATCATCACCTCCATCCTTCACTCAGCATTACAAAAGGTCCTCCTGATCTGTCCTACTCGGTTGACACTGACTGAGTGTATGATTAACTTAGCAAGGGGAGGGCTCAGTTTGTTATTATAATGGCTCTCACTTCAAGCCTCTCTAACTTAATGAGAGGAGCAGGAGCCTGTCTCCAATATTAATCCATACCTGATTTATGGCTCTCCTATCTCTCCTGAGCCATCATTTGTATTCATTTGTCTATGCTTTTTATCTGCATGCATTCCGTTTTGTCACCACAGTGTTGTTATTATTTTTTGCCAGCCGATGCAATATAGAGTCACACCTTCACAGCGAGACCTATGAGTATTATTAGAAGTAAGGCTGTTGCATAAGAAATTGCTTAGGACTTTAATTTCTTATAAGATTTAGTTTTACAAGTATATGAATAACCCTACATGAGTCATATTTTTAACAGGCATTTTCATGATTGTAATTTCTTATTATGTTTCTTGGGTTACATGGAAGGGACAAAGCCATACTTCAAGCCTCGATCTCAATCCTTTCAAGCAGAACTCCCAGAAGATCCTTATTTTATCTTAGGAAGATAGTCCTAACCCACCCTTACACCCCCACATACAGTAAAACCCCTGCTTTCCTGCGATGCATGTAAAAGCACACATTTGACTTATTTTCATGTCGCAATTTTAAAGCATTACTAACACATAAGTACAACACACTCTAATCAAGTTCCTTTCAATAAATATGCTCATGAACACATTAATTTACACCTCGGTATTTATTACACTATTTATTACACAAGCCCAAAAAATTATTACATTGAGTATAATATGTTTCATTCATGTTGATTTTTTTTTAAAATAAAGGGTTAAAGTAAAGTGCATGAGTCATTTTATAAGCTGGGGTGCATTTCACATGTTAATAAGTTCTCAATAGACCAAATAGTGGTTCAAGTTGGTAAATTATTTCAGTTGAACAAATCTGATACTATAGTTCAAAAGCATAACATTAACACTTTTCTCTTGCCTGGCTGACCACTTCTCATTTTTATGAAGAGTTTAACATCATATTTGAAAAAATAACTAAAATCCTAAAGAATCTGTAAACCTGTAACTGTAAAATGTAACTGTGTAGGTAACATTGTTGATGGTCAATTAATATACTCAATGACAATGGACTATTGCAGATCAAATAAAAAAAAAACATGAAGACGTGTTTAAAACATACGTAAGCCATAGAGGGAAGACTGGGATCATTTGATGCTGGTCATTTAGCATTGAGACAAACAGTATGTAGTCATTATGTTGAAACCAGGAAGCCCTCAACTGTAAAATATTAAACAGACTTAGCATCAACAGACATGAATGAACCCCAAATTATATGAATTACATGAACATTTAAATAGTATTTACAACTAATTCAGGAAGCCTTAAAATGGTATGATGTGCAGTATAGTACCAAAAAAAGACTGCTGACAGCTCACCGGGACTGAGACGGCTGTATGAATGTAGGTTCGCTAATTAGTCATAACATTAACAGTACATAACATTAACACCACATAATTAACACAATAACATCACTTATTAATTATACCAGTAAACTGGTAACAGGATCATGGACACAGCAGATTCTCAAGGTCAGTCTGATCCCACATTACAAACAAAGCCGCACAAATTGCTGAAAAAGATCAATCCTGCCCATGATAGTAAGGTACCAGAACCCCGAGTGCACCACAGCCCACCACATACTGTATGCGGCCCAGTAGGCAAAGAGCCCAAGGCCACTATCAAGACCTCCAAATTTCCCAGCTCTAAATCCGATTGAGCACCCAAGGGATGAGCTAGAGAAACAAGTCTGCACAATGGAGCCCCACCCCGCAATCCACAGAACCCAAAAGGATGTGTTTGTATGTCTGTATTAACGTTAATGCAATTAGTGAGTTTCGGTGATCTTTACGTTTACTTGTTTTCTTAACTTTTGCTTTAACTCCCTTACTCAAATACACACATTCTTGTGAATGTTCCTCCTCGTGTGTTACTCTTTTTCACTCCTCCACTCCACCTGCTGTCAGTTCCTCATGTACTTCTCAGATTGGAGAATCAATGGAGCAGGAGTTACAGTACCCTCTCTGCATTGCTCAAACTCCCAATGCTGTATGTTCAGTTCACTGCACATCTACACTGAACAACTGCAGCAATTACAGACATGAGGGAAAAGAAGTGCATGAATTATTCAATTGTCCGTGTCCACCACATTTTACTTCCCCAATAAAGATTAAAAGCATGCGTGTGCACACACACACACATACATATATACAGTACATATAACGTTTACTGTAGAACATTTGGTAACTCCTGGGAGCTGAGGGATGGGGCAGGCGATTGGAAGCCAACACTGACTACCTAATTATGTGTTTTATCATTGCAGTCACAATAAAATGTCCGAGCAGTAGCCTGGGCACATGTACATGCATCTGTTCCCTTGTTCTTTTAATAAGGGACATAAAAGAATCAGCATGGCCCTGTTATTTTTATATCCAGCAAAAGCCAATTAAGATTCACAAAACAACTTTGCATTGTAACAGCAGATGGTGGCAGTGTCCCTTTCCGGGGCTTTAGATCTCCTTTAAATGCATTAAAAGGGAGAGGCATGGAGCCTGATTTTTCTTATCACATTCACGCACATGTCTAAGCATGCTGCCTACAAAGTAAAGAACATAACCAGTGAAGGCTTTTCTTTTTTACACTGCGTTGGAGTGCATGTTTTCTGAGCACCAGCAAGGGGCATACAAGCATTAGTTTAGCTGCCTGTCCATCATGTTGAATGCACTTAAAGGTGCTCGACCTGCTCCTCCTTCCTACAGCACTGTATACATAGCAATCAAAAGTGACTGACAAAATAACCATGTGCATCAGGCTGGAGCTGGGCAAAAGACAGTTCTTTTAACAGCAGATGGAATTCCTAGATCGGCCCAGGTGTCTAAATGTATAGTTATCTGGAAGGCAGGCTGAAAGAACCTCAGGTCAATTGGACCTGAGATGATTGCATCTTTGGCTAGGGTTACAATCAGAGAAGTCCCCTGCAGTAAATAACACAGGGAGCCCAGGACCGGATCAGCACTTTATTTCTTTGAGATGATAAGAGATGGTCATCTGAGAACAGAATGTTTCCCACACAAGGCATTAATTTAACATCTGTCCAACCGACCCAATACAGTTCAAAAGATCAACATGAAATACAATAAAGTAATGAATAAAAAATAATCAGAAATCATTTTTTAATTCTTATTATTTTTGACAATTTTTAAAGAGGACACTGCTGGGAGACTGGTAGTGCCAATAATTCTAGAGGAGAAAAAAAAATGAGCTGCTGCCTGCCAAATCCGACATTCAAAAGCAGTCACTTTCAGCAAAAAAAATAAAACAAATAAAATAAAATAAAACAAATAGGTGAATAATCTGATAACATTATGTCCCCTTAGTCAAGACTTTGCCACCTTAATAACTTCTATGTTGGACCAAATTGCCTTTAAACTGTCCATGTTGTGTCTCTTGATCTTTCTGGAATTTCATCAATCAATCAATCAATCAATCGTTCGGCCTGTCTATCTAGTGCTATTTAATGTAAGAACAAGCATCCACCAATGCACTGACAGTTTAATGACTCACCTCACGCTTAAGATCTCCTAACACAAGGCTGAATCCAAATTCCTTCTCGAACTCCGGTGTACTAGCTTTACATTTTTTGCTATATGGGATTTGACCCCATAACAATTAGTACATAAAGACATAAAGAGAAATTTAAGAGATTTACAGGACTATCCACCACCTTCATGGTTTTTCTCCTTGTGTTTTGGTTATGTGGTAGCCGTAAGAATTTAAAAATGCCTTTATCCCTAGTTATCTGTACTGTATATGAGCAACATATTCTGAATATCTGTTTGCTTTATCCGTCTCTATCCTTTGCTTTATCTCCCAGATAGATAAATAATAAAATAATAAAAGTATATCCATTTGTGTCATTATCTACACCTTGCAGAAGCTGGCCAATACCCTTAAAAACAGGCTTTTTGGTATTTAGAGGAATTTGTAATCTGAATGCTGAACCACCACTGTGACAATACTTCCAGTTTCAGAAAAAGGAAAAAGAGATTTATTTGTTTAGCAGGGCTAATGAAAATATTGACTGGAAAACAGATGGACACAGATATTTGGGGGCGAAAAAAATTCATTTCAAGCCCCATCATTGGTTATTATAATACTTATACCCGATCAATAGTGAAAATTTGTGAGGTGAGGTTGGACAAGACCCCACTGTGGAATGTGTGAAAAACAAGGGGCTGACTGTCAAAGTTAGTGTGGTGTCAACGTGTAATTGCATTTCCTTGAGATAAATTTCATGGGGATAGTGCAGATTGACGTATAAATAGAGAAAAATCTTTGCAAATGAAAGAAGTGTTGATATTCATAAATTGGTAACACTCTGAAGGGCATTTGGGGAGAGCTTCGGGCACTTAGGTGAAGAAAATATTGGAAGAATCCATCCCTAATTTCCACATAATGTCTATTTAGAGCCCAGAAAACAAGATTTCATTGGCTAAAACTATTCTTTTTCAGGAGGATTCCAATGAAACGGTATTTGCCTACAAAACCTATTTGCCTCAATCTTACAAAATACATTGTTGTGTACAGACAATAAACTGAGGACTACATGATGTTACTAGCCACTCATTACATCCTCCTTTATCTTTGTAGAGATTAGTTCTGTCAGTGTTGACCTTTTCAGGCAGTTTGGTCTTGTGAGTTCATACCACTGTAAGTTATTTTTTTCTTCTTCTCCTTCTCTGTTCTCTTTTAAGAACGCTGCAGTTCTATGCTCCTTACATCAAACCAAAATGGTGTCCGTACGAAACCTTTGAATATTCAAGTGTTCATATGCATGTGGGATGAAAGGATTATGAATATAATAATGACTAACACACATTATATGCTGCCATCTGTGTTCTTCTCCAATATGGAAGTGTTGTGTGAAACTCTGCATTAGTTCAACTCTTTCTGAGCCATTGTTCTGCTAGATTTATGATGCATACTTCAGGTGTGAAAACACATCATTTTTCATCTTTATCTCTCTGCAATCTGAGCATGTCAGCATGCCAGAATTCAATTTTATTGGCACTCATTCATGTTGCCAAGAACAGGCTAAAACTGTTTACTTATTAGTAATTCAAAGTGCTGCATATCAATAAGCCCTTTAAAGTTCAAATGATCGTACTCTTTCCTCAGCTTCTGTTGTACGCTGTGAGATATTATTAAAATATGCTCTTTTGAAATCGTGCTAATGCAGAATATAAATAAACGTTAAATAATAAAGCTGTCCTTTTGATATCCAACATTTATTAGGGATATAACAATACACTCATATAGAGATCCCATTTAATCCCTAATTTTTCTTACCCATTACTTTTTAAAAATCAATAATTTAAATGCAAAAAAAAAAAAAAAAAAAAAAAAAACTGACCAGTCTGGAGCTGAGAGGCCAGCGTTTCAGATATGAAGCAGGCAGTTCGATTATGGTTCCAATGTATTGAGAATTGAGAAAACATTCTTCCCTGATGATATCAAAGTAATAATGAAACGCTGGGATAAGTGCATTAGTGTAGCAGGGGATTTAAACAGAGGAATAAAGGTTCCACAAAGTTATTAAAAGAATATAACTGTTCTGTTATTCTGCACAATAAAAAGTCTCGGTTTGACTTGAACATCCTTTATATTATTTAAATAATGTCATGGATCACAATATAGTGTTTATGTTTATTTGTTATGAGATATCTGTCAATATTTGTTCCATACTGTACATTGTAACATTGTGGCAACTACTGTATATAAACAGCATCTTTCTTTCCAACGTCCCTGAAACTAATTAAAAAATATATATAAAAATTCCTGACAGTAACAAAATGCTAACAACGGATATACTTTCCAAACGTGCTAGATGAGCAAGATGACCGTTTATACAGTGGAACCTTGGATTACGAGCGTAACTCATTACGGAAGCTGGCTCATATTCCAAAACACTCGTAAACCAAATCAAATTGTCCCATAAGAAATAATGGAAACTCAAATTATTCATTCCACAGCACAAAAAAAATAAATACATAAAAATAATTAACACAAAATATAAAGTAAAAATTAAAAAATTAACTTTTACCTTTAAAAAAAAGAAAATATAAATCCAGACAGATAAGTGTTTCCGTTGTGCGCGCAGACGCTCTGTGTGTGTGTGTGTGTGTATGTATGTGTGTGTGTGTGTGCGTGTGAATCTAAAGTAAGCTCCCCTCTCCCCCTTCTCGTCTTACACAGTTACCCTTCCTCCACTCTTCACACGCGCGCACACAACGGAAGCACAGTTTTATCGGAAAAATAAACAAGAAATCTCTCTAATGACACTCGATTGAGCGACACACTAACGGAATCACTGCTGTA
>JAQMYG010000004.1:13765339-13780339 GCA_030014215.1 Clariallabes teugelsi
TCTGACTAGCGTTTACACACCTCTGACTAGCGTTTACACACCTCTGACTAGCGTTTACACACCTCTGACTAGCGTTTACACACCTCTGACTAGCGTTTGCTCACCTCTGAATAGTATAACACAGCTTTGAAATTTGCTAAAGTTTCCTCAAACAGCCTCGTAACAGCTCAGGATATTCATATTGTTGTTCTCTATTGACCTGATTAATCAGCATTTACAGTACCTCGACTGTCTACTGTGACAATCACACTGTCACTTGTCAGACAGTTGATCAATTAAAGGTTGACAACGTGGATATGTGGCGAGGTTTGATGCGTGGAAATGGCAAACCTCTTCTGGTCGATGCCAGCAAAATACCTCAAACACAAAGTGAGACCAACAACAACACAAAACTGTGCTGTGAATATTATTTTATATTATTATAGAGCTAGCCAAATTGTAATGTGATGTATAGTTTTATAATATTCAACTTTTTTCTCACTGAAATGCATGATGGATTGTTCAGTTCTTTGGATGGTGGCTGATTAAAAAAAAATCTTCCATAGTGTCTTTTATTATTTTATACTCTTAATGGTGAGACATCATAGACTTCAGCTATGTTCATTCCTTTTACGCTGATGTTCAACAATGAATTTCACAATAAATATTCTTATATAAAATGGTCCACCTTGATGATCACATTATTTTTTAAGAATCAATGACTTTTCTCCAATGACTTTGTATCATGTCAGCTTTCAACATAAATCTATCGCAGCAGCATGCTACTGTAGCTAAGAACTTACACTTTGGTGCTAATTTGGCCTTAGCTATTTTTCACATGAACCATGGGGGAAAAAAATCAATCATTCATTTATCATCAGTAAATAAAACCAGTGTTTAAGTAGAGGAAGAAATTTTTCTAAATGAGCATGTGGAGTGTGTGTGTGTGCCCTGCGATGGATTGGCACCCTGTCCAGGGTGTACCCCGCCTCGTGCCCTAAGCCTCCTGGGATAGGCTCCAGGTCCCCGCGACCCTGAATACAGGATAAAGCGGTATAGACCATGAGTGAGTGAGTGTGTGCAAATTTTTTCCACTATTATCTTCATGGTTGCATTAAAGCTTATTGCTTAAATTTTATATGAGTAAAAATTTTAAATTGTACTACAACCTCTGCTTCAGCTTCTAATATTTATTATAAGGAATATCTGTGCTTTCTCAACTTTTACACCTCTGTCTGTATAGAATATAAAATATAAATATAAATATGAAGGAAGACAATGATGATAAAATACTCATTTGAGAAAATGTAGACAGAAATGTGTAAAAATGGTTACTGGCTGTGGAATCTTGCAGGATTTTATTTATTTATTTCAGAAGTTCAAATGAGCAGCATGTGAAAGCATTCGGCTTGTACCTGAATTTCTCTAAATAATTTTAAACTAAATGTGCAAGTTGCAGCCTTGAGCAATGAAATAATATTTTAGAAAAGATGGTCACATGCAAATGATTATTTTACAATACTAGTGTGTAATGATACAGTGCCAGCTTTTAATTCACATAAATTCCATTCGGAACAAAAGCAGCCGATTACGTACATGTCTTTCCCGAAGTCAAACCATAACACAACATCATAAAATTATAAAAATGGTTACCATCATAATGACGCCACTGGATATTTGCATTAACTAAATGCTGCCAGTTTGTGAGTAGTCATGATTTATGTCCTCGTCTAAGTGTTAATGATTTACTGCATTAGTTATTTTACAGTACCAGACAAAAGTTTGAATGCAAGCATATTTTTCTACATTCTAGAACAATATTGGTCTTTTTTTTTTTTTAAACTGTGAAATAACACATATGGCTTTAGGTAATTAAGTAAAAACAACAGCAGCCTTACTGTCTGGCATGAAGGTCAGCTGTTCTGGAACAGGTCATCCAAGAACAGTATTGTCAAGTGCATTTAAAAAACCCATCAAGCACCGTGTAAAACTGGCTCTCATGATGACCTTCCCAGGAAGGCAAGACCAAAACTTACCTCTGCTGCAGAGGAGAAGTTCATTTAGAGTCACCAGCCTCAGAAATCACCAGTTAACAGCATCTTAGATTAGAGCCGTTATGAAGGCTTTAGAGAGCATAAGTACCAGACACAGCTCAACATCTACTGTTCAAAGAAAATTTATTGCATATTTTGGACGCATTCAGCATTGCTTTACAGTGTAGAAAAAAAAAGAAATCAGGAAAGACCATAGAATTAAAAGGTGTTTCCAAACTTTTCACTGGCAGTGAATATTAAGTGAGTAAAAGCCGCCTTTTGGGAATTTAGAGGAAAACTGGAATTAGATATTCAAAGAGCACATATGGTTGGGATGGTCATTAACTTGAGTGTAAATCACAAAACCACCCAACCTCTGTTATTGCGGGCTTCAAAACTGTAACGCACCTCCATGCCTTGCTTCAGATTGAATTACAGTACAGATGTTCTAAAAGCAAAGCCAAATCACAAGCTGTGTGTCCAAATAGTAATTTGGATCCAGACACTGACATACGTACTGGAAGCTAGATAGCCTTTGCTTTGCTCTAACCTAGCGGGGTAGCTTTAAATGAAGGTTTTAACAAGCTCAATCAAGAAGAGAGTGAGAGAAGCCTCAGCATCTCAGCACAGAACATCTCCTCGTTTCTCAAATTTCACTTTGAAGGCCTTATTTGAAGGATTATAGGAAAACAAACCAATACTGCACCAGCCATAGATAAAAGCAATGAATGAAATAATGTTTTCATAGGTATTTCTGAGCAATGAAGTAAAAGGAACACCAATCAAGCGCGGATCTGGCAACAAAGAGGTCTGCATGCTTCCAAGTGGTGGCACAGTGTTTGTCCAAAGCAATGAAACTTACTGTTTATGTGGGATGGATGGTATTATTCTCTTCCAATTAGACCAATTACTGCTTTCGCCTATGTGTGTTCCGCTGCCCTAGGACATTACATTCATTAATTTGTTCATGGATCCAAAGCCTACGCTCGGGAAACTGGGAACGAGGTGCTGAATACACGTTTTGACAGAATGCCAATGTATTGAAGGGCACCATGCACAGAAGCTCTCACACCTGGGGCAAAGTTAACAAAGGCAGAACATCTTCTGGAATATTGTGGGAAACTGGATAATCTGCAGGAATCCCCAAAGATGGTAACGTGTGCTTAGAATGAAATGAAGGAGTTCAAACTTTTAGGTAACAGCCATACTCATTGGGTGTCCCAGTGGAATTATACAATGGGCGTTCAAGTCACACCAGATCCATCGTGGATGAAGGCGTAAATCCAAATGATATTAACAGAAGACTTCAGGCACAGTACAATAATGAGACGCTTAGCCGCAAAAAAAATAATAAAACATTGTACATTTGTGAATGACAATCCTGGCTAAGGCGGCTCAGAGCCCACTGCAATTGTTCCTGTGTACATTCAGTTAGTATAACACCTGATCCTTGAAAATTAAGAAATAATCTGTTGCCAACTTGTGGAAGAGATGCATCTGTCTGTGGGAACTGTAAACACAATCATTCAAGAACACACCATTGCACATTACAGGAACTCGGCTGGCAGTTATTGCCACATCCACTATACCGTCCTGACCTCGCTCCAAGCAATTTCCACATGTTTGGGCCTTTAAAGGAGTTCCTGGGAGGCCAGCACTTCAGACATAAAGCAGGCAGTCTGATCATGGTTCCAGCATACTGATAAAAACTTGCCACCTTGATGTTATCCAACTACTGTCTACTGTAAGTGCATTAATGTAGCATTATTTAATTGTAATAGGAGTAGCTGTTCGAGGCAAAAGGACAATGGCAACTGTTACAATGCAGTAAAAATTAGAACTTGCCCATTTAGTGGAACGATCATTTTCTCTATCCGCAAATCAGCAGCGGCTGGAGTTCCCAAGATTTTTCTGTTCGTGTTTATCACACCCCACATGCTTCTGCCCTCCATCACAGTCTCTGGTATAGAAACAATCTTCTGAAAATATCGCTCATTAAAAAGTGGGCCTAGTCTCAAAATGTCAAGATGCTGTCTTTTCTAAGGTATTTTTGGGGCCTGGTTTCACTCGACTGAGTGCTCTGGTGAATTCATGGGGTGCATCCGGAGAGTTGATTTGACTTCTCACCTTCCTCTCAGACTCACTCTCTTAATACTGCATGCAGCTTGTATGTACAGTATGTACATATATAGAAGACATATGCAAAACTGTAAAATCCAGTAAATACCCTGGCATGCCTGTCTTAGGCTTACAAAACCAGCATTAAGGAAATCTCAATATCCCTAAAGGGAATTACGACCTATTTTGGTATATGACCTCTTTTCTTCCCTCTTAATTAATTTACTTGGACAAATAACGCTGTCCTTCAGAAACAGATCCACTTTTTAGTGAAAATAAGAGAGGCTATTTATACCAAAATGTTGACATGAAACAAGCAATGAATGATCATCTCTTACAACAGGAGAGAAGAGGAAGGAGGAGGTAGAAGGGAGAGAAAAGCAAATGTCTGCCCCGTTCTGCTCTACGTAACCCCTCCACACTCCCCATGATGTTACTTCTTCATAATTAAATGTGCTTGCTCTCCCAGAGGATCATGGTGCAGGTCTTTAAATGGTTAGCACTTTCACAGGTTAAAACCCCCTTCTTGCAAGAAAGTGAGCCCCATTTTTCACCTCTCAGAGAGAAGGCCAGACGGCCCAAGCTTTGGCGATTTATCTGAGGGGGCAGGAGAAGCCGTAATCACCCTTAGGCTGGTTTGAGGTCCATAAAGCCATTCAGCAGGCTTCATCAGCATGCAGTGAACACCGTGGCCCGCTTTCAGACACTGAATGCCACCTCGAAACGGTCTGTCTTTAATCTCACTCTCATTCAGCTGGCCGAGGCCATTCGGGCTTCAGCTGGGTGATAAAGACAGCTCACATCCTCTCTGCCCTTCTCTCGCTCCTCTCTGTCTGACTTCGGCTTTCTAATAACCTCCTCGGTCTTACACCACCACCATTATTAGAATAGATCATGATCAAATAGCAACAAACCTGCATAGATTGGATGAGTGTAGAGAAATCGAATAGAGCTGAATATAGCACCGCTCACAGCTCCTGAACTCCAAACCATGAAGTAGCGATTCTTTAGAGACAGTGTAAAGATAAAAGCAGCACTTAACTTCAGCAATGTTCTGTGGAATTCAAATTGATGAAAGAATAAAAAAAAAGAAAAAAAGGGAAAAAAAATATTGCATTTGCTATGAGTCGATGATCTAATTACACCTCATGAAAGCGCACATTATTTGATCAGCACTCAGACTTATGACATTCGCTATTGGCAGGAAAAGCAACAGTTTAAGCAACCTGTATATGGGTTGTGCTGACATTCTTCTTCGAGATATGTATCCTTGAGCCGTTTGTTGAACACTCCTCTAACCTGTCTGTCTCTCTCTCAGTCGACTGCATTCGGCTTCACAAACTAGCCCTCTTCATCCCATTGATGATTCTGACAAGGGCAATGATGATGAACAACACACTGCAAGAAAAACCACTGATTTTAATCTCAAACCTTTTCTTTCGCTTTGGAATATTGTGCAAAACTGTTCAAGAGAGACCAGCTCTGGGGTTTTAGACTTATATAACTATATATTTTAATTACTGCAAATCATAACCAGTTTTTTATGGTGTATACTACAAACCATTATTATTAAAGTAAATACGCTTATATGTTGTACACGGACAGGATTCTGTCCACCACCAAAAAGTCTAGTCCTTTTGCCCTGAAACCCTCTTCAAATGTACTTCAAATAGGACAGAAGTAATTGGGGGAAAAAACTATTTAAAACATTTGACCTTGCTGTGACCCTGACCCTGTTCAAATTAATTCCAAAATCTCATTAGTTCTCTGCTGGTTAAAATGATCATTTCATATAAATTCTACAAATATTCAATCACTTAATTGTACTGAGGGGTGCCATTCATTTTTTTTAAAGGGCTACTTGAAAGGTTCCCATGGTGATGGGAGTGGGGTGTTAAAAAAGGAGGCAATCTACACTGAGACACTTTAGCTTCGAAGTGATGATCAGCTCTGAAGTTCTCTCATCTCTGCTTGGGCTAACGAAAGAGTAGGATCAAGGCTTGCTTGAAGCCTGAAATCAGCTAGTGATGCTACGTCTGTCAGTCAAACCTCTACCATACTGCCTGCTCATAGCAACACCTGGAAGGTGCCAGACTCCGAATCACTTCAACTCCCCATGCTGCTGCAGCAATAAAATGAAAATGAAAATGAAAAAAAAAAAAAAAAAAAAAACACACACACCGGTTTTATATTTCACTAATATGGCTCAGACAGCATTTGGTCAGGCATTTGCTCATGAATACTTAGCAGCCGCATGAATATGCATGTGCGCTCCTGAGCGGAAGTGTTGATGCTGAGCTTTATGACCCTGCATGAGACTTAATTACAATACAAGCCACAAGGTGTCCACTTGTGGCAAAACAAATATGCACAAAATATTCAGCAGAGGCACATGATCTTCTACATGGTCCTGTGATTACTATGTTTTAGCTTGTCAGGTGTTATTCATAGGAGTGATTCGGAATAACTGATGTGCATAATCTCACAGAATTTCACAAAAAAAAAGGAAACTGGGTGAACAGGGTCAACTGCTGGTTAAATTTGAAAATGTCATCGTTTTATTTGGTATTTCCATATTTATTACTACTAGGCTCATTTAACAGTAACGAAATGATCTTCCTGCGATTCGAGATAGTTGGCGCTCTGGTATGCCTGCTCCACAAGGAAAGCGGCTATAAGTAAGACAGCTGTTTCGACCTAAAATAGTTAATGCAGTAAAAGACAATGCTAATGTAATGTTCCAAGGTCAAAATGGAAGAGGCTAATGAGATATTAAAAGGGTCTGAAATGGGGCCCTGTCATTTCTCCTAGTACATAAATAGATAAAAATGTGGTTATCTAAATGTCACTGAACTCAGTTTTTATGGTATTATTTTTGTTGTAACAAAACACAGCTAAAACCAGTTAATTCTTCATTCATTTATTAGCCATTTTCTTTTAAACTGGTTGGCTTAAACCTAATCCGGACCAAAAGGTATTGTTTATGTAGCATTACAGTCTTACAGAAAAACAGAGCAGATGAACTAACATATCAATGCGTGCTGGCTCGGTGAGACACACATACACCGACTTTCTTTCTTAGGAATGATAAAACAAAAAACGCCATAACTTAAAAAAAAAAAAAAAAAAAAAAAAGAACAATAACTAAAACGGTACCCCAGCTTGATTTAGTTCAGTGGGACTACTGTAATCTGAGTCTCAGATGAAATTTGGAATGTATTTTTGCATGGAAAGAGGGTTATCGAATTTATAGTAACCATCATGTACATCAGGAATCGTTTAATATACAAATACGAATCCTAGAAACATTTGGTCTTAGTATTTGGTATGGGTTCATAAAAGCGTAAACTATTGGGGAATGTTAGAAAATCCCTCCTGGTTGAAGATCATTCATAAAACTGCTTGAGAAAATGCCAAGTGTAAACAGGAATACTTCTAAGAATTGAAAATATACAATTTATTATTTCTTAATCATTTGATTATAATCACCATAATATTAATGCATTTAGATAGTAAAAGACTATGATAGATTAGACATAGTATCATTTAAAGCAAATAAAAAAAAATAAAGAAAACTGTTCATTATAGTTAGCAGTCACTTAAATTATTAATGTGTAAAGATTATTAATGCATATCTCTGCAGGGGTCCCATTAGTATAAAAAGTGTCAAATCTACATCAACAAAAATGAAAGATATGAAAGTACCATTTACATCGATACAAATGCTTGTGTTAGTGACAGCAGAAAAAATTATAGATTGCGTAGTACTGCGATGCATTTTAATATTTCATATCATTCAAATTAAAATTTAAAAGAGATTTACATCTCATGTCACAACCACAGATCCCACACACATCACTATGACATAGCATAGTCTCACAGATCACCCCTTGCTGAGCTGAAATACAGTTATTTCTTATGATGTTATGAGTGTATTAGAGCAGTGTACCGTGGTTTTCCAAATAAGTGAAGGTTGTTAAATTTACCATATAAGGACATTTTCAGGAAATATATTCCTTGATATCATTTCATGTTGCTATGTATTTATTTGGCCTGCACTCTTTAGTGCTTGCCAGGGGTTAGAGTATGACCGCCTCTGGGCATGTGCCCCAGCGCATGGCCTGTTTGTGTGTGCTGGTTGATAACGGATGGCATCCAGCTTCCACTATTCAGTCCCCTGTAGCACATGCGGTGTGGCCTGATAAAGCTGAAAGAATCCGCTAGACACACCAGCACACTGCACAGGTACACACACACACACGGGGGAAAGCAAGGAAGGATTTTATTTTTGCCTTTTCCCTTTCACAGTAGAAAAATGATTATGACAGCAGTTATGTGGATTCAGTGTGTATGTGTGTGTGAGCAAGGGGCACATGCTAGAGAGTAAGTGCATGAGAAAATTTGGCCTCAAGCCGCCTAGCGCATCGGTGTTACGTCTCCCCTGGCGAAGGTGCTTCGGCTTGGATAAACACACTGTTTATCAGCTCTGGGTATTACGTCTGTACCTTCTGTTACATGGTGCTTGCTTTTTTAATAACGCATTGTAATAAACCACAAAATATAAAATAAAGCAGCAATATATCGATAAATCTACAAGTATAGCAAAACAACCAGTTTGTTAGTCTACCCCGAAAATCTGGGCCACTTGTCACGAATCCAAAAGACGTCCTGTAAATGTTAAGCACCGAGTAGCATGCCATGTTTGAATTTGCGTAATGAAGCCGAGACAAAGATGGCCTACAAAACCCCACGGTGTACATTAGCCTCAACCTGTCAGTCAGTGCCACTGTCTTTGCCAGATGCCTCCTTAAATAATCCTGCCACTTTCTGATGAGCAAGCATTCAAAAAAAAAAAAAAAAAAAAAGTAATAAACTACCCGTCAGTCTGAAGGTGAACAGGCCCATTATTTGTCATTTCAATCCAACTTGATACAGCGTGTCTTTTCTCCCTGTTTTTGTTAGTCAAGGCTTGTCATACTTCCAGGGAAACACATAACCGTGTTATCACTTTTTTCCCCCTTCCAAGTACAATATTAAAGCTTCGACTGTCTCAAAGGATTCACAGAGCTTTCGATTTAAAAAAAAAAAACGACTTGGTGTGTTCTCTCCCTAACGAATGTGTGCAAACTGATTGACACAGGCTGCACTGTTAAACAAGGCCAACAATGGTAAATTATTTATCTCCTTCAGCACTATCAGCTCAAGTGATTAGGCCATGATGCCCTCACACCCAAAACTTCAATCTACATATTAAATGGGAGCTGGCATGGCAGGGTATTCTGTTCCGTTGACCCTCTTTAGGTCCGCTAAATAGCATTAGCAAATTATCAGGGAGTGCATGAATAGGTTTTTAAACAAGCTTCAGAGTTCAAATTACACACTTCGAGCTTGGAGTAAAAACAGCATTTCTGGATCGTTTGTATTCGCTGCACATCATTCCAAACGTCCACCGCTATGAGATCAAGAGAGTAAACATGCTACTCGGTATTTGCTGAAACTCTAAGGCTTCGCATTCACATTACTAAGCTGAAACGACATAAATCCAATTTTCTGCCTTAATGTTACATGGATATGATTTCTGGACTATGTGGACAAAAAGTTTTGATCATTCCAAATCTTCAGTGCCAATGTGATAGGAAGGAGTCGAATAAAAAAATGAATCCAAACAGACAATTTTTTAATGTGTCTGGCTTTCTCTCAATACAATTTAACATACATGGCACGCATGATGATGGACTGTTGTCATCATTTAGTATCAGCAGTGTGGTAAAGCAATGAAAAACACAGAACGGCAATTATACCCAACAACAATACCCAAGACTAGTACCATTTCAGGAGGGACATTTCTGGTGGACTGATGTACAGGCCACACGTGGTTAAGAAATGTGAACCATCAAGACAACCAGAACCGAAGTTGTGCAGTTAATATTGCCTAAAAGAAATGACTCTACCCGTCTTTACCTTTATCTTTGACCTCATCAGTCCATGCATCGTCTCTTTATACTGTTTCCCTCTGTCGCCCCTGCAGTGCGGGTTATACGAGGTGCCTACTTCTCAGTTTTAGTCTTTCAGAGCTATGCACCTCATCCCTGCACTCTTATATCTCCTACATCGATTCAGCTCCATAATAAGAGGCGCGGATCTGTTGTCGCAAAGCCACAGAACATCTTTTCAAGATGTGGGGCAGTTCTTTATATTAGAGTTACATATATCCACTACTTTTACGTCTCAGTAGAGACCATGTGGGTAATAATTAATGGTCGTCTATGCAGATTTTCTATTCTGCATGGTCTTAAACAGAAAATAATAAATAAATTAATCAAAGATGTTCAATTTAACTGAATCTGACTCACTTCTTTTTTTTTTTTCTACTGTAGGTTCTGCTTAGTGCATCATCTAGTGCATGTCAGAAAACTAAGTGGATTACGGTCAAAATCCTTGAAGGAATTTCGATAAATTCATGTCAAATTATGTACTCTTGAAAGTCTGGCTACAGATCTTGAGTCAGATCTTGGGCATTTTAGTGTAACAAAAGTGTACTTATCTGAATTTTTGACATTTGTACAGCAATCATGGGCGGTGCTCTCATTAAATATAGTCCTGTACTTTACCAAGAGTTTGTAAAAAAAAATAATGTTTTTTAACAAGTTTGACATGAGATTAGTCTTTCTTTTGGTAAATAGTCTAATAATTGGTGCAAAGTGCAAACTAAGGATAGTAAAGTCTGAGTCCTGAAAAGGATTTCATGATTTTTGAACTTGTGGCACTTCACTTGGACTTTTAAGCTCTCAGTTGGTCTGGTGGAAGTTCACGTGGCTTTTTTGACTCGAGGTAGAGAACACCTGTAATGCATGTGCTACACTCTCAGAAGAAAGGTACCAAACTATTTCATGTTGCTGGGGTGGTATGTTTAAGAATACCCATTTTTTTTCCTCTTACCAAGAAAAGCACTTACAAAATAAGAACTGTTCAATAATACCCCTTTAATAATAATACCTCCAGACAAAGTATAACCCAACCCATAGCAAAGAAACTCCAAGATGAGATCTCATGTTGATCTCTTCTTTGTCTCCTAGACAGAAATGAGCCATCTTTGAGACTTGAATGAGATTTAGGCGTTTTCTGCATTTTCTCAAAGGTGTCTCATTACCTTTAAATCTCAGAGATAGTTTACATTTGTCTTGTGTGCAACTCACAAATTTTTTGTTTCCCCAAAGCGGTGTATACAGTAATTGTAAACTGTGCATTTGGGTTTTCTGATATGTTCTGATATGATCCTTTTTAAAATTTTTGCTTAGTCATTTTTATTTATAGTTAGTTAAAATGAAATAAAATTGAGTTCTTTATAATGGAGAATATATTCTGCTGAAAAAACGTAACTGTATTGCACAATCCTGACTCATATACAGTACTGTATATTTATTCAAACATAATGCAAAGAATGGCATACCAAGAATAGGTTGGTAACAACTAAAGTCAGATAGATATAATAATAGATGAATGTAATAGATAAATGTTTTATTTCAAAATCTAGCTTGTTTATTTAAATAAAAACCAATAATTATCCATAAAGAACTAAAATACAATATACAGAATATTTTTCATTGAAAAGTGAAGCAATGAGATAATGTTTGTGTTCAGCAATTTCTATACACTTATCATTTAAGGCCAAACCTATTTTTGATTATACATTTATGACTAAATGTTCAACATTTTTTCATGGCCACCCCAATTAAGTCTACAGTACATATAGATTCTAATAAAGACATTTTTCACAATTTCTCCCACACATGCTCCAAGCCTGCAAATGTTTAAGTGGCCAGTGTGTTAGAGAAATGTGCAGGGCATCATCAGGCCTCGGTGTCAAGTAAAAAAAAAAAAAAAAAAAACACTTTATACATCATTCATCCAGACCTTTAGGTGGTGGTAGCGCACCACCTACTTTGCCTACGGCAGATAAAAATGAAGAAGACAAAAAACCGACGATTAGGGTTTTACTTTTTTTCCGCGCCGAATTTAAAATTAATTATTGTTGACAAGGAGTCAAAATGTAAGTTAAAACCACAGAGTCTTTGGTAAAAAAAATAAATAAATAAACTGTGGTATACTTAGCTGAAATTACAAAAGGAATTAAAATGCTCCCTGTGGGTGGTTTAGCATGTGGATTAGCATATCTAGGTGACTAATATTTGTGAGGTTGAAAGTATTTTTTTTTTAATGATAAAAATCAATCAGCTGGATACAGTATTATCTTGGTAATTATATACATTTTACTTTAACTGGGTTCTTTTCAGAAGCACGTCACCTCAGGAGACCAAGAATGCAGGAGAATGTTCCGGGGTCTCCATCAGCACATCATCATCAGTCAGGTAAACACCAGCCCATGAGCAAGCTCAAGCCCATCTCTCAACCTTCAGAAAGTTTGGAATGGAGTAGCTGAATGGTGTTTAGGTAAATCTCAAATGTTTTAATATATATATATATATATTTGTTCCATTAGATACTACATCCACCACAAGAGAAGACTGATGTAGCCGGTGAGAAAGAACTTTTCATTGGCCCGTTCTTGTAGCCCTTACATACAGCAAGCAACCAATTTTCTTTAAAAAAAATTTCCATCTCCTTTTTGACTGATTATTTTCGCTGGAAGATTGTCACAATGCTGTGGACTCTGTGTAACTCCTGTATAAATCATACTATGAGTTGAGCAGTGTGACACAATCTTTATGAGGTTTTATGACATTTTGTATCATTTAGTGTCTTGATTTGCCAGATTTTGCTGGTGTCTGTTATATTGTGTAAATTGTAAATTTATTTCACTGTATGCCGTCAACTAAGTTTCAATAAAACTATAATATTTCTAATTTGTTCCATGCATCTCATTTATATCTGATTTAATCTCATCATGATGCAGTTCTCAAACGTGAAACATTTTGTCTTTGCGTCTCAGTTATGTCTCTAAGTGGGGTTTAGGAGAAATAGAAAAGACAAAGTCGAGCTTGTAATGAGACAGCTCAATTCTGTCTCATGAGACAAGAAAAGCTCATTCTGAGCAACAAAATTTTGCTATGGGAAATGCCAGATGATAGATACACATTTAATGGTACCACCACACTTTTCTATCCTTTATTCTAAGTATATTTTTTAATTGAGCTTTAATGAAGTGCCAAGGAGGAACATCTCCGTATCTTTTCCTACTTTATACACATATTCCATCTATTATCTTTTTCCAAGGCTCGATTTCCATGGCAACCACCCAAAATGAAATTTGGTTCGGCAAAGCAGCAGTAGTAACAGCATCTGACAGTAATCACCCAGCGTGCCCTTCTGGCTTACTCGCTCTACCTGCAGTCGGTACAAGACACCGTCAGGAAAAGCGGATAGTTAATTTGCCAATACAGCTGGTGGATGAGTCCATCACTCCACTGAGCCTGTGTTTATTGGTGCTGATGGCTAAGCGGAGCTCCTCAATACCACCCAACTCTACAGCACCAGTGAGGCCAATTACTCCAGGCCAGCCCACTCCAGGACTTCATGATAAGTTACTAGCATAATGGGCTGGAGGAAAAATAAATAAATAAATAAATAAATAAATAAAGGGCGGGGTGCTGTTCTTCTTCTCATTTGTATAGCAACAGTTCCAGCTTACTGTTCTGTTCGGTTTCTCCCAACCAGGCAACATTCAAGAAGGTGTTCACATCACCATAGCAACCTTAGGAAAACTGCTGGACTAAGGTCATATTTAGGAAACCTTTTTATTAAGGCTATAACTCTATAATGAGGAAAACAAATATGGTTAAACATTTCAGGTTTATGATAATTCTATGATATAAGAACTAAATGCACATTTTATCTGTCTTAACTAGTATTGTTCGACCTTCAGGATTATGGTAGAATGTATGTCGACTACACAAAGGTTTGTCCACACCTTAGAATTCCATGACCGTACAACAATGCTGAATGCGTCTAAAATATGCATTAATTTCCTTTGAACAGTTGATATTAAGATGTATCTGCTACTCATGCACTGTAAAGCCTTCATAACAACTCTAATCTGAGGTTCTGTTTATTATTTAGTGATTTCTGAGGTTCGCACCTCTAAATGAACTTCTCCTCTGCAGCAGAGGTAAGTTCTGGTCTTGCTTTCCTGCGATGGTCTTCATGAGAGACAGTTTCATCATGGTGCTTGATTGGTTTTGCAAATGCACTTGACAATACTGTTCTTGCCAGAACTATCCCAATAAGACTGAAATTCATGTCAGACAGTCAGACTGTTGTTGTTTTTAATTACATACTGAATTGTAGTTTCTTTATTATAACCATTTTACTGTGTTATAAACACTACTCATAGGCATTATATTAACCATCGCTGTGCAGTAAATAGTAACGTATCTTCCGAAATAATATTATGTACTGTATAATGCCTTATGAATGTGCTTTAACATGTTTTTAAGTCATTAAACAAAGTGATTTTCCTTCATATATCCCAAATCACAAAACTTTTTTTGGCGAATATATTCTTCTCAGCTTGTTTTTCTTGGCCAGCTACTGCTGTATTCTTTCTTAATTTATTTTCTATCTCAGTGCTCATGATTGTACTGTATGTGTCCGTCATGCTGCAGTACTGAAAACGTGCTTCACCCACACAGCTTATTAGAACACACTCAGACATCTCACTATAGCTTTCTTCTTGCTTTCTGTCCATCTCTTAGTCAATCATCAGTTCACTGTGTGTGTCGGGAAAGAGAAGATGGATGTGGGGAATGAGCAGCAGCTGTTTGCTACATTTTCATTTTGTCTGTCTGTCTGTCTGTTTGTTTTTTAACAGGCCGTCTTTGGAAGCAGGGTAGCAGACTGAAACCCTGGTGGA
>JAQMYG010000004.1:13790291-13802495 GCA_030014215.1 Clariallabes teugelsi
GGGCCTGGAGCCTATCCCAGGAAGCTTCGGGCACGAGGCAGGGTACACCCTGGACAGGGTGCCAATCCATCGCAGGTCACACACACATACACACATTACCTTGCAAATATATAAATAATATAATATAGTAAATAATATATAGTTCAATTTACAGATACAGTATATACTACACATTAGAAAATGATCCCTTTCGGCCTTTCTTCGTTAATCAGGAAAATATTACTGCTGGTTCTTCCTTATACACCATCCTCATTCGTGTCAATGTTTAGTCTTCAATTCTCCAACAAAAATTTAAAGAAAGAAAATGTGTTGCAAAACTATTCATTTACCTGCAACAATCAGCCCTTTAAAATATGACTCGCAAAATAAAGAACTTTTAGAATTGCTATGTGCTCTAATAGAATATTGGAGCGGTTACAGAATAGCACAAAGTCCCGGAGTCGAGTGCATTGTCTTCCTAAAGCCATATTTCATTTAGCTTTTTGAGCGTGTGCAATGTATCTCAGCACACTCCATATCATGGGCAATGACCTTGGCCAGCCAGACAAAGCGAGTGTGCTCTCACCTTCTTGCCTCATTTGCCTCGGTACAGATTTCCATGAACACATTACTTTTAAACTAAAAAAAAAAAAAAAGAATCCCACAGCCTACGGCCAGTGGAAGCATTGGAATAAGGGACATTCAAATACCTACAGAATGTGAGACATGACAATAAATCTGAATAGCAAGCCTAAAGCAGTTACATTTTGCAAGCTTTCACAAGAATCAAGAAACAGAACTGAAACTCAAAAAGCTGAAACCTTTAAAATTTTAACTCCTTTGCAATCCAGATAACCATGTGTAGCATGAGGCCTTAATTTCAACCAATTGGAA
Source organism: Clariallabes teugelsi (assembly GCA_030014215.1). Classification (NCBI taxonomy): domain Eukaryota; kingdom Metazoa; phylum Chordata; class Actinopteri; order Siluriformes; family Clariidae; genus Clariallabes; species Clariallabes teugelsi. The sequence goes on from JAQMYG010000004.1 coordinate 13,791,165, forward strand.
TTAATTAATGATTAACAGTCATTCCAGAGCCATAAAAAGATTTTTTTTCCTCAGGACATACTCTATGAAAATCTTGTATTACAGTATACTGTTTATATGGAGAAAAAGTATACAAATTGATTTCTAAGTATTATATCCATCCAAAGATTCTAAACACTTTACGTGAAAAGTTTTCTAAAAAAAAAAAAAAAAAAAATTCAATAAAATGTCATTTTATAGGAAGAGACAATATTTTCAGCCAGTGGGAATGCCCTGCTGCATCCAGAGTATATACACACACACACGCTCCAAATCAGTGTGGCATGTGGCAATGGTTTTCCAGGATATCTGCACTAGGCCTGTACTGTATGCCTACCTCCCCCTGCTAAAATGGTAAGACAATATGATGGACTACCTATCCTTCACCACTTCTTAACCCGCACTCTTCATGTCAAGAATGAAAAGATGGTTCGAATACAAGGCTCGACGACCAGCACTGAGCAGAATTAACAGTCGATATTATGGCTCGTCTATAAACAAGTTTCTTTTGTTTTGCCAGGGGCATACACAGAAAAACCAATAGAAATGATTAAAGGATATTGTACGTATACTGTGTTGCTGGGAAAAGCTGAGGCAGTCTGATAGCTTACTGGCTAGTGTGTATAAGCCTTGCTTCCAATTATTATCAAAACCCCCAGCTACCACCCCCTCACACACTAAAATACAAATCTAATGTAATTTACTGTTATGCTTATATAAAGACAAGACAGGGTATTTTTGACCTTAACTGTACTTATCTAAATTACTTTCTGAATGCACTGCATGTCCATACCGCCGCGAATTTGTGCACTGTCAGTCAAAAATGATTACACTGAATGATTGCAACATAAAAAAATAAATAAAATTAAGCTACAATGAGTTGAGTGTGACCCCAACCTAAGCGTAAATCATCTTTAAAAATGAGAATGAGTCTATATTAATATTCCGTCTCTCCTCTCAGTATAAATCTCAGGTCGTGATTACGGAAAGTTCAATGCTGTGTATCAAGGGCAAACGCAGTGGCCCGTGAACTCCTCCGGATTTCTCTTTGATAAATTTGAGTTGCACGTCAAATGAAAACGAATTAAGACCTAATGAGAAGGAATAATAGCAGTTTGACCTCGGCGTTACCCTTAAACTAGACTCTAGTGCCATCTATTGAAGAAAGCAACCTATAAATCACTTTAGCTGCAAGAGTGAACTTCATCTCCTCCCAAACTGACGCATGCAATTCTTGGAAATTATATACCAATTCGCCGTGATGCGGAACGCGTGTCGATTAAAATGTTGCGCGTTTGCAATGGCTCTAATCATTGCATCATGTATGTCAGTGGGCAGGAAGGCATCGTCGGAGCATCTACAGTAAAAGCAGAACAACATGGATAAAGCTGACATATGAAGGCATATGAAGATTTCCTCCAAAATGGAGATAAAGCGCATAGAAGAACATGGATTTATTAATAATAATAATAATAATAATAATAATAATAAGTAAAATAAAAACGTGCGGTTGTTGTGGTAGACATTAAAATAAAGTGGGCGCAGGTTTACCTTCTTTGAGGAAGCGCGAGTGGAGAAAGAGCACGAGGGAACAGCAGAGCGCCGCTCCTGCCAAAGCCCACGCGACCCGCACGAGCTGCATGGCGGCGGCGCAAATTCTCACACACCCGGAGAGGCTTCACACAGCCTGCCGCGCTCCCATCCTTCTCCCATAGAAGCGGGGTGAAATTTTTTTTTAAATAAATAATAAATAAAATTAAAAAAAAAGAATAGAACAAGAACAAGAAGAATAATTGAAACCAACGTGGGATCCCTTCCGCGTGCGCTCCGGGTGAACGATGCAGCTCCTCAGTGGCGGTAACGCGGTGATGTGTTCTTCAAACCCGGAGGGCGTCAAATTTCCCACGGTGGACTATTTCCCCTCCAGCTGCAGTCTCTCTCTCTCTCTCTCACCCTCTCACTCTCTCTCTCTCTTTGCCTTAAGCACTGTGATGCACCATCATGTCGCTTTGCTGCATTCTCTCTCTCTCTCTCTCTCTCTCTCCAAACTCTCCACGCGCTGTTTTACGCACGACGCTGCTCTTTCCCCAAACGGCGCTATTTCTTTTTTTTCTTTCTGTCATCAATCACGACTTCTTCAGGAACAAAAAAAAAACAAGCGTCATGTCATCCCCGTGTTCCTGCTCATATTCAGACTGAATCAAGGCAACAACAACAACAAATAATCAAAAGTCAGGTGCGTTTCGCGCCGCGTCCGTGTCCGGGTTCGCTCCTCAACAAGCGCGCGCGCGCACAGACGCGACTTTTTCTCTCCTCTCCCCCTGCTGACGTCACCCCCCGCTCTCCCTCCCCTCCCCTCCCCTCCCGCCCGGCCCCGCATCACCGTGTGAGTGTGGAGGCGGCGGATGCGAGAGCAGGAGGAACGCAGCGCTGACATCTCGCAGCCAAACACACGCCAGCGTTGGATGAACTCTGAGCGGTGTTAACGTGCACACTGGCCGGATTCAGAGCGACCTCCACAGCGCATTAACGCACACAGCGCCGAATGAACACCTTCTACTCTGCCAGGGTTGAATGAACTCTGACAGCGCTGAATGAACATCCAGTCCATTATGGCGGATCGTTTGAAATTTACAGCAACGGGGTTAAACGAAATCATAACTCGGTGCTGAATAAATGTTCAATTATTTCCCCGAAGAATTGAATTAACTCATGCTTAATTTATGCCTCGGAGGCAAACAAGCTGATCTTTATTCTCCTACATATTACAGATGACACATTTCATCTGCTTAAATACTGGAAAAGTAAATGGTGATATTTTCCAGCTTTTTTTTTTTTTTTTTTTAACAATGATGGAAATGTCATGTTTGTGTCATGTTCATAACCGTGTAAGTGCGTTCATTCAGAAATGTAAGGCACATGCTTCTGTTGATTAATCATCAGGTTTACCACCAGTTGCTACCTCAACTTACTGTTATTATCACAAAGTATTGCATTGTGTCTGGTTGTTGCTCTTGTTTGCACATTTGCATCTTGTCTTTTGCTGTCTTTTTGTATAGTTAATTTAATTTTTGGTGTTAATTTGTTGTTTTAGTTAATTGAGTGTTTTAGATAGTTTGTTGTCCAGGTGTACCCTGCCTCATGCCCCAAGTCTCCTGGGATAGGCTCCATCCCTGAATACAGAATAAAGCAATATAGACAGTGAGTGAGTGAGTGAGTGAGTGAGCTAGTTTGTTGTTAATTTCGTTGTATGTAGCACCTTGGTCCTGGAGGAACTTTGTTTCGTTTCACTGTGACTGATTGAAATGACAATAAAAGCCTACTTGATTTGACTTAACTTGCATAAGATTCAAAATGACAAAAGTGTTTGGCCAAACCTGTTGATTATTGAATTCTGGTGTTTCAATCAAGCCCTTTATCCTCACCGAAGGGTAATCTTAATGTCTTAATGCTTCAACATACCAACACATCTTGGACAATGCTATTCTTCCTACAGTACTTTGTGACAACAGTTTGGGGAAGGCCCTTTTCTATTCCAACATGACCGTGCACCAGTGCACAAAGCAAGGACTAGAAAGACATGGTTTGATGAGTTTGGGTGGCAGAACTTGATTGGCCTGCACAGACCCCTGATCTCAACTTCATCAGACACCTTTGGGATGAACTGAAACAGAGATTGTGAGCCAGGCCTTCTCAGTCAACATCAGTGCCTGACCTCATAAATGCTCTACAGATTAAATGGGCACAAATTCCCACAGAAACACTACAAAATCTTGTGGACTTGCTTCCAAGAAGAGTGGAAGCTGTTATAATTGCAAAAGGGGGACCAACTCCATATTGAAAAATAAATATTTGGATATAATGTCATTGGAGGTTTGGCCAAATACTTTTGTTCACCATATAGTAGCTGCATCAGTTATGAGAGCCTGACAGGCATCGGGTATTAAAACGGGCTCCATCACATCCACAGTGACATATTACAAAGATGAAGACCTGATGCAACAACAAAATAAGTTAGTTGAGGATGCATATTCCACCTTAGGACATAGGACAGCCAATGCTATACACATTTACATATGTATTTACGCTTCACACTCAGAAGAAATCCACATATAAATGTACATATAAATTAATTTGATCAACAGTTGGTTAAGGGCTTGCTTCCTGTTTCCTGTACTTGGTTGTTCCTGAAATGATTCGGCTTACTTAGAATAATTGTCAAAGTTACCGTGTTACTATATGCCATACACTGAATAATTACAAATCGGTTCGTTCAAAGAGTGTATCTTAATGTTAGTTACTATATTTGACTGAACACTCCCTTTGAGGAACCCCTTCATACTCAAGGATAGTCTTTTATTACCTTAACAGTCATGGCCATTTTCTATACAGTATAATTACAGTCACTGTATTGTATAACCAACCACAAAAAAAGTTAATCCACAACTTTAACTCAGAATAAAATCAAATAAATACTCGATATGACTTTGAGAGGTCACCTTACATCAAGGATAATTTGTATCAATCACAGTCTCAGCAGTACACTTAATCCCACCAGCATACTGAACAGAATGGCATACTGAGCCAATCAGGGACAACAAAAACGCTTAACAAGGGAACAATAATACGCAGGGCTAGTGCAATAGACTCTGCGGTGTCAGTGTTGTCGTTTAGGCATCTCATTTGGTAGCAATTATCAGTGTTTACAATGAGGCAATACATGCTTAATTCCACTACAATGGCTGGAAACCCCTCACTAGACTCACCTCCCTAATGCTACAATCCATCACTTTGCCAGACACCAATTAACGAAGAGCTGTCCAGGAAGTGATGACATGGGTTGGGCAAAGCGTGTTCGTCACATTAAGTGTGGTGAATATATTCAGGATGCCAGTAAGCACTCTTCCTTCTTCGTTCATATGACTCATAGTGACACCTACACAAACCTGCAGCTTCAGCACTGAAGAATCTTTCCAGTCTCTTGAAGAGAAGGTGCTACTTCTTCTGGATTAAAGAAAAATATCTATATTTCCTCTGCATAGTTTCATTTTGGAGGACAGAATAAGTCCAGAAACCAGAAAAGAAATCAGATAGATGTTCTTTTGATGAGAAGGACAGAAAGCAAAAGAGAACTAGAGAAGTTCAATGTAATTTTAGATCTCTTGCCCAGTGATAGCACACATCTGGACAGTTCTTCCTTGCCAAGTGTATTAGATGGCAAAAATGCAATGTGCAGTGCCCCTAATGTCCGACTTTGTTTCCTTTTCCACTGACCACTGTTCAAGTTAAATGGCAAGCTTGGCAGCTGCTTTAGATGTAATTCTCCAATGAAAGCCTCTGGGAAGGTGAATGCCATGCATGGAAGCACTGCCCCACAGCAACACAATAGTGTCTCAACTCTTCAGTTCCCAAACACAATACCTTAATCATGGAGATGACGGAAAAAACAACAACACTGCCTGAAATGAAAACAGCATGCTTCCTTCTAAGTTGTTTTGTACTGAAATGCTGCTTTACCTCTCCGATTCAATGGTATACTCAAGATTCTTTGAGCAAAACCTTTAAAGTTCTCATTTCTCTACAATGTTAACCGATATAAAGGTAATGTCAAGCATACAAAAATAGAAAATAAAATTATAATGATTGCAACAACAACCACAATAATCACACTTGTAGAAAAGGTTGCAGAATTCTGCAGAAGCTAAATTGGTGACTGTAATATTTAGGAAGCTAACAAACAGTTGCTATTAATCTTTGTGGCAAAGTTGGTGGCTTCAATTCAGTCAGGGAAAAGAACGCTTAGACTTTCAGCGTAAACAAAAGACATTCCCAGGGAGAGGAAATGCCCCAGAGCGTACATTCATTTTTTTAAATCAAGATTTTAAAAGGCCATCTGACTGACTTTCAGTTAAAAATAAAGGTTTATTTCCAAAATAATTAGAAATTTATAATGTAGTAGCAATAAATTCTAATAAGGACAGTTCAATCACCATTCAATGTAATCTAATGGGTCGTTGACAAATGAAGGTAATAAAAAACCAAAATGTTTGATTTTTTTATTTATTCAGTAAATCTTGCCTGATATTATAAACAGTCAAAAGGCTAATTTATGACAAAGTCAAGCCTCTGTTTGTAATTCCTCTAATGTGTTTAAGAAATACTGTATTATTTATTTATTTATTTATTTATTATATTCAATTTTATTTATATAGTGCTTTTAACAATGGTCATTGTCTCAAAGCAGCTTCACAAAAATGAAAAGAAAATTTGTAAAGAAAATTTATAGAAGTCTGTATGTGTGAGAAAAATGTGTCTAGATAATAATAAGATAGTCCCTGATGAGCAAGCCAAGGGTGACGGCGACGGTGGCAAGGAAAAACTCCCTGAGATGGCAATAGGAAGAAACCTTGAGAGGAACCAGACTCAACAGGGAACCCATTAAAGCTGAGATATTACATTCTTGAATCCTTTTTATATTGTGTAGCATTTGGATATGCTTGTGTTATCAAGAACTGCTTTTTGGAGGCACTTGTTGCTGAGTTCTTGTCAGTCTCTCTTTTTTAAACCAGGCACTGTTCACATTTGGTAACATGATCTTGCACAGATGAGTGAGTTATGGTAATAAACAGTGGTACGACCAGGTACTAGTTTGGAACAGAATAACTGCTATTGATATATTGAAAAGTCTGTTACTTCGTCAAGGCCTAATATTAAATATAACAGTAAGTTTTGAGATTACTGTTTGCAGATTTAACTGATTGCAGATTTAAGTGTCTAGGCAAAGCTTTACATAAGAAATAACTGTAAGCAATGATGTTCTTTCACATAGAGACCGCATATTGTGTGCAATATGAATGTACAAATAATGAAAGCTTCAAAGAAAAATGAACAGATTGGACAAAACACAAAAGCTGACTAACTGTGAAATATTACTGTATTGGTATTTATAGCCAGAAAAAGAAATATTAAAAACAGCAAAATATGAACAGTACATAATAAGCAATGGAATTCATAAAGCTGAATATCAGAAGCTCATAAAGCACCGAAACAGACAGCATTTAATTACAACAAAAGCAGAAATGTGTTATTCAGTGCTGTTTCCACAGGCTTACTGGCTAGTACAAAAAGTCTAAAGCCCCATCACACCCTGGTGAAGTTCCCACTAAAAATATTGAAAAATTCAGGGTTGATGTGGTGAAAATGGAAAAATGTGCATTTATCAAGTTTATACTACTTTCTAGCTACATCCCTGTCAGGTTCTTAACACGTCTAACATGGTGTCACTAATATCCTTTCAAGCACATGATCTCACGCTCACCACGTCCAATAAGATAGAACCGAGTTTTTATTACTGTAAGTCCGATCAGATTGTACCACAATCTTATCAGGTGCTCATCACACGCCTCCCATATTGTCATGGTATAAATACCACAACACACACAGTGCTTTTCATCACAATGTGATAATTTGAGGAACTGGATCCAGTATTCATATAAAATTCTCTGAATGTGACTTAGATGCAATGATAACATGCCGCATGCGTGCCACAAACGTGATAAGCACCAGAGAAATGTAATACAATCTTAGGCACTTACAGTTGGTCTTCTACAATGAGGCATGAACCTACCATGGTCATAGCACATGCCTGAAGTGGTCGTTGTGAGAACTTCATTGATGTAGCAAAGACTTCAGTGATATTTCAATGACAACTCATGCAGAACCACATTCAATCTTTCCTGTCTGCACCATGCTTGTAGTATGTCAGTGAAGTCCCTAAAGTGTGTTAGTTATGTCATTAGCTGGTCATTGTCATCGTATATGTCTTTATTAAGTTCTTCCTGCATCTTGCTTCGACAATGTCCTCACCAGGCTTTTTTTTTTTTAGCTCTACATAAATGAAGACAATACTACACCCTTATCGGTTTCTACTGCATTCCTGCCAAGTTGTACAAGTTCTTACTGCGTTCACCCAGTTTTTGAGGATGGAGTGGGAACATGGCTCAGTGCAGTGGGGGGTTTAGGTAGAGTAGCTATTTTGAGCACTGTAGCATGAGAGCACAAGTTTTTTTTTTTTTTTTTTTTTTTACAAATTTGTTGGTGTATATTTTAGTGAGTTCATACACAGATATATGGAAATCATATTTTCTGAAATCCAGACATTTCTCATTATGATGCAGAGGCATACGAATAAAGGAGCACTGTTAATGATGGGTGGTTGTGAAGTAAGATGGCATGACTTAAATTAAATCTATCTATCTATCTATCTATCTATCTATCTATCTATCAATCTATAGCTGTACAATAAAAGAGTACAGTTGAGCAATCCATTATTTTTCATGGTCTCATCGATGCAATAAAGAATGATGTGGGGCAAACTGTTTTACACACACACACACACTTACACACACTTACACACACGGACAGGCATCTGCATTTTGTTTTTCTAATTTGTTTAAGTGATTGAGGTCTGTAATACCCTACTGGGCTCAAGTCTGTTAAACAAAAAAAGCTGTAAGCCCTTTGTTCATACTAAAAATCAATCAACTTACAGTTCGGTTGCCTGTCCTTTTATGTAATTTGTACTTGATGATTTTGCATAGTATATATACTGTTTGTTTCCCCTTTCAAAACATTTTGGGTAAAAAAGGAACAATGGGGTAAATTATCCATCTTGTCCTAGTAAATTACACCAACACCTCTTTTATTTATTTCATGTCTGCCTTTTCAATAACTCAGGACAATATTTATACAGATTTGTCGAAGATGTTAAAAAAAATATCACCATGATTAGAGTTCACATCTAACGCATGTGTAAACATTCAATCTGATTGTTACTGGCAGGTGGCTGGAATATATCATCTGGGCTAGAAAGAAATCAGCCCCAGTGTCACTTCTTCATATCATTCTATGTATATTTTCTACAACCATTGGTGGTGCTGTTGCACTTCACCAAATAATCCTTTTCTTAAAATTTTTTGATGTCACTGGGAAAAATGTAACCTCATAATGATATCTCTTGAACTTTAAAAGAGTGTTGGGATTAGTCCTGCTAGAACATGTGTACGATACCAATCGACCCTGCACCACTCTGATAGTTTAGTATGGATCAGTAGTTTTCAAGAGAAATGTTACACCTACTGTATTCAACCTGACCATATCTGCATTAAAATATGAAATAGGGCAAGAAGATCTAAAGGCCGATACTTGTCTGCCTTTTAAATCAAGCAGGTAGCAAATTGAATCAAAGTGAGTCTCCCGACTCTATCGAACCCTCGAACACATCAAAAAGTTGAGTTGCAAGTTGCTAAGAGAAACTTTTTAAAAAGAACTCAGCTGGGAGGCTACTCGGCCCTGGAGCCTTCTCGGTTAGCATTGATTTAATTACTTCTAAGATTTCATCAAACCAGAAGCTTCCAGATCTTTTCCTTATTTGCTGAGATTCTAGATTTAAGAAGGATCTTTTGTAGTTTTTCTTATCTAAGGCTTATACCCTTGTTCCTCTGAGTTCGAAGCAGAAAATGCTGTTTATTCCCAAGTAGAACATAACTTTAGAAATTACACACAGACTCTTCAGTGGCATAAAAGAACATCATGTCCACAAATGTTCCCAAATAGTCCTAATATTTCATATTACATTAATTTTATAATTACATAAGGCTACATATAAGGAGCTGGCTCTGATGTAAGCCTGGGCACAATCCACACTGAGTGATGTTATTCAAAAAAATAAAATAAAAGTGAAACTGGGTTTGATTAGCCTTATACAGTATACCTTATCTCATTAAAGAAGGAAAAAAGAAAAGCCCATTAAAGGGATTTTTTAAAACATGTGCATTAGCATTTGGCTTGTTACACGTCTCTTTAATTGAGCTACTGTATGTGACTTCTTCCTATGCATCATTCTCCTCAAGATTGAACATTATGGATTGACAGATGCTTTTCTGCTCTCCATTGCTGTAAAGGGCGTTATTCGAGTTGTGGTAGCCTTTTTCACATCAGTAGTAACAATCTCCTTTGACCTGTCTCACAAACAAGGCGTTACCCAGAGGAAACTCACAAAGCACACAGAAACTCCACACACACACACACACACAACCAAGGCGAGAATCGAACCATGGAAGTGCGAGGCCACAGTGCTAAATGCTACACCATCATGCCTCCTTGTATATATGTGTTGTGTGTGAAAATCCAAGGAGCTCAGTACTGTAGGTTCCCGGATTAATCAAAGCAGGCTGAGTGGCAACAGTGTCATGTTAAAAGTCACAGTCCCAAGTTCTGATGTTTGATGCAAACTGAAGATCTTGACCCGTATCTGCATGATTGTATGCATTAGACAGCTGCTGCATAATTGGCTGATTGGACGATTGCTTTAATAAGCATTAATTAAAGGGGATGTTCCTAATTAAGTGGCATGTGTGTGTGTGTGTTTGTGTGTGAGAGAGAGAAAGATTGTATGTGCATGATTGTCTCTGTCCGCATTAGGGTTGTTCATGTGTAGCACCATGTTTGTGTCACACAACACGAATATCATTATGTTTTTCCATTTCACCTGCAATATCATGCTCTGACTTTGACTTTATTATTTTCCCTCTTCTTTGGTCTGTCTGGTATTGTGGTAGATACACACACATCATAAATTATATATATATATATATATATATATATATATATTTACAATATTAATTTACATTGGCTGATTGGCTTTTTGAGTGAGGGTATAGCCACAGCCACTTCGAGGGTAAAATCACTATATTCGTATATATATATATATATATATACAGTATTTATACTGTTTTTGTATATACAGTGTATGCACTGTATATATAGTGTGTGCATGTGTGTGTGCGCGCGTGTGCGCATGGGTACAGTAGGTGATTTGAGAACCATAAGCCCCGATCACCTTAATTCAAACTGAGCCTGTAAATTGATACAACCTTAGGCAAAGGCACACAGGAATAATGTTCGTCTATTTCATGTAATTTATAATATATACTTTGCAACTGACTGCTAATTTACATTTAAACCGCAGTACATTATTCAGCTCGTAATTACATTTTTCAGAATTTCCCATAAATTTATGAAGATCTGTTGCCTCTGATACATTGGCCAGAGATGCCAGAGGCACAGAGAGTTTAGATTTTGAACAGGGAAACCTAAGGCTGAAAATCTGACAGAAACCCCATTTTAAACCTACACAGACATGGCTAGAGGCGGCACGGTGGTGTAAAGGCGGCACGGTGGTTAGCACTGTCGCCTTGCACCTCCAGGGTCCGGGTTCGATTCCCGGCCAGGCTCGATTCCCGTCTCTGTGTG
>JAQMYG010000004.1:13808910-13837721 GCA_030014215.1 Clariallabes teugelsi
AAAAAAAAACATTTGCTGGCCTTTTTTTAGAATTGTTAAAAGTGATGTTGTAATTTTACAACAGTGGGCTTCACAGGGTTAATGAGTGTATAGACTTTTAAAACTAAGCGACATAGAGGTACTGTAAAGTGTGAAATGGTTCCTTCCTACATAGATTTCATGTTAAATAAGCAATAAATGCATGAGGCCTCATGAAAAAAAAAAAAAAATTCTGTTAAATGGCCAAATGAGCTACGTAAATGGCTCTTGGACTTATTCATTCTTGACATTTCTTATGTGGGAATTAATTTTTTTGTAAAATAAATATTTTTAGGTTAAAATGCATGAATAAAAGGTTAAACGACTTAGAGTAAAAGGTATACTTATTATTTACTGGTAAACAGAAACTTATTGCTAGATTATCCGTGAAAAAAAAGTTAAACTAATTGACTAATCAATAAATAATTAATGAATAATCAATAATTAATCAATAATAATTAGGTGCAGCCTAATTAGACATATTATTAACTCAGTAGTTCGTACAGTAGGTGGTGCAGTCTGAACACAGCAGGACCGCACTCAACAAGCTTTATATTATTATATAATATATTAATAGTTTTAGAATGGTCCTAAAAGTGTACAGTATATTACGCAAGAGTTCACCTTCAACATTGCCAATAGCTTAACATTATCTAATAAAAAATAAAAAGGCAGGAGTCACAGCATTCACACACTACAGGCAATTTGGAAACTGGAGTACCCAGAGGAAATCCACCAAGCATGGAAAGAACATGCAAACTACGCAAACGCAGACCCGAGATGGGACTCGAACCCTCAACCTTGGAGGTGCAAGACCACAGTGCCAGCCACTAAGTCACTGTGACACCCATAAGGTTTAATTATTTAACACTTTCTGATCAGAATCAAGCATTCAACAGCACTAGACATTTTGCATATGGTATATTTTGCACTCAGACTGATCTGACCAACAGATTGATGGTTAAGTGCTCAATGCATGAGAATTAATCACACCCACTCAAGATGGCCCCACATGGCGCTGAAGCAGAAAGTACAGTAGTACTTCTGTGTTTTGATCTCTCCTTAGAGTCATTTGAATAAAATCAAAGTAGCTTATTATACTAAAATTCTAATTTTCTCCTTTTGCACAAGTTGCATCACATCAACTCACATCAAGTAGCTCTAAATTGCGCTTAGTCCTGAGTAGTAAACAGCAGAATCATTTGTGATTTTCTTTAAATAAGCCTAACAACTCACACACAAAATAGGAACAGCAAAAGGCTGTTGTATTTAGTCAGCAAAAAGCAAAATGTGCTTTAAATGTCTGTGGTGGAATTTTTTTTAAGCATGTTGCTGCGATCATTAATGAAAAGGAATAATAGCACTTCAAGTGTGTTTTATTGCTACACTAAAACTCTGACAATATGGTTAGTCTAACAATTCGCATATGGTCTGAAAGGTTAAACACAGACAAGATGAGAAATCATAGCTTTCTAATAGACATAGAAATGGGAAATCAGCCCCAAAGAGGATGTCAGTCTCTGATCCTTCACTAGACCTTTACAAATGCAACTCATTTGCATTTCATTCATCTGCACATATATCAGACCAAAAAAAAAAAAAAAAGTGTCTTAAAAAGCTTTAACACATAGTCTCATTAATCAACCTCAACTCTATACAATATGCTGGCGGGCATCCCATAGGAAATTAATTCTACTTCCCTCAAATGCGCCTATGTATAAGCATAAGCTTAAAACTTTTGTGCTGCTTTCATCTCACTGTTTATTCAGCTCTTTAACTGTGGTGTTTAATCATCCTCAGAGTTGTAGGCCATGATTTATTATTCAATGTGCATCCTAATATTCAGCCTCAAAGCTTATTAGGGCAAAGCATCATGAACTACTATCTCTGCAGTGCTTGGAAATATATGCACGGTGGTATAATGGATGCAGGATGTCTTGACATATGTAAAGCAGCAGTGCACATGCTAAGCTTGTTAGCTGTAATCTATATAAACTGTGATTATGATCACGTGCTTATATAAAAAAAAAAAAAAAAGAAAATCTCTAGTGGTTTAAACTTTAGTCACAGAGGGCTATATATTAAGAGTTGAGTTAAGCATACACAGTGTGCATTTAATAGTGAAATTAACTGCTATACAGAGGTATGCACACTCTCTCACACACACACACACACACACACACACACACACACACACACACACACACACACACTGGACGTTACCTAAAATAGAGGTAGGTGTCAGATAAGCAGGATTCTGGGTCATTTTTCATATGCGATATCAGCTCGAGGAAGAAGCAGTATTAAGTCCAGTGCCACATCTTTCTAAAGCAGAAATGTACGCTATGGGCTGTAAACACTCCAAAACAATCTAATGTAGTTTGAGTCCAGTATTAAACAAAGACATATGGCAGAATTAGTTAGTAAGAACAAGGCACAAGGCATCACAGAAGATCCTAATCGCAGATACTACTTAATGCTAGAAGTTATTTCCTTGATACTGTATAATTGAATCAAATATTTTAAAGCCAGCTGATAGAGTAGCAGATGAGAGCTCTGTGAGCTAGTTCTTCAGACCATCAGAATATTTTATTTATAAGAGAGTGCTTTGAATGAACAAAACCATTGCCTTTTTTTACCCCCCAAAATTAATTCAACAGCTTGAAATATTGAATTAAAAGCATGATAAAATAGCTTACATCCCACTTACAAATTAGGAATTCATGACCTCGATTTAGTATCTTCTGGCTACATTAAGTTAAGCATGTACAATTAACACTCAGGGTGCATAAATAAAGAATAAAATGCAAAATAATTAGATGTGCTGGATCAAGTGCTGTTTTAATATGAGCATCCTAATAAGGAGGACATTATGTTTTGTGAAATTAAATTTTGCAGGAAATAATCTGACAATTTATTGCATATTCATAAAAAAAAAAAAAGTCTTTGTAGATGCTTAATTTAAGGTTTGCCATCTTCTCATTATATAATTGTATTACAGTAATCTTATACACAGTCAGGAGCATGCCAAACCAACAAGCAGCAATATAACCATAACTGTGCAGGCATGGTGGGAAATCTGCTGTCCGAAAAAGACGTTCTCACTGAGTCAGACACACTCCAACATCAAACACGGTAGAACAGGCCCTAACAAGCCAAAAACACACATTTTTCACATCCACACAGGAAACCAGGAAAGAGTTCTCGAAAAGGTCATTTTTCAGTGACTTAAAATGCAGTTTGAATGTGGATGAAAGGCAAATGCATAGAAAAACATTTGCTTTTTTTTTTGTTATTGTTAAAATAACTTAAGACTTTTGTTCATGTTAATTGTTTTTATGCAGTTACATCTGACAGCAAAGTTGGAAAAAAGACTACTTCCTTCCAAAAACCAATCTCGGACACCAATCTTCTCAGAATATCTGGCAACCTTGAAAGCACTAATCAAATGTGAGTTACTTTCATGTAAATATCAAAATAACACTGGATTTCATAGAATTTAAATTCAATTCAAATGTATTTGTATAGTGCTTTTAACAATGGACATCCTCGCTAAGCTGCTTTACAAAAATAAATCTGGACTGAAAACTGAAACAATTTATACATTTTTAGCTTTATGAGCAAATTTATCATTTATATATATTTTAATGAGCAGACTCCCTGAGATGACAGGAACAAGAAATCTTACATGATATCGATATAAGAGAGAGCAACTCAAATTCTACTCTCTAACTGTATAAATTTCATAATTTACATAATTTGCTAAATAAACTCACATTTCCTACAATTCTTATAAATATTCCTATGATTATTTTTGGTCAAATCTACTGTAAAAATAGTAGAAAATACACTAAATGCAAAAAGTCAAACTACAGTTACACTGTATTTCGGCATTTTATCAGGGATTAATGGTATGACTTCCTTCTCTATTTTTTGAGGAAGTGCCTTCCTACCTATACTGTATGTGTAACATTTTTATGCCAGTGATAAGACCCTTTACTACTCAAAACTTCATGCTTTTTTTTTATAACAGTGTAAGGACATGAAATCCTTTAACACTCCTATTTAAAATCGGGACCAGTCATCACTGCATACAGTATACCCTCGTCAATAATCCCATTCATTCTTATTCTCATAACACAGAACCTTCACATTAAATGTTAGCATAATATTATATTTGCCAGTTTTACCAATATAAATTCCTGAAAGGTTCAACTCAATTTGTACAATTTCTATAAACGTTTAGTAAAACCTGATGTTATTTGCATGTCTCATGATGTCTGCATATAGTCACCATCCACAAGTCAGGCCAATTCACAGATTTCCATAGAAAAGCACTGAGGCAAGGGATTAAAAAAAGGTAAAAATCCATATTTTGTCCCTCCTGATAACCTTGCTTCTCTTGCCTGCATGCAAAGCAGTTCATAGATAGGCAGAGAAACGTTTATCAGGCAAAAAAGACAAAAAGGAGAAACATGGGGATTCAACTGATATCCATGTTAAGATGGCTCCCAGCCTCCTGCCTGCTGAGGACTCAGTCTGCATAAATGTAAACCTTTAAATAGCTTAGCTACCTTGGGAGAGCTGGGCATACAGCGCCACGTGCTATTACATTCTGAAGAAAGATAAGAATTGATCTTAAAAACTTAACCTTTATCACTATGCATTCGTACACTGCTGCAGGCTAGGTCATTGACTATAAAAAAAGTGAAAAACAAACATAAGAAAAAGCCCATGTCTCCTTGTCGATCAACAAAGTGCACGGCGAAGGAGAGGGGAAAATAAGATCATGCAAATGTAGCAGTGGCAGGCTAACAAGGAATAGGAAATGGGAAGCACTCGTGTCTCTTCCATAAACGTACCCTGCAGTCACATCATGTCTCTGGGTACAATAAAAAAAAAAACGATGGTATTGAAACAGTCTGTGGTTATTAGATTCAGCGGCCTTATATTCTCACGCGTACCTGAGCAAATGCCAACTGTTTGTGAGGAGACAGTTGTGGCCCAGGCTGGTTATACACTTTGGATAACATGCTGTTGATTTGTAATTTCACAGTGACATTGGACAGGCCACGACGCTGTCACTGACTCCATCACCGGCCCTGGCTGATTGACAGCCGCGTTGAATTCATACCCGCACTGCTCAGTTTCAATTACTCAATAAACACATTGCTTTCAGTTTAAGTTGTCAGGTCTTTGCTGGACTGCCACTGATAAGCCATCTTCTCCCTGATGCTAAACTCTGATGGGACTCGTGGAAAAATAAAACATTCAAAATGGTTCCGGTTCCCCGAAGGCATACTGTAAGTTAGAATGGAAAACAGTCCAGGTGTTTGGCTGCATCCTGTGGATCTCTGTGACGGGAAAACAAATAATACTAAGAGAAGAAAATAGCTGTAAGTCACGGTAAAAGTCATCCAATACTGTACTGTATATGCAAGTAGATTCAAGAAAGGGGTCAGGCTGTAGGCAAACACTCATGATGGATGTTTATTCAACTATTATATATCCCTGGATTGATATTCCAGGATTGTTCTTGGATGATCTCATGCCAGCCTTGTGTACACTCTGCCACAGACATCAAATCTTTTATCTTGGGAGAAAAGAAACATATGAGAAACTCAGATGCACAGGTTTTAATATTTATCTGCTGAATGTTGAGTGAGATCAGATAAAACTTTAGTCATCTTGAGGATTTTTTTTCAAAGACAATTCAGTTTTTTTTTTTTTATAGATCTTTGAACAATAAGCATTGTTACCAAGCAGCTTCGTGGAAATCTGGATACAAGATTTTAATTGATAGTTTTCCCTAATGAGCATGCCAGAGATACAATACAAATAATGTATACATTTGGTAAAAAAATTCTAGATACAGTACGAATGGCCGAAAGTACAGTATGTGAACACCTGACAATCACATACTGTACATGTACACTGATCAATCATAACATTAAAAACTATTTATTATTTTATGTTATAAAGTTCTCACCCGTATATACATGGACACAAAAGTTATATTCTTTATATTTTATATATTCTATTCTATACTCTACACTTTTTTTTTTTTTTTAACCCCATTAATGCACCTTAAACTGTAAACAGTGTATTGTATGTGTTTTCTTTTTTCAACTTTACCCTTTTCTTATTGTAATATGTTCTACAGTGGTTGCTTATATGTTGTATAATGTGTGAACAGGCTGCTGAAATATTACAATTTCCTTTTTTGATTAAGTAAAGTAATCTGTCTGTCTGTCTATTATAATAACCACCTAGATTTTGGGCTCCCCTTCTGCCACCTGTGCGGCTCTGCCCCTCTGAGCTTGGCTTTGCATTGCCTCTGGAGGTGTGCTGTGGTGTCTGGCACCAGGATTTTGGCGGCACATCCTTTGGGGGGTTGTGGGGTGGAGCCTCTGTGGATCAGACCTGCTTTTCCAGTGCGTCCTACGGGTGCTCGAACGGATTGGGATCTAGGGAGTTTGTATGCTGGGTCAGCGATCCTGAGCTTTATGCCTGCTGAGCCCTTATGTGTGTGCCAGGCCGTGGTGCACTGGGTGTTCTGGTGCCTTTCTCTCATGGCCAGTATTGACTTGTGATTTTTGCTGCATTGGCTTTTCTGGGGGATGGGACCAGACGGGCTTGCCTTTGACTTCTACAGGCATGGTTGAGGCTTGGGTGCCCATGATCCTGTCACTAGTTTACTGGTACTGTACTGTATATGTGCCATATTTTATGGCTGATAGGTGTATACTTGTTTAAAAACACACTCAAAAATCATATGCATTATACTTGACTATTCATTTGTGAGCTTCCAATATTGAAAATCTTCAGTTTCATAGAAGAATTACAAATAGGTGTGAAGGTCATGTGTCAGCACCCTTTTGAAGATAAACAGTCTAGATCAATAGATGAACAGCAATACATAAGAATACATACTGTATTTGATCTAGTTTTTAATGTCCGATTTTGGTTAACACTAAATAGAAACCACTGTACCTTAAAATAAGAGTACTGTAATCACATTTGTATTAATTTATAGTTTTGTAGAAATTGGCAGTGTCTTCTTATATGAAATTAATCAACAATATTTTATGTTAAGTTGTTTATTACAGAATGTCCCAAGTGTTTCGTTCCACTTATACCAACCTGATTTGCTAATTTGCAATTTTTTAAATATTTATACAGTAATCTTTTGAGCTTTTTTTTTTTATTTTTTAATCCGCTGCATAACAGGGATTATCACAAAAATCCATGATCTAAAGATTTTCCAAAGCTGACATTGTGTGGACAATAAAGACTATATAAATAAACATTTTCTAACAAAAATAGAAAATGTTTTTCTTTTTTTAAATAACACAATTTTAAATTCATTTTAATTACTCTATGATAAATTATGAATATCTCCTGGACAACTCTTGTTAATAAGCTGCAAATATAGAAACGACACAGAACAAGTGGATTCCTGTCCAAGTCATGCTATTATAAAAATTAATTCACACCTTTAGATTTGAGATTTAAGCAGTGCTGTGGTATGTACTGTTAAAGTCTATTTTATTAGGAACCATGGTACAACCACACATTAATCATCAGAATAGAAAAAATGGGACCCCTGTGACTTTAACAGAAGTATGATTGTTGGTACTAGATGGGCTGGTTTGAGTCTTGCAGAAACTGCAACTCTCTTGGGAATTTTATCCATAACAGCTCTTGAATTGAACAAAATCTGTACGAGAGGGTCTGTTGGTTTACACATCTTGTTGATTAAGAGAGATCAGAGAAGGAAAAACCAGCCTCAGCAGACAGGAGGGACAGTATATACAGTAGTAACTCAAATAAGCATCTTAAAACATAAAACACATCAGATCTCGAGGTATATGGGGTAAAATAGCAGAAGACCACATCAAGGTCCACTCATGTCAGTCAAGAGTAAGAATCCGAGGCTATCATGGGCACAGACTTAGTGAAACTTGGCAGTCGAAGACATGGGAGGTATGTTGAGATTTTCTTCTGATAACCAAAAATTTATTATTTGCATTACTGTATCCTTGAGGCATGAGGCAGGGTGCATCCTGGACAGGGTGCCAATCCATCACAGAGCACACACACATTTTGGGAACGCCATTTAGCCTAATCTGCAGGACTGTGGGAGGAAACCGGAGTACCTGGAGGAAACCCACCAAGCACGAAGAGAACATGCAAACTCCATGAACACAGAGACAGGAATCGAACCCGGATCCTGGAGGTGTAAGGCAACAGTGCTAACCACTACACCACCGTGCCGCCATCAAAGTCACAGTGAACATTCAATGAAGCTCTTGACCTGTATTTTCTGCATTGTGATGCTGCCACACAATTTGCGAACTGCACAAATGCGCGGTAGGACAGGTGTCCTAAATATAGCAGACAGTAAGTGCATAAACGTTGATTCATATTTATTGTTGTGTAAGTTATGTAAACACTAGGTGATTTGTAAGCCAATGTGGCAGAGAGTACAAGTCTGAAGCCGGTCTCTAATGAGATTTACTGTATAGTGAATGGAACTGGGCAACGTCATAGACATTCAGATGATTACGAATTATGAAGATGAGTTTCCGAGCCATCAGCACACCCTACGCTTAGTATCTGTTTGCTATTCTTAGAAATCAAGCCGTGCACGGGTTTCTAGCAAGCTAGGAATCTTTCAAAGCTGCCTGAATATGACTTTGCAATAAAGTGTCAGGAAGAGTTTCGCTCAACTTATGGCTCATTTTCCTCCCTTTGCGCTTACACTATGTCCTCTGATACCTGTGCACTAAACTGAAACGGAATTATCTGGAATGGCATTCCAAGAGTAAATGTGTGAGCTTTCTGTTTGTATATGTGGCATGACAGAAAATAAGAATGGAGCTTGTGAAACAATAACGTTCAATCATGTTTCACAGGGGGGAAAAAAAAGGACGACAATAATAATGTTTTCTCTATAGGGAGTATCATCTAGGTTTATTGTCCTCCGTGCAATCTGATGCAACACTGGCTATGTTTAGCATGCAAAGATCTTCACCAGCCTATATGAATTCATTTCAATTGCACATCCTGAATAAATTGTATATATATGTTTCCTAAAACGCACACAGTCTGTAGACACTGTTCATGTATATACTGTATGTAATCAAATTTAAAGCCAAGACAATAAGGCTTAGTATCGATATCAACATACAGTCGATTCAGCATATTCAGCTTTTTAATCACACTGCTAGTGTTTTTAATGAGTCTTAAATTATTTATGTCTCAGCATAACGTCATCGAAGTGTGAGAATTTACATTTAGGAATTTGGCAGAGACTCTTAGAGCGACTTACTGTACAAAAGTGATCACTGAACAGATAGTGAGAAGAGGAGTTTATTACTATGATAAAATTAGTCAGCATTTCATAATTTCCTGAGTTTCAGGAGCATGGATTCTCAGTTGTTCAAAATAAAATATAAAATAAAATGCACCACATTATCCATCAGTATAACACCCTTTCTCAACTTTTAATGTTACAGTATCAATATTTAAAGTCATTGTCTAGGATTTTTTTTTAACCTTTTTGTTTGTGTCTATGTTTTGTATCCTTGCCCAACATCAATATTAAAAGCTGAGCCAACTTTACTAAGGTCAAATTGTTTTTATAGTTTTACAGCAATCCGACTTTTTACCGATCATATTAAATAGAATCAAATCTGCAACAAGAATTCTCCTTTTGTTCCCGGTGCACATGGACAGAATTCAAGCACTGATACTTACTGTATGAGGAAATTAATGGGACACAAAGCGTGGCACATAACATCTCATTTATGTGGATATAAATTTCATTCAGACCGCCCTCAATCAATTTTACTCTATACTGACTAGACAAACACTGTTTATTCTGATTAAACTGGAGTGTTAATGGATCATTTCATTTATTTAGCCGGAGGTGAGAATGCGAACACTTTAAGTTGATTTCAACAGTCTTGGCTCATTGTGGTTGAGCCGATTATGTGTTAAAATAGATTGTTAGATTAGTTTAGCTAGCTGACTAATGCATAGTGTGAGCTGATCATACAAACTCAAAATTGATAACAGATGTGAGGTAACTGCGTTCACATTTTCAGCCTGAAATGATTCAAAACCATTCCCCTTTTTTTTCTGCCCTAACGTGACACATCATATTTGTTTTTTTTTTGTTTTTTTTAGGTCTGTATGAATCTGATATTTTTCAGGATAGTCACCTTTGTTTGTGGTCCTAGATCGGATATACATCTGATTTGTATTGAATGTGAAAAGCTAGATCGGAATCCATGTAACTTTGTGCCTCTGCGTATCCATAGCGTGCTGATGTCATCAGTCAGCACCGACAGCACGAGGGTTTCACAGCAGTGCTAACAATAGCTGCTAAAGCAGCTAAAGCAGGCGTCTGGCTTCCTTTCTTCTTCTGGACCTCAACAAATATAGCCGACGGACTGCTTGCCATTCAGCAAAATCCCAAGCATGTTTCTTTTTTTGTTGCTAAAATCTCATCCATTGTTTGAAAAGAACGAGTGGTCGCTTGTGACGTATTATTTGTGCGATCTGGGATAAAAAGACGTTTCGATGTCGCTTGAGTGCCGTTTGAGAGGACAGACGCATCCACTTTAGAGTCAGATAAAAGTCACTCGTAATTATGAGTATGAACCGTCGTGACATGCAATTCTGAAATGACCGAAAAATCTGAATTGAGCAATGTAGCTCGATTGTAATGTGAACATGGCCTTAGTGAACACACTGACATCCACCAGCCAAACACAAACATTAGTCTACTGCAGTGTTTAATGTGCATACCATGTTATCTCAATCGATGTCTCCTAGCGGATTTCTGCCAGTACTCCCCACCCTACTCCCCTAAGTCATGAAGTGACATTTTTCTTTTCAGAACAATTTTGTGAGTTTTTACACCATGAGACCAACTGAAACTTTAACCTCCATCCTAATCATTATGAGAGTTCCATCACTTCAAAATTTCCACTTTCCTCGATGTTTATGCTTGTTGCTCCTGTGGGCCAAAGACACAAACGGGATCTCCTATCATCTTAGAGGTGCAGAGGAGTTAACATGTGCATCATGTATCCTTAATGCACTCTACACCCACTCCCCTTATTGCCAGCAAGGAGTATTCAAAGGCATGTTTGCTTGGCATGCAATAATGTTTCTTTGCTTTCCATCTGCATCATCAAGCATTAAGAGCTCAGATATGTTATGTTTTCGTCTGAAGTTGACAGAAGGCCATTCAAGTGAATAATCACGTCTGTTTTCACCAAGCTATGCATCGATTTACATATTCATCATATTGTTTATTTTCTCATGCTGCATACTGTATATACACCTAGTCCTTCTTGGATCATTGTATTTTGTTTCTATTTATTGATCAATGAATTTTTTTATTTATGGGCAAGAACTGTAAAAAAAAAAAAAAAAAAACATTAAAAAAAAATTCACAAGGAACGTGCTGATGTGTGAAGTTCCGTTTGAAAAGACATTTGCATGCAGATTTGTCCTGGGTGTTCCTGCGAAGGCCAGCAGGGACACAGCAACGGAGAGGAGAATCATCTCCATCTGTGCTGGGGATGCAGAACGGCTGGTGGGCGTCGCACCAGCATCACCTCTGTCTTCAATAGTGTAAAGGAAAAAGGGAGAAAAGGGAGAATGATCCAGTTCTGATTCACGATTCATGCACAAAGAAAAAAAAAAAAGGATGACAAATAACTCTGAGAGCACACATAAGTCTCGCCGATGTCAACCTCTGAGCTATCCTATTTATAACGTTTAACAATCTTCGGTGGGACTTGTGATGCCTATTGCTCTTTTTTTCCCGTCTCGGTTAGGGTCGGCCAATACCGGTTACCAGTTACAGCGGCAAACCTCTAGCTGGTGGTGAGGTTTCTATACCACTGTGATGAGTATCTTTGAAATGCTGACGAGCTGAACTTCACGATATTCTCTCAAACAAAAGTGCAATAAAAAAAGTATTTCTGTACTACTCCCTGATTTTCAGGTAAGCTTTCACTTGATTGGCATTAGCAGAAAATAAGTATTTTGTTAATCCTCTTACAGTTAATACAGTTAAGCTAGTAAGGCGACCCGGGTATGCTACAGCACGGGTGAAGAGCACAGATGCTGGTTTGTTACCTGGCTAGTTTACCTAGGTCACTGCATTAATGATTTTCTTTTTTGGGGGGGATTTTCTCCCAAACTTTTTTTGGGATTTTTTCCTGTTTTCACGCCAATTTTAGTCGTATCCAATTCCTCCCTGTCACTAGGGGGCTCCCACATTTAGACTACTACTACCACTCAGTTGGGAGTGCCAAAGACTATCACATGTCTCCTCCAAACCATGTGACACCAGCCGACCGCATCTTTCCGAACTGTTCGCTCACGCACCGTTGGGGGGCGGTGTAACACACTCGGAGGACAGCGCTATCCACTCGCGTGAGGTCACAGAC
Source organism: Clariallabes teugelsi (assembly GCA_030014215.1). NCBI lineage: Eukaryota > Metazoa > Chordata > Actinopteri > Siluriformes > Clariidae > Clariallabes > Clariallabes teugelsi. The sequence continues at coordinate 13,821,405 of JAQMYG010000004.1, forward strand.
GCCCCTGATTGGCTGTAGAGCCATGATTAATGTGGTACCCCAAAGTACCACTCATCCCTCCCCTCTGAAAGAGCCCGGCCAATCAGCTCTCTCTCTAGACCTCCTGCTGCGAGAGGTTACAGTATCACCCGGGCATCGAACCAGCAATCTCCGGATGATAGGGCGAACACTTTACCACAGCGCCACTGCATTAAACATTATTTTAACAAGTTAATGTCTATGAATTTATCTAGTTACACCTGAAATGCGTTTCCAGCTTACAGTATGAACAGTAATTAATTTACCATCTGTCTTAATGTTATTTTATAAGACACTTAATCTGGCTCAAGGAAACAGTTAAATCTATAAAAGTTATGGTGGTAAAGTGACTTTTTGTAATGTCCTTCACTCTTACTGTGTATGTTCTTTCTTGTGTTTTTGATGGCATTCAGTCTGACATTAAAGGTTCTTAATTTGAATCATTATACACACATACACGAAATTAGCAAGATAGTTTAGGATGTCAGGATTTTTTTCCCCTATATTGCATAGTACAATGTTTGCAGCCGAGATGTCTGAACTAAATATATAATGGTTGCATATGGTCTGAAGAGCGGCTGGGTGCTAAAGGTTTGATGTAACTATATATAAATATATATAAATAAAAGAGGAACATCGCCCAGATGTATGCGTGCTGCTAGGGAAGTTAAAAGGCATAGTGTGGGTGTAAAGTGTGAGGTGATAGTAGCATGTCAGGCTACAGAAATCTCTGAAAGAGTATAATCGTGCTGAATTCCGCTTTGAGATTGATTGCCCCAGGTATTCTCAAGATTTTATCTCTAAACGATCTTATCTGTAAACATCTCTGATTGAAACTTTTCCAGATGCTGCAGCCAACTGTGTTGCTGGAGTAACCAAGCTTGGGTTGCTTGGGCAAAAATAACTATTATATGTCCTGCAAGAAGAGATCACCTTCTCTTCAGTTTTCTTTCTTGCCTGATTCACAGTTTATTTTCCCTTACTCACGGGTGATGTAGTGCCATGAATGCATAAACCCTTCCTGATCAGTCAGCAGATTTAAAGAATGTGGCAATCTTTTTAGACTTCTGAGCAATCTTCAGGATCAGCCAGCACCTGGGCATGATTATGCTTGTAAATTAGACTGGAAAACACATTTGAGATAAAATGGAGATCATGAAGGTAGTTGTTAAAAAAAGCGCTGAATGATTATCCACCATAAGCAATCCCTCCCTCCCAGCACTCAGCTATCCTCTGTCATCATCATCATCATCATCATCATCATCATCATCGGTCTGCCTCAGAGCACCTCGACTGTGCGCGGGTGATGAAAGCTGGTTCTGACAGGTGAGTTAATTGATGAGAGGTAACTCCTGCAATATCCCTCCTGCAAGAGAAAGTCAAGATCATGAAGCAGCATGCATTTAAGTGGGCCCAGCAAATAACTTTGATGAAGCTCCCCCGACATGTCAGGATGGGCTTGAAAGATTCGATAAAAGCCCAGGCCGGTCTTAGCTCCCAGCAGGACTTAAAAAGCCGTGTAATCAATCCTCCTGGTCTAATTTTGGTGGCGCTAGGAGGGTGTAAGCTCAAGCCCATGCTTTGAAGATTGACAGGACACATCAAGGATGCGTCCTGGTACGCCAGACTGCTCGTGTTTAGTCACTGTCATCCGCTTCCTCACCAGCCCTTCTCCAGGAGCATGCTGGGACTTCCCAACTGCTCCTTTATCAACACAAGGCCAGGTGCATCCTGGGAGAATCACGCTGAGTGTTTATCAAAGGCCAGGGCAGTGGCATAGAGAGATGAAGGATCAGAGGAACCCCAGAGAAGGGAATCAATTTGACCATCTGTGGGGCCACTCCACACTGCCACATCAAAGACCGAGATACCGGGCAGCAAGCATGAAATCTTGTCAAGAGGAAAACTCAAATAGCCTAGCACCACATGGCTTTGGGTGGCTATTGAGCCCTTTCAGTAAATTCCATGCTGTTATAACGACACTGTGCATAACGGCAAGAAAGGACATTTCATTTGTGCGCAACAGGCAGATCACTTGAAATATGATGCTGGAGAGCAAAGTTTTATGTGCTTCAGGGTAAGACGATGAGCTTATACGTCTCATCATATGCTGTCTGATCTAATCTTAGAAAGCTACCTAGCTGCATTTGGACTCAACGAGGCAAACTATGAACCGTACTAGCAACTTAATGCAGAAATAACAGCCATACTGTAGCATTAAGGGTATTATACTGCTTTAAATCAGACTGAACTTTTTCATCTGACTATCTGGCACAAATATGCAAGACACATTGAGCTGTTCTCGAGTCGAGCCATAAACTCCAGACATCAGTTAGCAGAGTCATGGCAGGAATGAGATAGATATGCAAATATACACAGAAATAAAAATCTCAAATGAGATTTATAGCCTACATATGAACAGTTTGACAGCAATACATGCTAAAATGCCACTTTCAGACTCTTACTCCTTTTTTCAAATTATTATTCTGACACACAAGTTTGTCTATAATGAAATATTCATTTCGAATTTCAACCTGATATTTAACCTTGTTTTCGAAGCTTTAAATTTCCCCTTTTTTGAGGAAAGCATACCATGTCAAATACCATAAAAATACCACGTCGCTTCTTTCTGTCATTTGATTAGTGAAGTGAGGGTTTAAATGTGCTCAGTGGGTTTTAGGAGAATGTTCAATCCTTAACCTAAGGGTTAAAAACCATATGTGAAGACTTGCAAACTTACAAGTGCTAGTATGAGCACCCCAAGTAAAAACACATATTTGTAAAAAAATATATATATATTTTTGGTATTTTTGCATATTGAATAAATGTGCTTTAACTTTGTCTATGTTTTTAAAATACTTCTTATATACACTTTATGGATAATGATTGACCTAGATGAGTGAAGTTACCATATACTGTATGAAAATAACCACAATGAAAAAAAGAAAAAAAAAGGTAAGAAATTTTTAAAAGTCTTGACATTTTGAATTTCCAAATGTTTCAATGAATGATGCCATTGCGGTCACTCCAGCAGTAATAAGTGACAGGTACTGTATGTACTGCAGCACTGCAGGTTTTCAAAATGCAGTGCTTTTAAATATGGTGTCACTTAACGTCTGCAATATGTTCTTAGGAATAAGACATAATGAGATTTGAGAAATGTCCCATGAACAACAGTATATACTTAAAGCTGTGCGGGATACTGTAGTGTAAGCACTGTGGTGAAGCAGAAAAATAACATTACAAAACCTAAAATGAACGATTTGTGTATAACAGACATGACCGTTTGGAATATACTGTATATAACTGTACAAAGATAGCAATGAACCAAACAAAATCTGGTAGAGGAGGCTGATGAATACAAAATAACTGAATTTTTGTATTGTTTATAACGTTTCTCATGACATTCCACCATCATTGTAATTCAAAAGGTTTTGTGTGGTTTTGATCTAATTTGCTGCCACTACTTCCTGTTTGACTCAGTACAAAATTTATTAAACTCAACCAGTATTATCGTGGATACTAAAATCCAAACCTAAATAACCATAAAAACACAAAGGCTGATTTACGCATCATGACAGAACTGCGGGAGATGGATTTTAAAGCTGTTTGCAAAAATCACACAAAATTCATACTGATTTTGACAAAATATTTTGGCATTTGTGCTTTTTAACACCCTTATGACTCAAAAAAAAAAAATGCAGAAAATATTTTGAATTAATGTGTAACGCCACTTGCTTTACTTGAAAAAATGAAGTTAGCTCATTTTGCTGTCAAACTGTTCATTTGTCATTTTGCCAATTACGTTTCCCAGGATGGCACTTAACAATTTCTGCGATAACACTTATCACTGGTGTTTAAGCCGCTCTAATGGGTGCTTCCATGCCCAGTTTTGACTGAGGTTTTCAAAATGCAGTGCTTTTAAGTATGGTGTCTTTTTTGATGTCTGTTAAAACAAAAGGAAACTCAAAAGGCAAAGAGGATTAGTGTGCGGCTGTTCACTTCACCAAAGAGAACTTGCCTCCTGAGGGGGAATTATTCTCCTCATAGAATCCCAGAGTTAATTCTTCTGACTACAATGGTCTGGGCTAAAATTAGACAGTGCTGACCAGCGCACATTTTAGGCAAGCTTACATCGTTTCAGTTAAAGCTTCACCTGTGAACAGCACCACAGCACAGCAGTATAGCTCTGCCATTTTGTTACAGCTAGAAAACAGGATTGTGGTCAACAGTCACATTCTCATTATTATTGTTGGAGCTGAAGAGTAATCTCAGGGGGGATGAGAAAGTATCCTGTATAAAATTCCCTTCAGATCTGTGACATGCTCAATATTTGGGCTGGATGGCTGGGAGGAGTAGAAGCGGTGATGACATTAAAAATACATTAAAAACAGATCCAACCTTCTTTTTCTTCTCCCGCTGTTGATCTCCAGTACTTTATCTGTCATCATGTGTCACCTCAGACTTGAGGCTCAGAGTGTAGCGAGCTGACTAGTAGCATTCAAACAGAAACAGGAAAATTTCACAATCCTTTCATACAAGCAGCAGGTCTCCAAAAATACCACTGCTGTACTGTTTACATACAGAACTGTGGAAAAGTCTTGGATCAGCCATCATTTTATTATATTAATTTAAATTACTCAGTCTCACTCCCTCCCTCATTGCCTATACCACTTTATCCTGCATACAGGGTCACGGGGACTTGGAGCCTATCCCAGGAGACTTACTGCACGAGGCGAGATACAGCGAACTGGGTGCCAATCCATTGCAGGGTACACACACACACATTCACACACTACAGGTAATTTGTGAATGCATGTTTTTGGACTGTGGGAGGAAACCGGAGTACCTGGAGGAAACCCACCAAATACGTTAAGAGCATGCAAACTCCATGCACACAGACCCCGATTAGGGAATCAAACCCCGACACTGGACCCGATTGTTTGAAGCCGACAGTGCTAACCACTGAACCACCATGCCACCCAAATTAAATTTAATTAAATTTAATTTAATTAATGGAACACATGGTTACTGTGACAGGCTGCAAAGATACAATACAAAGAAAAAATTGGTTGTTTATGCAACAACCTCAGCAGCAACCTCATTTCCCCTCTCGTCTGTTCCAACCACTCGACATTCAACATCACCAGTTGATCATCTGTCATCATCTACACCTGTGTTTCTCACTGGTTCATGCCTGTTTTTTTTAATGATTGAATTATTCATAGGTCACTGTGTGGCTTAACAAACAAAAACATTCCTCTGAAACTGGTCAGGCACTGGAACTGGATTGAAAATGAGAGCCAAAAGAGCCAAACACGAGAACTATTCCTCAAGACTTCCTTATAAATACTGTATAGGAAAGTCCGGCTCTATGGAAGCAAAATATATAGAAATGAGAGTTGGCTCAAGACTTTTGCACAGTACTGTATATGTTAGAAAATGCTTGCCCCAAAAACATTTAGAGTATGCTATGGTATTTTGATGTTGAGTTTTAATTTAACATATTAAACAATGCATATTAAATCTCACTTATAAAACATTTAGGCAGACTTCCATAAGTTAATGCTTTATTAAACAAAAAAAAGTAAATCCCATGGAAAAGCAAAGATAAGATTTATTTGAGGCATAAATAATGACTACACATTTTTTGTTTCAAGCTGTACATAAGATTAATATCAGATAAGCAATCTGCAGCTGGTATCAGCTAGCAGTCATATACCATGCTCATTTGCTTGTGCTCATAAAAATGCTCTGATACCATGTGATACTACAGAACGTGACGTAAGCCTAGAGCATGATGTTGCACTAAAGTAAATGAAATTGATCTGTATGTTTTTTTATGATTAAAAGAGAGAGAGCATGGGCAGTCACCATGAGTACACAAAGGATTAGCAGGGTGAGTGATCATTAAAAATGACCACAAGTTAATGTAAAGTGCACACAAATATATGCACAATATATTGATCAGGGAGCAATGAAGCACAGAGCACTTCAGTTCTGCGAGCACTGAGCACTGAGAAGGGTCTATACACTGCACTAATGTTAATCTGCACACTCCAGTCGAGTTCTCTATTAAAAATCTGTAACAGAACAAAACAATAGTATTGGTGCTAAAAAATGTCTCACCTAGGTGAATTTTCAAACAGGATCATATAACACAATTTTTCATAATAGTTAAAGCTTCTTATCTCCCGCGCTATTCTTCGTTTTTTTGTAAATATTCATTCACATTTATAATTCTCTCAGATAAAAAGAAACACATTTGCTAAACCCAATTTTATGCCCTTTTATGTCTATAGTGTCTGTAACCCTTTTGAATTCAAATCTTTCAATGATCTTAATTGGCATTCAGTTGAAACTTGGCCAAATTAGATTTCAGATGAAAAGACAAACCCGAAAAAGTGTACGATTCTAAACTACAAAATTGCTTAGATCATGCAACATGAATTTGACATGGTTACGGACACTACAGATCTTTTTTTTTTTTATTAATATTGCTCGGAATGCTTTTAATTACCCAACAATATTTACAGGTCATATGCTTCTTGAATTTTAGTATAAATACTCATAAATAAATATGGATAATTCTCATTTTAAACTATTAAAATGAGAGCATATCTCATCTCATGGTGGAAGTTAGCAACTTGAAATTTTTTGCAGAAGCGTGATCGGTCACTTCCATGTTGCATTACCTTTAGAAATAGCTTCTTTGGCACACACATTTTCTATATTTTATTTATAACATAAAAAAATAAAATCAGCACCAATACTGTGTTTTGGCTGAAAGAAATGCTTAACATATTACACATAATACCCAGCATGAGGGGTTGATTTCTAGCAACACACAGCAAATAGTAAAGAGAGCTCAGAAAATTGTTCCAAATAAGTAGGTTACTCATTTTAGTAAAAAGAAAATTCTTCCTACTCACAGTGAAAAAAAAAATCAATACACTGCTAATTTTAACTTCTTTTTTTGATTATATAATGGGGGATTTAGGGTGCAATCTGGCCTCTAGCAATTTTCCTTAATACAAAAAAAGAGCAACTGCAAGAAATATCCCCTTTCAAATGGCTGAAAGTGTACACTTTAACTTGATTACAGCAGGCAAAGTGAGTGGGATAGAACAGGATGGCAACGCAATGGGTTTGCTGTTTCGAAAGGATCCCATGGCTCCAGAACGAAATAAAATCAGTGGCAGAAATGTCTCCTGCTACAAATCCCCAGCAAATTGAAACCACAGAGGGCTCTTTCTTCAGCTGCAGGGTTTACGGGTTTACAGGGTTCTAGTTGTGTTTATTTTAAAAGGTATAAGTCACGCCAATGCAAGCACCATGTATGTGTGGCATAGGATACTCGTTTCAGCGTTTTATTTTTTTCATTTATTGAGCTGCTTTGGTCTTGAACTGATGTAAGGTATAATATCCTCTGCACTTCTCCCCAGCTTCCATTTCACAAGAACAAATGCTGTTAAATAAAAAGCTATGAATTTGACTCGGGTGGAATTATCCCGGCGAGGGTGGTTACGACGGAAAATGGATGAGGAGCATTTCTGGTCCGAAAGGCTCACTCGTTTCAACAAAGGAACAGCTGGTGAGTAGAAAAGTGACCAGGGGAAAAAGGCAGCGGCGTCATCTTGAGCAAAAGTCTGGTCGATGTCACTATCTATTCTCATTTAATTGGACCGGAGAGTTAGCATCATTCCGGCTCAGAATGTCCTCAAAATGCAGTGTGTCTTCAGTCAGCCCCAGAGGTGACCTGCATCGCAGTCAGTCAGTTAAAAGCCCTACGGTCTAAGCCTTCCTGCACACCAGCCAGTCCATGGGAAACAAAAACAATCCAGGTCTAAACTCATCATTTCAAGGGCAGGAGCATGCTGAGGCCATTTTTCCCCCAAAGTGATGCACCTTGGGTTCAAAACCTGTGCAGAAAAAAAATGGTAGCATAAATCTGGCCCAGCTTCCCACCTCCAAAGTGTGTTATGTAGAGGAGATGTGATGAATTAAGAGAGAAGAAAAGGGGTAGTGCTCTTGCTCAGCTCTTAGAATGCGGTTTGGTTAAGTGGACTATGCAAGAGAACCAGTGATGTATAACCAGGACCTTGCATTTAATTAAGCAGGCATCCTCTATTTTTTTTTTCCCCCTGCAAGCGTGCATAATCATTTCATACACTGCGATATCACCTGCTTAATGCGCTATTTTACCATACTGTTAAACCTGGGTAATAAATCTCATCTAGCTTTCTTTTAATAGATGCAGTCTGAATAATGTGTGCATTAGATCAGTGGCTGAACCCTGTATTTTGTTTTGCCACATAGAGAGAAAAAGCCTTACTGTGAGCAGGTCATTCTCTCCCACAGGATAACAGCTTTATGCCCCTCAGTGCTCCTGAGTGAATTTTTGTTTCAGTTCATTTTGCATTAGATGATGCATGTGATTCACTTCATATATCTCAACATGTGCTACTTTAACTCACCCCAGCATAAGAAATCTGAATAAATAAAAACTACTGGGATCTTGCTAGCTGTTGGGTTTAAGAATGTTTGGGTTTAAGAATATTGTCATGCCAGATGATGGACAAGAACCAAGAGAGCAAACTTGGATGTAACGGTGATGTAACTCTCTATCCTGTCAATCACAGTGAGACTAGACAATTTTGGATATTTCTGAGCTCATACACTGTATATGGAGTCTATAAACTGTTATAGAAACACTGAAGTATTTGAATGGGTGACTACAGTATATATAAAGATGTGACTGTGAAGTCCGAAGACATGCCGATTAGGCTAATTGGCGTTCAAAAATTGCTCGTAGTGTGTAAATGAGCCTGTGAATGTGTGTGTGTATGTGTGTGTGTGTGACCTGCGATGGATTGGCACCATGTGCTGGATGTACCCTGCCTCATGGGATAGACTTGCATACACTCTGTACACAGGATAAAGCGGTATAGACGATGACTGAGAAAATGCTCTTATTTCTATTTATGTTAAAACACGTATACTCCAATGCTAACATAGAAGGCACCCTGTTCTTTCTTTCTTTCTTTTCTTTGCAGACATTCAGGAAACATCCTTCACCTTGTTATGGAAATCACAGATTACACACAAAAGCCTGTCAGTGGCAGCAATCAAGCCCAGAAATTCTATTTTCGTTCTCTCTACCCGAGGTCTCGGTTCATTATTCGGCTCTTCAGCTTCCTCTTCCTCTCCTTATGTGGCATGACTTTACATATTAAACAGGGGCATGGATGCGATGGGCCGCAATCCTTCTACTGTATGAGAACCTATCGTAAAATATTCCTCAAAAGTGCCGGAGGATTTGTTAATTACCGTTCTGACATCTGTCCTCTGTGTAGGAAAGAATTATCAGAGAACAACAGCCATATTCTCCTCTCCACCTGACTAACACTGATGACAGCAGATGTCAAAACAGGCCTCATTAATATTAATGACCTTGGGGTTAAGATGGAAGAATTGCGCGTTGCTTTGCGCTGCATCTTCTGTCTGGATTGATTTAAAATGTCTTTGGCTGCTTGCCAGTTAAAATATGCTGATTATGTGGAATATGCTGCAAAATTGCTAATGAAATGTTTTGGGCTAATTGAGTGAAATATTAGATGAGACATGAGCATAAATTGTAAGGACAGTAATTAATGTAAAAAAGAAAAAAAAAAGGGAAAAAAAGTGGTTTTTATTGCCTTTAAAAAGCAGCACTTGAAAAACATGGTGGATGATTCCTACTCAAAAGCCTATCCTGGCATTGATAAATGAAGTAATTATACTTCCACTTATGTGAAGGTTTTGTGCCACACAATGCTAGCTGCGGGAACAGCTAAGGGTGCTGTAGGTTGCCTTTAGAATATCAATAACAGTTGAGAAATTACCCAACAACCATAAAGCGTTCATTATTGAAATTCTATCTAAACATTGTATATGTTTTGTCTGGGAAATATCAAAGAAAACATGATATAATCAGCAGCGTAATAACCCTCCAGTCACATGGTACTGTACAGTATGTCTGAACGGCATAGAAAACTTTCCGAAAGGCTTCTTTCACTCCGTCAGAAGTTGAAGAATAAACTTGCAGGACAAAGACACTGTAGCCACTGCAGGGAGATTCTATTAAATTGTGCTTGGTGTATTAATTTTCCCAGCAGTGTCATAAAACACACTTTAACAAGATCCCTGTTGTTCTAGTATAATGAATATTTCAACCCCAAAGTGCCCCTCTTATAACTCACGTTAGTCTAACTGGAGTGTGTTATCATTTATAGAGAAGAAAGGGAAGCTAGACAGAGGAGTGAGAAGAAGGACAAATAATGTGGAAGGAAATAGGTGGAAGGAGATGTGGCAGAGAAAAATGGAGGAGAGATAAGGAAATTGAAAACGAGAGTAAAGGAACGAGACTGAGATGAGGAAGGAAGGCCAAGGAATGAGGGAGATGTGGAAGAAACAGAGAAAAGAGGAAGGAAAGAGAATCGAATAGGAGAATGGTAGATTTGCAAATAGAGAGAGAGAGAGAGAGGTGGAGAGGGAGAGGGAGGAACCAGGACGTGGGAGTAAAGTGAAGGAGAAGGAAGAGGAAAGTAACACCAAAGACAAAGGAAATAGAAACAAAGGGGAAAGTTAAGAGGGAAGAAAATTTAAAGATGGAAAGGCTGGAAAGTGGAGATAAACATGTGAGAAAGGGAGAAATAGAAAAGAAAAAGAAAGACAGGAAAGAGTGGGGAAAAGAAGAGAGGAGCAAAATGATGGTGGATGATGTAAGTAGTGATGGCAAAAGAAAGAAGAAGGCAAAAAGTAAGGGCAGTGAACAAAAGATAAGAGAGTGGAGAAGAAGAAATGAGAGAGAGAGAGATGAGCAGGAGAAATTGGAAGTAGAATGGAACGGAAAGAGAAAAGCTTTAGGGATTAAATTGATGTTTTAAATAGACAGATGAAGGAAAATGAAGAGGAAATGGAGGTGATGAGAAAAGAAAAGACAGAAGAGATAACATTTTAAAAAAGAGAAGGAAGATAAAAGAGAAGAGAGAGAGAGAGAGAAGTGAACGAGAAGAAGGACGGGAAAGAGAAGAAGGAAGAGAGGAGGAAATGGAAGGAGGAAAAGAGGAAAGAAAAGGAAGAACGACTAGGAGAGGGAGGAAAAAAGAACGAATAGAAAGAAGCATTATATAGAAAAGATGAGAAGGGTTCAGCTGCCAGTCAGGCTTAACAAAGCCATGTTTCAGGTGTAGGAATGTATCAGGTGGAATTAGATGCTGCGGTTAATAAATACCTTCAGGCTTAATTTCCAGCAGCTTCTCTCACAACCAGCTGCTATGATTTATTCTTTACAGCCCTTATCTCTTACTCGCTCTTCTCTCACTGCTCTCACACACTCTCTCCTCTGTCCACTCTTCTCCGATCCTTTCAGCTGTGTGTGTGTGTTTAAGGGAGAGAATCGCCAATGAACTCAAATGCACTGCGTTACACATCCATCACGTCATGTGTCCAAGGCTGAGCTCAGCTTCCATGCATCACAGTCACACAAGCCTCAATCACTCAAACACTGACGCGGAGTTGACAAAGACGCTTAAATGCTCAATCTAGTGCACGTGTGTGTGTGTGTGTGTGTGTGTGTGTGTGTGTGTGTGTGTGTGTGTGTGTACATACAGTATGTGAATGTATAGTAGCCTACAAAATCTTTAATATAGTTACTAAAATATTCCACCACTTTAAATCAATAAATACATAAATGAGTTAATTAATAAATAAAAACAAGAGAAGTAATAACACACAGGACCGTATTAGAAGATTGGACAAATTAAATATCTATTACGCATTAAAAGACAACAATTAACTGTGTGCCAGAAATGTAAACACATAGCAGCACGACAGTTGAAGCAAATAATTAGGATGTTTTGATTCAGTGACACATCTGTGCTATAATTGTAGGTTATTGTGTTATAAAAAATTTATCCAGGGTAAATCATGCCAGACCTTTCTCCACCTTTGATGTGATACTGCAACCAAAAAGTGAAAAACACATTTAAAAAACGAAGATGAAGAAAAAAAAGAACCTGGTTGAATATGTCTGCACACCTTTTATGATGGCCCATGTGACTGTGTTCAGAAGATTCCAATTAAATTCAAACTCTTGGTCAAGAGTAATTATAATCCAGCTGTCAATTATCATCTCCCCAGCTATTCCTGGATGATTTCCTTGACATCCTCTCATCAGAATAGACTGCTGAAACTATGGACTGTAAAGAACTTACACAGCATGTACAGTACGTGTTCTCATTGTGGAAATGTATCAGCCAGAATAGGGGTATAAAAGAATTCCCAAACATATGGAGAACATTGAAGGCGACCATCAGCAAATGGAGAAAATGGCACCACAATGACGTTATGCATGAAAAGGACAAGACAAATCTTTATCAGAGAGGCTGTCAAGAGAACTAATACTAATTACGCTCTTCATGGGAATATAATTTCTCACCAACATGCATCTTATAAAACCAAGTGACCAAATATGTCATCATTTGAGAAAACCAAGTTAAAATGTTTGAGGCATAGTTTTAAAAGATGTGTTTGGTGCTCATCACCCTAAGATGACCACAATGAAGCATTCTGTGGAGCAGCTGTTCTTCAGATGGACCTGCGGCTCTAGGCAAGATGGAGGAAATCATGCAAAATACCAGTCTATTTGGTGCAAAATCCGCAAGCCTCTCTTGGGCACCTCAAGATAAAGAAAAATTGCAACAAACTGATGGAGGATGGAGAGCAATGTTTAGAAAAGGCTCTGTCAGAACCTGGAGCTACAGTAAATCACATTAATACATTTAATAGCTTTAAACAGGGCTTTGCACAGGAGAGCCCTCCATCACTTGAAAGATCTGGAATATTTTTGCTGTCATTTTTCCTATGCACATAAACCTGACACTCATCCCTTTACTATTGCACCTTTCTAGCTTTGGCTTCATGCAACCATGATACACTGTGTGTGTGCGTGCATTGGTGGTTGAGTGGTAAGACATTTGATTGCCATGTGGGAGGCCTAGGTTTGGTTCCCTGCCAATGCACCATGCCCAGTCGCTAGAGTTGTACAAGTCAGTGCACTCGGAATGCTGGTTCCAAGTCTGGATATAATGGGAGGCTTGTGTCAGGGAGAGCATCCTGTGTAAACCTGTAACAAATCAAAAGAAACTTCTGCCATGGCGAAATAATCAAAACAGTCAAAAGAATAACAACATTTGTGTTTTCAGGGGTTATTAGCGGTTATGCTATATGCTCAACTCTGAACACAACTTATTTGTTATAAATGTTTAGATTATTGTTTTAGCGAAAGATGTCAGGGAGCTTGGGGTCCACTTTGTCCACCTTTAACAAGCCCACACAATAATAGAGGTGGGTAGTAACGAGTTACATTTACTCCGTTACATTTAATTGAGTAACTTTTTGGGAAAAAATTTACTTCTATGAGTAGTTTTACTGCACCATATTTTTTACTTTTACTTGAGTAGATTTGTGAAGAAGAAACGCTACTCTTACTCCTCTACATTCGGCTCCACTCTCAACTCGTTACTTTTCTAACCGTTTATTCGACACATGCGCGAGGTAGATCTACCTCCTGATTGTTTCACCAATCAGACGCAGCAACAATAATCACACGACTCCGTTTGACCAATCAGGTGTACAGCTGTTGTTCTATGAATTCATCCTACCTGTGAATCTGTCCTACACACGCTTACTGCGCATGCACAAACAAAATTTTCCGGATCGTTCTCTAATTTTGTGGAACGCCCATAAATCCCTGCTGCTGCTACTAGTGGGATCTTGCGGTTAGTGTACAATCCTGCGGTGAATATAGAATGCTTTTTTTTCATGTTTGTTTGATTATATGTTAACTTTAATTGTACATATAATGTTACTTTAACAGTCTATGAATATATAAGTATATTTCAGTACAGAATTAATCGCCAACACACGTGTTGTAAATTTTTATGCATCCCAAAAAATATGATGTCACCCTGGCATCATATACAAAGCATGTTTCGCTGGCAAAAGAACAGCTTCATACTGCGGTGTCTTCTCTATCTGCCAAAACATACAAACACATACTAATATATATACACACTAATATATAATTATTATAATTTCCACAAAAAAAACAGACATTACTCAGTACTTGAGTATCTTTTCACCAAATACATTTTTACTCTTACTTGAGTAATATGTTAATTGACTACTTTTTACTTCTACTTGAGTAATATTTTTTTTAAGTACAGCTACTCTTACTTGAGTAATTTTTTTTGGCTACTCTACCCACCTCTGATTATGACAGTGTAAGAGTTTGAGCCCCGGTTAGCAGGGATCATCTGCTGAGGTCTTGCGTAAGACCCTTAACCCCCAAACCACTCCGCCCTAAGTTTAGACTGAACATTCACTCACTTGTAAGTGGTTTCAGATAAAAGCATCTGTAAAGTAAAATAGATAATAAATAATGAATAAACTCTGTTCTGCTGCCTGCTGTATCTCACATCCTTCCTCAGCCCCGTATCTAACTGTCTCAAATACAGAGTCTGAGCTCTAATGTGTCCTGCTGTCAGCGATTATCAGGATAAACACACACACTCACACACATACACACACACACACACAAATGTACAACACACATCCCAAGAAAAGACTAAAAGCCTGGACTCAGCAAGCTTTCAGCATTCACGTCTTAATATTAATCTTTTACCTTTCGACTTTTTATTCTTTTACACTATTTCACATTTTCTGAGATTATCAGTCAGTCTGTAGTGCAAAAGATCTCTGTGCATGGGAAGTCTGCAGTCATGGTCCTCTGTACCTTCGTCCTGATAGTAAAAGCTCCTCACCACTCGAAGTTCACAAAGCATCATGAGAATGTTTAACTGCAATCTTAAAAATCTGAACAGTTTCTTCTTATTCACTCCAGACAGTGAGAAATACCAGGCAATAACTTCAATACAGTCACCCTTAATAGTTATCTGTTGGTGTGTATTTCTTTTAAAAAATTTATTTGGTTTTCTTGGTTTTCCATAAGAGAATTGATCTCACACCGGTCAACAAACTCAATCCACACATATGAATAAAACTGGAGATAGGGTATATCCCTATGGGACACCTGTGTTAGTAACAATAGGGGAAGACCCTGCAGTGTTTACCCTAACACATTGTAATCTTTCAGTCAGAAAGGATTCTACCTGTCTGATGATGGTAGTAATATTATTAGTAGTAGTATGAGTTAAGCTTAGTAGAATTAGTAGAATTATGATTCACTTATTTGCTACATGGACCTTACAGCACAGTAAAATGTTTTTTTTCCTTCCGCATATACAAGTTAGAAGCCGGGATACAGTGCTCCCTGGAGCAGACAGGGTTAAAAGCATTGCTCAAGGGTTCAACAGTGGGAGCTTTGCACGGATGGGGCTCGACCCCCAAACTTCCAATCAGTAACTCAAATCCTTAAACCATTTGAGCCACATTTACTCCAACTTGAACAGTCTTTTCATTAAAGTATGTGTTCGTGTGGTGTTATACACAGATGACAAACCTATGAACAGGAACAGGACAACAGATCCTGTGCAACTTGCAAAGGTGGGCAATTTCTGTACTCACCCCCACCTGCATGCAAATTGTGGAGGATGAAGTTTGCTTTGTACCTCACAAATGACATGATCTAGCACTAATATCTACAAACTCTTCATAACAATACATTTCAACACCACTGGATGATAATCATTTAGACCTGCCAGTTTTTTCCAGAGGCACAATGAGTGAAGATCTCAAAACTCAGGTAGCACACAGTAGCATGTATCAACAGACACTCAAAACAAACGGCTGTAAATGATACTTAGCTTGTTTATACATTCCTTAAGCACCCTACCTGCTAATCTGTTTTCCTTCTATTAAACTTTTTAGACATCCTACAGACTTCTTCAGCTGTGATAGTAACATTCTGCCCTACATTTAATTGCTGTCTAATCAAATTCCACTCATCAATCATCCCCATGATTACTTCTTTTCCTTTCCTATAACTGCGTACACTCTCTGCCATGCCTGCCTTAAATTATTATCCCTCATCTTCCCTTCTATATTTTGTTTATATTTATGATTGCATATTTTAAAAATGTGCCACATCACTCCTGGACACTAGGACGGGGAATTATGTTAAAATGCTCTTCATCGACTACAGCTCAGCATTATTACTATAATTCCCTCCACACTCACCACCAAGCTGGAGCACCTGGGACTCAGCTCATCTCTGTGCCAGTGGATCTCTAATTT
>JAQMYG010000004.1:13837821-13849702 GCA_030014215.1 Clariallabes teugelsi
CATTGTGATTAAAACAGTTACTCAGTACCTAAGTAGTCTTTTCACCGAATACTTTTTTACTCTTACTTGGGTAATATTTTGGATGACTACTCTTTTTACTTATTAACATACTTTACTATGTTCATTTTGAAGTACAGCTACTCTTACTTGAGTAAATTTTCATGTGTGATGATAAAACCTGACACATACAGTAGCAAAGATGTTTTACTCCTGGTCTTATGCCACTTTATTAGCATGCATGGTGTCTCACAGCACAAACAGCCTGCTTCTTTCGTGTATTACAAATATATTAAAATAATCTATAGTACATTGCAAATATACTAACAAAAAATTGTACCATATATTTGTTGCATTGTGTGTGTGTTTGTCAGACACCCTGAAATATTGTAGAAGACAAAAACTGTATTACCATTTTTATTATTATTATTATTATTATTATTATTATTGTAAGCTTGTGCAAATTAAATCTGTTGAACTCATGAAGGAAATCTGCCGCATTATTACTGATGTAATGTGTTTGAAAAACACATGGTATAATGTAGAAAATGCATTCAGCATTTATAAAAAATGTTCTAAAATCCTTTAGTCTACTGGTTTGCACTTTTATCATTTGCAATACAGTATCATAGAAGACTGTGCGTATGCATAATATAATAAAGTAGATTTTTATTGACCACAAAGTGCACTTTTTAGTGTTTGGAATTGGCCAGAATGATAAAAGCATGCTACCGCTGCAGTAAGAATACATTAATGTTGTTATATACTTTTAATTTCAAGTATACCTGATACAGTACACTTAAAGTATATGGCTGTTTATGTACTAACATACCTGACACAGTAATTAATGAAATTAAAGTACACTTAATACACACAAAATTGTGCTTTTGTATAACTTAATTACAACTTAAATACACTTAGTGCAAAATTAGTTCTTCCAAAATAGCAAGCTTCAAGAATGCTAGTCATTAGCCTGGCTGCAAGTATTAACTATAACTTTGGCATGCAAGGATTAACTATACTAAGAACACTTTTTTTCACTTTGGGGGTTGATATTTTTGATTTATATCATCATCATGATCATCATATCATATCATAACATTTATTTGTTGATTTGTTGGTGACAGCGGGCTTAGAGCCAGCCCCCTTTTACTATCTGCCACCCTAACACTCAACCAAGCGGAAAAAAAGACAGCCACGTTCAGCACCACGGTCAGCTCCACCTCATGCAGAGATGAGGCAGGGCGCCTTGACTCACTGCGGCTGACAGCAGATCAGCACCTACCATCCGGGGTGTCAGCAGCATCCTATTAAAGGACCAGCCAGTGCCGGACTGATGAGTACTACTGTATGTTCTGGGTGCAAGACTCAGTTCTTCTTCTCTGCACGTCACCTGCATTAGCGTCAAGAATTTCTTCTACCTGGGATAACCCACACAAAAAGGATCTTCACCTCAGCCACACTCAACCTGCTCATCTCTAACTTCGGCTAGCTCACAGACTGCTGCTGTTATCTTTACAGTTGATTCCCCACTGCTCACTCTCCTCACCAAGTGACTTCCCCTGACCTGCAGTTTTCTTTCCCCTTCTTTTCCTAAAGAAACAAGCACTCATGTCCACATCCTCATGGTCCGTGTGTCTGTGTTCTGGCCTGCCTGCTAAACAATTTATATAATTTATGTTCTGTTTCCACTCTGTCTCATAATTGGATCGTCTTCCTGCTGTGTCATAACTGCTCTCACTTTTTTTTTAGGTAATTGCTCTTTAATTTGTGTATTTAAGCTCTGGTGTTTCTTCATTTCTTACCATGTCACAGTGTCCTTAATTCCAAGAATTGATTCCTTACCTACTTGTGTTTCTATTTAAATGCCTTGTTTTTTTTTGTTGTCTCTACCTGTTTACATTATGTATGATTATGGATTTGCCCTTTTGGATGCTGCTTGCCTGTGTTTTGACTCATACTACAGATCAATTGTTTTTTGGATCACACATTATTTACACACTTGTATCTGCCTCTTCTCATTGCATTTTATAGACAGCAGAATACATGTACTGTATTTGTTATGAATTAAAAAATGACACTTTTTTTTTAGCAGTTTACATTTACAGTTATTATTCTGTAATGCCCACAAAGCACATCTTTATTATCACTTTTCATAAAGCAAGTTAGTTAGTCATTCTTTAATCTCATTAAGTTAATAAAACAACAATTCTCCTTGTCAGTTTACCATAAAACCAGAAAGTTAAATCCTAAAGATTCTCCCATGGCAGGAAAATGTACTGACTGTTACAAATAACTGATATCCACAACTAATTTCATAAATATATAATGTATAAATGTCTTCTTACAAAACTTCTATAAATACCTGCAATTCTATGCTTAAAATATGTGCAACAAATTTGTTGCCATTATATAGCTACTGTTATTTTTCTTTATTATTATTATTCTTTTCAGATTGGAATAGATCCATCATAAAGATTAAAAGTGAAAATTCCAAAGAATGAGGCTACATTATTGGTCAATCTGAGAGTGAACTGTGCCTTAAAGAAAGAGTAAGGAATCTTTAAATGCTCGCTTCTATTAATAATAGAATTATAGTTCAATTTAAAGAAAAGCGAAAAATGTGAACAGAGTCATGACCTGGTCAAGTTTGGTCTTCTGAAAGATGTCTTTGTGCAGCTTGTATTTTTGTAGAAAACAACGCTTATGTTCTATATCTAAACTTAATAAGGAAAGTCACTAAAGTATTAAAAATGATGCATAAATACTTAAATCTTCCCTGCTCGGAAATTTGCAGCATACATTTGATCATACAGTAAATCTATTAGTGTCTATTTACTTCTTGCATGCCTGTGATGCCTTTCTTTGTTTAATAAAAGTATGTTTTTATCTATTCATTACTTTGTTTAGTACTGTATATTTGGAGATTCGCTCTCATAAATCCCTGTGAATGCGTTGTTCTCATACTGTAGAAACAATGATATTGAGAAGGCAGATTAATATAAACCTTTGACTGGCTTGTACTTAGGAATACTATCAGAAAGTGTACAAGTATTAATTAAGTAACACATTTGCTACGAACAGATTACAAGGCTATTAACAGGGCTACATATACATTCCCTGGTCCAAAGAAAATCAAAGAAAACTACTTAGAAAAATGTGAAATTGGAGGATAGGATGAACCATCAATTTTATGGACAATACATTTACATTTACATTTACATTAAAAAACAGTAAAAACAGTAAAAACCATAGCTATGTTTAAAAGTGAAAATAAGTGCATTTCCATACACACCAAATGCAAACAACCCAAACTCACAGGATTGGGACTAAACAGCTGCGTGGTCATAAGAAAAAAAGCATACATATTGGACTTCAATGCAATGGAAATGCAGAGTTATGTGGGGTGATGAGCAATGGCCGCATCAGGACCAGAGCAATGGTCGATCCACCCATCGTGCATAGCGCCCACTGTACAAGACTCTGGAGGCAGTGTTATGATTTGGGGTTGCTTCAGTTGGTCAGGTCTAGACTCAGTAACGTTATTTGGCAATAGAACGATGCCACAGATATATTCCAGGTCCCAAATTGTAAAAGAGTGGTTCCGGGACTCTGAATCTGTAATTAAAGCTAAATGTTACTAAATGTTAATCAAATGAAATCATTTTTTTTGGCCAGGCAGTGTATATTAACTATGTTTAATACTACCTGACGATCTAGTTCCAAATTTTAAAAACATGCTAGATGAATAATGGATTTACAGCATTAATTCCATTTCTGGACTTGTTTTGGGAAATTAATATTCTCTGGTACAGAAGGTTCTCTATAAAAGAGTCCTTTTTATTGGAAAACGCGTATGTATTCTTATTTTAGAAGCCTTAAACCACAACATGTAGTAGCTGCATTTTAGAACAAAAATATCATGACAAGCAATCGCTTCTTTCTGTCATGTGATTAGTGAAGAAACCGCAGCTACCCTGAGTGAACAAATGCTTTCAGTGGATTTTGGGAGAATGTTGAAGCCAATAATAGAAGTTTACACTTTTGCAGTTATGGCAGGTGTGTGCTGCTTAATATCCACAATACATTTCGTGAAATAGTACATTAAGATATTTGTATGTTGTTTAAATGTCATGTTACAGTATATGTGGGATATTATACTGTAAGCACTGTGTTAAGTAAGTACAAGTTAGTTTGTAGTCCAACCTTCTGTTTCACTTCCAAATCAGCCTACACAGAATTTACTTCTTATTTAAAAGAAAAAAAAAAGATGTTACAATATATATATTTAAAATTAAACATTAAGTCAAGTTAATTAAATTACAATACAGCTTTTTGGTCTTATAAAAGTACCACGGCCAACTATAGTTAATTCTCATTACTTCAGCTAAAATTGAACTTCTGAACTTTTTTTGTAGTGGACTTAAATGTGGATGCAGATCATACAGGTGGAGAACGTGTGAGAATATAAAAATAAATAATAAAAATAGTATTCCACTGAGAGGAATACTAAAACTATTTGCATTAGGTCATTGTTAAATTACATAACAAATTAAAGTTTTCTAAACTGTTATATATAAATGTATATAAGAAATGAATTCCTGACAATTTAGGTAAAAAAAAACCCACATCTTTTATAACTCTAGACATTTAACTAGACAAGATCTAGGACACAGTCTATCTATAAAACCATAATTTGATTATTACCCAGTTTGAAGTCCAGACTGACTGGGTCAGACCAAATCAGATAAAGCTGCGGATTTCAATTTAGCATGTTGATATTATTCACCTCATGCATTTTTCCTTCTCTGAAACTCTGACATCTGATCATTAAAATTTTGTCCAGATTTGCACAATCTCGTGGCTGGCATTTTAATTCTTGTTTGCTCTTCTATGCAATTGAGCCCAATTAAAATTACAAGAAAGTTTTACTTTAAAGACAACACAAATGCAAGTTTAAGATATGCATAAATACAATAACAACCTACAAATATGCGCAGGTAATGAACATGAAAAAAAAAAATACACATTATAATAAGTATTCTGAAATTTTTAAAAACTTTTCACAGAGTTCACAGAGCAATGCTTTCTCAGAGAGAAAGTGAGACTTTGACATAAATTATCCAGCATGCAGAAATATACTGTTCCCAGAGTAGAGTGGGTAGAGTAGCCAAAAAATGTACTCAAGTAAGAGTAGTTGTACTTCAAAATAATATAACTCAAGTAGAAGTAAAAAGTAGTAATCCAAAATATTACTCAAGTAAGAGTAAAAGAGTATTTGGTGAAAAGACTATTCAAGTACTGAGTACTGTTTCATCGTAATGTCTGATTTATTGTTTGTTTGTAATTTTTTATAAATTATGTAAGCAGCCAGACAAAATGATGTATAAATTCAGACATTTCCAAATAATACTGTAAATGAATAAAACTAAATATCTTTACAAAATAGCAAATTAAGGAACAAGAAACACAGATTTCCTAATCTCAATTTTTCACAACATAAAGCTTTTGAAACAAATCCCTACTGTAGGTAACATGTATGTTTGAACAGTGTAAACTATTTCCAGTGTAAGATATACTGTATATTCAGTTGCCCTGCAAATGACTCAGCAGAAAATAACATTAGCATTACCATAGTGGTCTCACTTTACCATAAACAGTGTTAATATTTTTAGTTTAATTGCTAATTATAGACGCTAACACTGCAACATACAATAAAACAGCGAAACTAACTGCGACATGTTTCATTCCCTTTCTACCGCGGCTGAAGTCTCCCCCCCCCACATGTTTGTGGTCATGTGACTACATGTGGTTATTGCTATTGCAGCTGATTGGTCAAACAGAGTCATGTGATTATTGTTGCTACATCTGATTGGTGAAACACAGTCATGTGGTAGAACACTAGCATTTACCTGGTGAAAATTAAATAAATAAATAAATAAATGCGTAGAATAAATGGTTAGAAAAGTAACAAGTCAATTGTAGCGGAGTAAAAGTAGCGTTTCTTCTTCAAAAATCTACTTTATTAAAAGTAAAAAGTATACTGCAGTAAAACTACTCATAGAAGTTTTTTTTTTTTTTTTTCAAATGTTTGTGAGTTCATTCTGATATTACTGTTATTTTGTTATTCATATAAAATCTTTTTATTCATCTTGTCCCAGGCTAATTTTGTTTCTTAGCAATATCTAATTTAGCACCAACCCCAACACAAAAGAGCTTTTCGTTAACTATGATTCTAAGCTCTATTTCAGAAACGTATGATAGAGAACAGAGGCTGTTAGCAATAACAATTCCCTTTCAATGTTTCTTCTAGCACTGACATTTTTCATCCAGTGTTAAATTATTGGCCTCTCACCTTGGCAGTGCAGGGTGTGTAAAGCCAACAGTGCAATTCATCTGTTATTGTCAACATTCTCTCCTCATACTTGATGGCACTCTAATCTAAAAAAAAAAAAAAAAAGATTTTGGATTTCACTGTTTAAAGAGGAATTTATATTCTATAACCCGAAGTTTGAGAAGCTGACTCGAGTGAGAACATTTAATTACACACCCAGCAAAACTAATAATGCTTTTCAAATCGGAGTATTTATAGTACAGTATTTAATGAATATTGTGACAGTGCATGTGCGTGTGTGCGCATGTGTGTGTGTATAAGAGAGAGAGAGAGAGAGAGAGAGAGAGAGAGAGAGAGAGACTAATTAAATAGGTATTAGCCATTAAAAGACAGCAAATCCTTTAAATGATTCCTAAGCATCTAACCAATTAAACAATTAAAACAGCAACTACACAACATTTTTTTAAGTGCACATTAACCAAACAGAAAATCAACTCTTAAATGCACACCTTGATTTTTCCACCACCTTCTAACATATTTATTGTTTCATTTCTTTCAGATCCATTTGTGGTTCCATATCCTAACACATTATAATCTTTTATTATGCACCACATTATTTATTAAAAAGCAAGATGTCGTCATATCATACAGTACACACCGATTCTGTTGAACAAGCAAATAGAAACAAAACAGAAAAAGAAAAAAGAAAAAAAAAACATCACCAATCCATGTTAGCTAAGTGACTGACAGAATAATAATTTGTAACTACAATAGATACAATCCCTGGAGAAACTGAAGTAGGGACACACAGCTTTTACCGGGCAAGACGTTGACCACGGCTCGTATCTAGTCCATAAGATTACTAAGATATATAATTTCGGCGAGTGTGTGTGCCCCTCTCCGTAGCTGCCCGTCCCCTACATGCGATACTCACAGGCTCAGAGAATGTATCCAGCGTTCACTTCACACATGGGATGTCATGGGAGATATTAAAAAAAAAAAAATTAGCACATGGTGGGGTTTGTGGAAAAAAAAGTGTTTTTTTCCCCCCCAATGTGTGTCCACTCGACAAACCCCATTACAGTCTTTAGAGTGATTTTGACATTGATTTCAGCACCATTTCGAAGAGGTGAATTAAAAGTAACAACTGAATATATGATGGCTTTGAAACTAATCCAATCATTACACCTAAACCATTATTCCATCTATTGAATTCCCTCATCTTTGTGTGTTATGCTGCTTAGCAACCAAAGCTTATATGTGATTTCCTACTGACAGAAATCATAGCAATGCCAATGTGGAAATTTGTCTCATATGCTATTGCATGGAAGAAGAAGTGTCTATTGTAAATAGAAATAGAAGATAGGTTAATAATAATAATAATAATAATAATTAACTAAACATATTTAATAAGAAGTTCGAAGTGATCATTTACTGTACATTTGATTGCTTTAATTTACACAACCTCCGTCCTAACATGCACTTGCCAGGTAGCTCCATCCTGATCCGCTCGAGTTTACCCTCTGACTCTAAGATGAATGGTTCCGTCTCTTTTAATGCAATATTTATTTCTCCCTCTGAAGCTGTACTCTGAAGGTTTCTCTTCCCATGTTCCGCTGTGATTTGGCTCCTACATCACATTAGCTCACTTTATTCTCCTGACAAACCAATCAATGGACTGCACATTCCTGTCCATCTGCTTTTCTTTCTGTCTTTTTTTGTTGTTGCATATTTTCCTTTCAATTATGCTCCAGAAGCTGTTTTCATTCGGCCACGTAAGCGAGCTTGACTTCAAGTGCCTATGGAAATTTTCAACACCGCATGGCATTTTTTATTTTCAGGCAATCGCATTTTTTCGTTAATAAAGCCGTCTTTCAAATCGCTCTTCGTCTGAGTGATCAAAGTCTCGTCATGAATAAACCTTTTTTTTTTTTTTTTTTTTTTTAGCCATCGACCACCGAGCCCTCTATACACAGGCTAGTACGAACATCAATGGAGGGAGAATGATTACAATTCACAGCCTTACCTTGACATAGCTATGCATACTGTACCACATGACGATTTTAAATGCCTGCATTGTTTTTGGAAATTAAAACCCTGTTACAGAATCACCTAAAGTTTAGTTGAGCGCTAAACTTTTTATAATCCACCAGTGAAAGACTATTTCTCTTTCAATGGCCCAAGTTCCCCATCAATCTAAAAATAAATAAATAAATAAAAAAAATCACAGTAATGCACCATTCCAAATTACCTGAGCCTCCACAATTTAGCGAAAGACGAGTAAGCTGTTGCCGTCTCTTCCTAATCCAGTGAAAGTGCACTTAATCAACCCCAATGAAGCTTTAAAAACTTTAACAGAGTGCAAATGAGCAGCACCCGTGGGAACTCTGGCAGCGGCGGCTTAGAATGCCCAAGTAGCAGTCTCGCTAAATGAACAAGAGCCTCGGGAACTGCTTTTGCCTACTGTTGCATTTCCTAAAAGATGTGAGCTTCCCAATATTTCAGTGCTATTTACAGTCAATTTAAGCCTGATATAACATGAAACGCAACTGTAATTAGCAGGGCTTTGATGGCTTTCTTATACTTCAAGCCAGTATGCTGATTAGATATTCAGCCTGGCTTCGTAAGCCCTAATGTGTGACACTAAGTACAGCTTTACTGAAGACTAGAAGCCCATATTTCCCCTTATGCTAAATAAGAATCTGCACTTCTTAATAGCTGTTTACGACTCAGCCACAATAAGACAATTTCTGTTTTGTAGAACACAGAGTTCTTAAATTAAAATACTACACTTATGCACCAGTATGTGAAATATCTGATCGAATGTCAGGCTATTTATAGACAAACATCCTTCATCTGTCTTCCAGTAGGCTGTAGACGCGCCATTGGCTGCTCGCTTCCATTAGATGTCTCCTAGGTGTGAATGATTTCAGCTGACAGATGGAAAAACAAGCATAAGACAGCAAAAAAGGAAGAGGCTTTGGCCATGACAATCGAATTCTAACTGCGCTTATTGAATTCTATCTCAGGAAAGACTTGTGGCTGTTTGTCGCGCTCAGAGTTTGTGGATTTTTGCGACACATAATCTGAAGTTTCGCAGTCGTTTCCGTCTCTCTGGCTGCGTCAGCCCTATTCGCATCCATCATCTGCGCCAGATCAGCAGTAATTGGTTGTGTGTTTTTTGGTGTTGCTGCGAATTCACATCACCTCAAAGCATACTCATAATCAAAAGTATCTCTTTATTGTTTAATAATTTATAAGTCTCTACGTTCATAATTGCGCACCTGTAGTTCTTGGACTATCCAACCAGACTTCTTCAGCATTGAACATTTTCCACCATTATAAAGTGTTGTATGTTGTACGTCCCTTCAAAGACGGTGAAATATTAAAATTACGTCTGTCAAAGTAAACGCCTCATCACATACTTGCTCACCAAATCCACGTTCATGAAGACAGTTGTGGCATGATTTAAGCACCCTAGGACCAGAATGAACATACTCCGTGTCTACTCACCTACCAGTGTGCTCATATTCCTGAGATGTAGGTGAGAACTCCAAAGAAAGAGGAACAGAGAAGCAGGGAAAGTGAGCATCAGGCTTTGCATGCCAAATAACTCTGGCCTGGATGATCCTCTATGCCCCCCTCCCCGAGCTAGACTTTTTTTTCTCACTTTGAATCCTTTGTTGGTTCTGGAAGTGCACCAACCTGTGCAGGAAGATGTGTGTCTGTGCGTATGTTTATAAAGCACATCGCGTCGGTGTTCATTTTGCAGGGTGACAGCTATGCGTTGCGTTTGTTCGTAAATAATATCACACGCGGCATTGTGATTTCATCAAAAGAGCAGATGTGTCTTTTTGATCTAACGCTGCGTTAGGTTTTTTTTTCTGAAAGAGAAAGCTAGTGTGTGTGTGTTATACTGAAGTCATTTGGTTCTCATATTAACCCTTTGTATGTATGTTTTTTTCAGTAAAAGAGTGAGCACATTATGAAATGCACAAGTTCTCCTTCAGTGTCCTTCTCAGCTCTTTTTATTTATTTATTTTTTTTACCCTCTCTTCATTACATTTCACTATTTCAATCTACAACCTGTTTACAAAACCCAAATGCTGGCCTGAGGTGGTCTGATCGCTTTTTTGTTTAACACAACATAATGGCTGTGTTGCTGGTAGGACTGCAGCATTTGGTTTAATTCCTCTGCTGGAACATGATTACAAAGACCAACAACAACCGCAAATTTGGGTCAGTTCTGTTCTTTGCAGCATCACAGGATCCGATACAAAAGCGACTGAGCATTCTTAACATTTAGCAAGAAGCAAAGCAAATAACAGAGGGAAAACCTGTAGTTAGCAAAAATACTATAAGTGGAGTGGGAAAAAAGAAAGAAAAAAAAAACACTTAGTGAGCAGCAGGTTTGCAGTTAAAAACACCTTGTTAAAAAGAGAGGTCAGAGGAGAATGAGATAAATCACTCTTTACAACCATGGTGAGCAGAAAAGCATCTTAAGACACATAATGCAACAAATTATTGTATAAGGGGCCAGAATAGGAGAAAAAAAAAATCATCAGAAGAGTCCAGTGACTACTAGACAGTTAGACTGCTGGCTGGAAACATTACCTACTTTTACCCAAGTTTGGTATCTAACCTTTAGCATCAGACCATACAGTACATAACCTCCAGCAGTTAAAAAACAATAATTAATAAATGCAAGCTCATTAAACAGACACCCATAAGCTCATGTTTACTCTACCAATGGGTTTGAAAAGACAAGTATAGCTAGAAATGTTAACTTAAGTGCTTCATGTGGTTAGGACTCACTTTCAGTTTCTGCACACCCAGACAAGCCAATCTCTAATTTCACACCATCTCGAGACCTGATCATGTGACCACCGTAGGGCTACATTTGCCAAAATTCCAACCTATGCAGACAATTCAACTCCCAGACAATTTCTACACAATAACATAGATCACATGGGTTTATGTTTGTGTGTCTACACTCGGGGTCTAGATACTATACTGCTCAAAAAATTAATGGAGAATTTATGTAATGATGAGGGTTTCACGAGAGGAAGAAGGCGGAAAAATACTCTTCACTGTTCAGGACGTGCAGATCTGTAAGCTTCTACCCTGCGGAGTGCCCAACAGGCAGAGGTACGGTCATCCAGATGCACGGTTGTCAGACGACAGCGCTGTAAGCGCAATCAGTGCAAGTGTGCTGCACCTGGTGGTGTGTTTATTTAAGGGCCCTGATACCTGCGCACTACATGAGATCATTAGGCAGCACATTAGGTATCAGGGCCAAGGCAAAGACAAAGAATGTCAAGTCCAAGTTCAAAAAGAAAGACAAAGGCAAAGACCCAGCCTCAGTCTTCCTAGGTAGCCATCTTGCAAAGAGAGAGAGAGAGCGCGTGGCACGCCATCGGTTCAGCACGCCCTCTCTTACCTCATTTCCACTACACTGGTGCTGGTGCCAGGTGCCCGCATTTACACTAGACAGGAGCTCAGCCGGAGCTGCATGATAATACGTCACAGGCCACTCCCACAATGTGTTTT
>JAQMYG010000004.1:13858364-13869524 GCA_030014215.1 Clariallabes teugelsi
TGTGTGTGTGTGTGTCTGAAGCTGAGAGGGGGTTGGGGGTGGGGGGGGGGGTGGTAAGGACAGAGTGTGTGTGAAGGGGCACGGTATCAAATTACCCGCACACAACGACAAGGAGGGAGAAAATGGATCTTTAACCTCTCAAAATAAAACATGTTTTACACGCACGTAGTCACAGTGTTTATTAAAAATCTTTGCTTGTCTTACGGAACACTCACAAACCGCGTTACTCGCAATCTGAGGTTCCACTGTACTCACATTTGTTCATTTTTATACAACTGCTGAAAAGATTTTCAGTTTTTGCTGACTTTTCAAATGTACATTATTTTCCGCACAGCATAATCACCCTTATGTTCTCAGTCATTTTGTTACATAATAGTCTGAGCAATGCATTTTCATTTATTTTTCTTTTTTTTAAGGATTAACAATACAAGACTGTTTTAAAATAGAGAATAGTGCATAGTGAGTTGAAGAGCTCAGCTGTGTGCCAGGCACATTACTGGCACCTTGCACTAACAGCACACACTCACTGCATTAATCCTGTTCAGAAGCCCTTCATGTGTTTGCAATACTAAATCCCCAGTGCTGGGCATGAGAGAGTCTCATATGCAGTGCTGTGTGTGAGTGTATGGGTTTCTGTGTTTGCGGTTATGGAAATTTGCCATTGACGGACCTTTGACTTGGCAGGCTTGGCAACCATTACTTTGTTGCTCTAGAATTGACTTAAATGCAATTTCTTCCACAACAAGTGCCTGATCATTTTATGTGAAATAATATAATGTGCTTCCCCAAACATAACCAGACTTTTATTCATGATGATGGATTGTTGCTGGAATGCTTTTGCATGCAAGTCTTATTGAAGCACTTGTATTAATATATTTTGGTATTTTCACATGAGTATTTTTTTTTTTTTTTTTTTTTTTTTGTGCTGAGTACGGTGACAGCACAAATGTTTTGGTCTTGGTGTATAATAGAGTCCTGAGGGAGATGTGACTCTGTTGATGCTTAGCATGGCATACCAGTGAACCATGTCTTCTTTCATAGCAATGAAAAAAAAGAGTTAGAATAACAGTTACACACCAGCTGGTTACCTGGCTGTGATTTAAGAGCGTGGGTACAAATAGCAGCTCATTGGATAAGGCTCAAAACCTGTACTTGTATGGTTGTGACTTTAAATCTGACCAATGCTGGATACATAATCTAGACTGTTAATGCTGAACTACTTATACGGATGGATAAAAGCCTTTTCTAAAAAAAAAAAAAATGCTATGTCTAGAGACAGAGAGCTCTGTCCCCATTGCTGGAATTTATGACAGGCTAATGTTTAGGCATTAAAAATAATGTATCAATTATTAGACACCTTATTGTTACTTTTAAATGTTGCATCATATTGATGGATCAGGCAACCATGTCTCTTGCTGTAATGCACTACAAACCTACATCACATTTACCGATAATGATCTCTGAGCAGCCAGTTTGATTTAAAATGTACCTATTAGATGACTGCATAATCCAATAAAGCATGAAGTTAATTTCATATGGTTTGAGGTTATATTTGTTTTTCATTCATGTACTCTCTGTGAGACTTAGCTGATTGGTTATATTTGTGTATATTGCTAATTATCCAATTACACAGTTATTTCTTGCTGTTACTTAATGTGTAATTGCCAGTATAATATTTTAGCTTCAGCATATGATACCAAAAGTTAATATGCATTGCATTATGGGACTGTATTTATAAGTAATAGAGTCTGTATTTTTTATACTGTTAAAGACAGAAATGTTAAACAATTGTTAAAGCAATAAAAGTGTCAAAAAGGTGGTCAAAAACTAAAAATTGCTAAAATTATTTTTACATATGGTTACTAGTGGCAAAATGACATTTGGTATAATTGGTTATTTATACTAATATACTATCATACACAGATCAGCCATAATATTAACACCACATAACATAACACTGACATTGATTAACATTGATTATCAAAAATAAGTAAATGCTGGCTATAATAGAAAGTACCCGAACACCCAGTACCTCACAGCATGTCATACATGGGGCTTAGCAGGCAAAGGGCCCAAGCCCAGTGACCCAGTCTTCTCCTTAAAACCCAATGATCTGATCGAGTACCCATGGGATGCACCGAAAAAACTAATCAGATCCACACAAGCTCCACCCTCATGCCACAGCCCCCAGAGGTCTTATGGAGCCAATAGGGGCCAGAGCTACCCAGGTAGCACAAATGGAACCCACACACTACTAGGATTAATGTGTGGTAATGTTATGGCTGACCGGCATAAGTATACCAAATAACAGTATTGTCAGATATTGTTGCATTTTAATTTCATGTTACGTTTTGGGTATCTGTGCTTTGACCAGATGACCAGCTATAATTTGTTCAGAAAAAAAAAAAGGTGTAATATAACTTAAGCTCTACAATTAAATAAACTGTACACAAATTATACCACGAAGTATATGAACACAGAACCTAATTGCAGATAAAATACAAATACTGTATGTACGTATACACCTCTGGTGACAGACCACAAAGGTTAAAAACTGTATGGTATATATACACAGTAAGTACTAGAAGGGCTAATTACAGTCAGTGCAGGCTTGCTAGAGTAGTTATCTGGAGTATTTTCTTATAGTATGTGTCTATAGTATTTTATCAATTACTGTTACCAGCTCAGATAGTCTGTCAGCTCTTGTTTGCCTCATTTTATTCCCTCTTTGGCACTTCCTACTCATTTATTACACATGCCTGTGTAAGTCCATGTATAAACCATGATTTGCTTGTGAAAGGCCTGTTAATACGTGCACACGTATCACAGTTGGGCAGATGCAGTTGATTATAAAAAAAGGTCTTTCATATTCAAAAGGTATTTTTATTTAGGGTTTTTTTTCAGAAATAGTTTTCCAGGCTTCCTGAAGGATTTCTTTTTGCCAAGTTTGTGGCTCACATTTTCACTACAGTCACTTTATCTGACCAGTTCCAGAGGAATGTTTTTCCATCTAACTTTAGGCATGAACCATTGAGAAACAGGTGCAGATGATGACAGATGATCAGGTCGGTAATTAGTACTGTATACTGTTGATCCTGAAAGCTGAGTGGTTGGAACAGACGAGAGGGGAAATGAGGTTGCTGCTGAGGTTGTAACAAACAACCAATTTTTTTTTATTTTATCTTTAGCTACGTTTCAGCCTGTAACAGTAAACTTTTGTTCTCATTCCTTTAATTGAATCTACATAATTTTATTTTATTTAGCATAAGGGCATGAGGGGCGTCTCAAGACTTTTGCACAGTACTGTATCTTGATGACGATAATGATGAGTATGATGATGACACACAGGCACAGTACAAGCACATAAGCAACGCTTAGGAATCTAACAGTTACCCTTTTAGTTTATAACTAATACAAAGTGAAACAGACGGCACGGTGGCGAAGCTGTTAATACTGTGGCCTTGCACCTCCAGTGTCAAGGGTTGGTTCCCACCTCGAGTCTGTGTAAGTAGCGTTTGCATGTTTTCCCTTGGTGGGCTTGGTGGGTTTCCATCTGGTACTCTGGTTTCTTCCCACTGTCCAAAGGGATGCAGATTAGATATACTGGCATTACCAAATTTCCTTGCAGGAGTGTTTGTGCCCTGTGATAGATTGGCACCCTGTCCAGGGTGTAAACCTCCACCCACACCCTGGACTGGATAAATGGTATAGAAGTTGAATTAATGAATGAATAAAGAGAAACAAACAATTATTGATGTGCAGACATAGGAACCAAAATTAAAATGATATTTAAAACAAATATCTTGTTCATATGAAAACTGGAATAGATGGTGTCCGTGTTATTTCAATACCATGTCCATTTTACGTATTAATCTGAATGTGTATTTATGTGTTAGAAAGAGAGAGAGAGAGAGAGAGAGAGAGAGAGAGAGGTGTGCATGTAGCAATCTGATGCTCAGTGGTAGTGCTAGGTAATGCTATACTTAGTGGGGAACCTCTCTTGATGTGGTGCTTTGTGATCATCTCAACATTGACCTTTCTCTTCACTCTGCCTTTAATCTTTTCTGTGCCAACTCCCTCCTCTTGATTGGTGTTGGGATTTGACTTTGAACTTTTCCAGTGTCACTTTGTCTCTACTCACTGTGTTAGTCTTTTTCTTTGTGTTTCTGCTGCATCATTTTTTGTGCACAATGTGAGGTCATACATATCTTGAGGAACAGCGACTGTCTGCCTGCTATGGTATCATAAAGCTGTAGCAAACCTTAAGATATTATGAAGGAATTTCTCAACATGTTGACAATCATAGATTTTAAGTTGCATTTTATATTAAAATATGTATGTAAACAATTGTTAATATCAAAGACTTAATATCAAAGGTTTTTTTTTAAAGCCTTGTCATAGTGAAAAACTTTTTTATTAATTTAGTACCTACACCCTTAATATTATGAATTATGCAAATGTATGCATATTTAATTCAATTCAATGAGGCCTCTTTTTCGTCAAAACATTTAACCTTAAAATACAAAAATATCAATAATAATAATAATAATAATAATAATAAATACCATACAAATAACTTACCATGTACATTTTTTATGAATCAGTAGAGTACAAAAACAGTTCTTGTCATGGTTCTAAGAAGCTCTGATATCATTAGCAATGGCATAGCAACAAAATACAAATCTAGAGCTAAGGTCAAATATGGTGGTGCTATGTAAAGGCACAAAAATGCCAGCAATTTCATACAGTAATGCAGTATGGCCCTTAAAATGCCTTGCTGCCACGGGATGTGATGCCTCACTGTCATGTGACACGGCACCACTACAGCTGCCTGCTATTGACTATAGAAGGCCATGAATGACCACAGATAATCCAGTGGTGGACCTGCAATGGACCTACAGATTCCAACATCCTAGCACACTCTGGTAAGTCACCACATGGCTACTCATGACTCATCAAAATTTGTGAATTCATAGCGATTATAGCCATCTAATACAGTTCATGTGATTCAACACGCTATTTACCTTTCAGAATTTTGCCACTGTTATACTTCCATAGATCCTCCTTCTATAATACAAAGGTAAGAATCTTAAACTATTTAGCCAAAAGTGCATGGACATTCGACCTCTACAGCCATACAGTATGTAGTTCTTCCCAAACTGTTGCCATGCAGTTGAAAGCACACATATGTACTGTATATGATTCCTTTGTATGCTGTAACATCACCACTTTTATTTTACTTGATTTCAAGAAGCAACCAGAACAACTTGAACATATGCTGCTGCACTCATTTTATTGGTACCATTTTGCTGATCATGTCTAGATTGAATGTCAAACGAGCCACAAGGAGTGTTAAGCGTATGGCCTTGGAAAGTGTTTTAGCAGTGCACAAGGAAGTAAGACATGTCTGTCCATCACAATAACAAATAAGCCCACATTTAGTTTCTCCTTCAGCAAAATATAACAAGTCTTTGTAAAGCCAGACACTTTTAGATAGAGTTTAGAGAGCATGGGCCAAAAAAAAAAAAAAAAGCAAATGCAAGTAAATAATATGATGGTGCCTTTTCTTGTACAAGCTGATATGGATTTACTTCGGCAGCCAAAAAGCTGTTCCAGCAGGTCTGACAGATATGCTGTGATATAATGTAATAGTGTTATTTCCAGCTCTAATGGAGAAACATTATTGACATGAAAGCATGGGCTCTGATATGACCTGAAATGTTCTGTTATTATCACAAAAACAAAAGCAAAAAACCTAATATTTTGAGTATATGTGATAGAGAGAGAGAGAGAGCTCTGGTCTGTTATATGTATTAGTGTTGCTTTTCTGCTAATGTTGCTGGGTGATGTTAATGGACAATTAAATATTCTAGGTGATATACTGATATACATCAAGAAAATGGAGAAATTCAAAAGATAAGTGTTCTTCAGGAGTTCTTTAAGAGTCCATTGAATAACTAGTTCTTTTTAACTGCCACAAAAGTTTCAGCTTGGAACATGTGATAGGAAAGCACTCTGCTGTAAGGTTATACTGTACATAAGAGCATCATTGATTGGATCTTGAATGACAACAAAAGAACCCTTTTAACCTTTTCTTTGACAATCCTACTGTATATGATGGATTTATCAAACTCCGCTGTGTTAAATGAGGTAAACTTAACAGAACTAGAGTGATTGGTAGCCATAAAATAGAAGTGGACTAGTGGATTCACTTTAACCTGGGAATGACACAGGCTTTTACTTTGCATGTAGAACATTTTCCTTCTCATTAGTGCTGTCAGTAAATGTGAAAACAGCTTTACTCTGAAAGCAAATGTACATCCAAAAAAAAAAAAAAAAAAAAAGTAGGATCTATAAGAAGAACTTACACACTAGTGTAATCATACATGAAACCTAAATGGTTTTCTAACATTATTCAATAAACAATCCCCCCATACAGCATTTAATTCTATGTTCCTGTGTTAATTTTTATCTATTGCTCATGCAACCATGGAAGCATGTGTGTTTGGTTTGGTAGGTATTTTATGAGGTTTAACGATTGCTCAGGGGATGCTATATGATTAGGTCTAACAGAATTCCTAGTGAAAATCATTGCTTCTGCCTTTGTGTTTTGGATATCACCCTATTCACACTGGATGGAAGGTAGTTTATTATCCCACAGCATGATGGAAGGCTTTGCTCATAAAACAGTTTTTATTACAAAAAAACTTTTAATGGGATTCATACAATGACAATTATCTGCAGGCATTTAGCTTTTTTTTTTTTTTTTTTTTTTTTTTTTTTTTGAATGAGCTCCCATTAATTGCATTTACACACATTTAAATGAAGTATGTCAAATGCTTTTAGTCACCGATTCCCAAACTAATTTGCATGGTAATGAATAGATTTCTGTGGGATCTGAAATTGTCCCCAAATGCAGTTGGGTGCTGAATGGAATATTATGATCATGGCATTCTTAGATATTCAATAGTTTGATTCTTTTCATATTGATGTTACACCATGTTGTAAGGTGTTTTAAACAGAATGTACAATGGCCTGCTTTATGGGAACTCAATGAAATGAGAATTTAATACATTACACTGAAAGAAGAACTCAGAAATGTGCCATGGAGAGCCTCATCTTTAGTTCAGTCAGTACCAGGAGGGGCGTTCAAGTCAAACCAGGACTAGTGATGAACTTTATGTAAATTAAGTCATAAAACCAATTGACTTTTACAGTACAGATGACTTCAAGCACAGTACGGAGAGTACAGAGACTCTTGGATGCAGTAAAGCATGTGAATTGGGTAAATAGTTTTAAAGAATGCTGTATGTAAGAATGCTCAATCAGCAAATTAAAAAATCAGCAAATTAATACTTCCATCCTATCCTTAAAAATCAATGTATAACTTGACACCCACTTGCAGAAGAGATGCATCTGTCTCAGTTTCAAATGTGAAGCTGGCATTCTGATCATGACTTAGGCATCCTAAGAAACTTTCAACCTTGATGGTATCCACGCACTAATGAAATGCTGTGATAAGTGCATTGGTATAGCAGAGTGTTCTGTTATTCTGCATAATCAAAAGTTCTGCTTTGACTCTGCATGCACATTGTATTTAATGTATTTACTCAATTCTACCTTTTTAACTAAATAAAATAAATAAATTAACAGATAACTAAATATATACTGTACATTCAGCAGTAACAGGAACTCAATGAGTGTGCATTTATAAAATAGTCTGTATTGTATTCTGCAGACATCATGCCACCTCTTCAATATATCTTAAGTCAGAAAAAAGTGTAGAGAGAGACAGGCCTACACCTCAGGGTGGCTTAAAGATTTTATACCAGCCATGTCATGTATGATAAACCATAAGACGAGACTAAATCCAAGAATACATTTATAGTATTTGTTAAATAAAGCAGGATAGGAAGAAAATGAGGGGGGGGGGGGGGGTGGAACAATTCTGAGCTCTAGGCACAAACAGTCTAAGCTCAGCTGGGGCTACTGGGAAATAAATACCTCAGGACTTTCCAAGGAAATGGAATGTCATGGCAACATGTGAGTTATCTGTGATGGACCAGAGAGAGAGAGAGAGAGAGAGAGAGAGCATATGGAGAAGGCATCATTTCCTAATCTCTCCTCATCACTGTTACTGTGTCAGCAGCACTGGTCTCCCACAAACATCCTTTTCTCGTTTTTCACATCGCTCTCCCACACCAGGCATGATTGTTGCTTAAGCAGAAGTTCCACAAGGAATAAAAGATATAACCCCTGCCTGTGGTGGAGCTCCTCTCTGGGGGACTAAATACATAACCATGGACAAACATCCTGCATCAAGCGGCTCTAATTACAACACGCTGACTGTCCTTTCACCTCTAAAAGGATACATCAGAATGCAGTGCTTTAGCTTATGACCTGCTGTCACTTTGTCTTCATAAATTAACCTGTCAGTAGATTTTTTTTTGCAGCTGCACTGCCACCCATGGGAGACCTGAAAGAGCAAATTGAGCAGTCGACCTTCAAATGTAGAAGCCAATCTTAATTTTCCCACAATGGATGTGATGAAGTGGGAGGATGGGAGGGAAAGGCAAGAAAGAAGAAATCTTTCATAGGTTAAGCCTTTAATAAAAAGTGGTCAGTGAAGATGATGGTTGAAAAGTCTGGATGATATTAAGTAATTAGTGCTATGTTGAACCACCAGTAGAGTATTATTATTATTATTATTATTATTATTATTATTAATAATAATAATAATAATAATAATAATAATAATAATAAAAGTATTAGATTGACATTCCTTAGTCTGAAACTGCCAGTCAAGCAGAGCCAAATGTAATAATGCCAGTGAGGAAAATCAACAATCAGTCTTATTCCTTGTACAATGGATAATCTTACCTGGTTGCTCTAGACACAGAAATAAGAACTGCTGCTGTAATCATAAACACAGGGATGCTCATAATGAAGTAGGCCTATGTATAAGTCATCAGTGTAAGTCATCAATTATTCATATTTTTCCCCTGTATAGTCTGTGACCAACATTAATCTAATTACAAAGTAATCAATGGTTAAGTGCAAACAAGTTTCCACCATA
The DNA here is from genome assembly GCA_030014215.1 of Clariallabes teugelsi. Lineage (NCBI taxonomy): Eukaryota > Metazoa > Chordata > Actinopteri > Siluriformes > Clariidae > Clariallabes > Clariallabes teugelsi. The sequence goes on from JAQMYG010000004.1 coordinate 13,867,441, forward strand.
TATGAGGGGCATTAAACTCAAACTGGAAATGGATGAAGGAGTAAAAAACCTATTGACATTTAACTTCAAGCACAGTATGAGACACTTTGAAATTCTTTGACTGTTTTACTGTTTTTTGTCCAAGAATGTGTGGAATATATTCTTAGTGTTTAAATCCTAGCGCTGTCATAGTGGCACTTATTTTTCAAATAAATGAATAAAAATGGCTTCCTCTGGAGTTGCTCTGTCTGCCACAGAAGCATCTTGTGAGTTGTAACCTTTACAGTACAGTATATGTAACAATGGATCTGTTTCTGTCTGTCCCCACATTATAGCTAAGCAGTGTATATCATTTTTAATGCTCTTTGCCAGATCTTGGGAGAGTCTGCGCTCAGCACAGCCATAGCACCATTGACAATACAAAGCCCTAAAGTTATTTTATTTTTCTTAACAGTGTCTTTAAAGCCTGCATGGACCGATGTCTGCTTTTAAGCATTTTTAGTGTTCTGCATGCCTCGCTGGAAGCTACTCAGCCAGTGGACTGTGCACAGTATCACTTGCACTACCAAGAAAGGCCTATTATTTCTGTGCAGTTCCAGAAGAGTCTCCTCATTCCTTTTCTCACCCTCCTTCTCGCTCTCTGCCCCCCCCGTGTTGCCCCTCTATGTGTCAATCAGTCAAGACAAGGAGTACAATACAACAATAGAGCTTGTCATTAACTCATCAGCAATGGGTGTGAGAGAGATGGAGAGAGAGAGAAGCTTCCATTTCCCAATCACACTGTTTACATCTTCAGGTTAATTGTTGTTCCTGGCCACCGTTTGACAGTAAATGTGTGTGTGTGAGAACAGGATGATGGTAATGCGACTCAGCATCCTGTGCTGATTCTTTTGTTCTGTGCTGTCAATAAGCAGGAGAAAGATGCGCACACTCTCATCAAGAGTGCCAACATTCATTTGCACACATAACATTTACCATCACTCTCCATGATTTGTCTCTTAGGAATAGATTATGCTTAATTAAATAGTTCATTATGAATGAGACGAACCTGATGACACTTCCTCGTGTTTCGCTTGGATGAAAATAATTCCTTATTGATCCGCATGACCATGTATTTGTTTCTTTTTATTCAGTGTTTTGAATCAGAACTCCTGCTATGAGCAGTGATACATGGAATTAACATATTTAAATTAACCATAACATATTGATCTACACTATCATTGCTGTGGATTATGAAAGGCTTAGTCATAATAATAATAATAATAATAATAATAATAATAATAATAATGATTTAACAAGGAGCACCTACTGTATTCAAGCCATTATAATTTATATTAAATGAAGGTTCACTTTCACGCTAATTGATTTTATTTTCCTATAACAGCATCAACTGTTGTTTGGTCTTTTATACCACAGTGCTTTGCAAACTATTACAATTTTAGCAATTATCATGCTAAAAAAAAAGAGGGAGTCTCGCCCGGGGAGCAATTCAGTGTAGAACCACCACTGCTGGTAACTCTAAATGAACTTCTCCTCTGCAGCAGAGATATGATTTGGTCTTGCTTTCCTGCTTGTCTTCATGAGATTCAGTTTCATCATGGTGCTTGATGGGTTTTGCAAATGCATGTACATTTATATTTACATTTAGGCAGTTGGCAGATGCTCTAATCCAATGACACTTACAAAAAGTGCTTTGAAGTTTCCGGCATTGGATAGATACTTACACTGGGTTACTCACTAAGTGCCATCAGTCAAATACAGTTGGGAGTTTTTTTGGGGGATTAGTCCATGTACTGAAGAAGTACTTGCATATGCACTTGACAATGCTATTCTTGCAAGATCTGTTCCAGAACAACTGACCTTTATTTCTTAAATAAAGCAGCAACAATAACAATTGTTGCTGCTGATACTCAATTACTGTACCTAATGCCATAGGTGTTATCTCATAATTTAGAAAATTCCAGTATTGTTCCAGAATTTAGAAAATTAATTCAAACTTGTGTCTAAATTGTTGCTTGGTACTAGTGCTAAGTAAGAATGTGGTGGGTATAGCTTGAAAGTTAGCTAAATGCAACCACGGGGGGGGGGGGGGGGGGGGGCAAGCC
>JAQMYG010000004.1:13887644-13900889 GCA_030014215.1 Clariallabes teugelsi
TCTCCACATCATTGCATTCAGTTTTTATTCACAATTTGTTTAGTGTCCCAACTTTTTTGGAATCCGGTTTGTACTTCCATGGTTCCATAAGGTTTTAACATGGTACAAAACTCTTAGAGAATGGGATGGAGCAAGTGTTAACATAACAGTTCCCACAACAGTGCATGTATATCTTGTCTTAAGCTTGCACGTGTCTTGAGTGTTGTAACATTCTTTCTCTTTATAAAACATTACCATAACATGCATCATGCTTCCGAATGCAGCAAAATCAGTGCTACTGAAAGCAGGAGTACAAGATAAAGAAAAGAAGTGTTGATATGGAAGTGAAACAGGAGCTTACACTAGAGCATCCCACAAGCTTTGCTAAGTATATAATATGGTGTTGACACAACATTAAAAGCTCTTTATTTCCTACTTCACAGAATGTACTGTATTGTGGATATTAACGCTTGAGTAACTGCAAAGGCAGTAACAGAGTGTAAGCATCAACATTCTCTAAAAATTCAATGAACCCATTTAGTTCAATCATGGCAGCTGCTGTTTTGCCAAGCCGATAGTTTTCTGTATCATGTGACAGAAAAAAGTGAGGCAACTAGAATGCCAGGATGTGTCATGTTTTGCTATGTAATATGGAAGTTCTATGCTGAGTTTTGCCTAAAAGGTTGACATTTAAAGCTTCTTAAAGAAAGTTATATAGCAGATTTGCAAATTAAAAGTTTGCTTACAGACAACCTCATGAGCAAGTAAAAGTAAAATTGGCGATTATGATGTTTTTATATTTTTGTTTATATACAGTACAGTATATAGAAACAGTATCTGAAAAAAAAAAAAAAAAAACATCTGTTTCCATATAAAGATTAAGAAAATACTAAGTATACTGAAAATAAAATATTAAATATCTAAATTATTAACCCACCATTGATATTTAATTCATCATATCAATTACCTCTGTTGTTTAGAGAAGTGAGTGGAAGGCAGATGGCTGGAGAACATCTTAAAATGACAATTAAACTTTTCTAAATGACAGTTTTTTCCCTGGCTGTCTGTCTCACTGATGATGAATGGGAAAATGGAATGATCTTGACGACCATACAAATATTATGAAAGTCTATGCTTCTACTTTCTCTGTGTTGACTGGGTTAACAGGCTGTGACTGAAAAGCTTGATGGGATGCGTGCAGAGTAAACAGTGAGTAGCATATGTGGCAGAGTGGAGAAGAATGGAGGGAACAGTTGCTGATGTGATTGTTTTAACATCTTATATTCTCGACTTATTCAGTTACATGCGTTACTTAATCATAGTTTTCTATGTTTTCTACTGTTTTTGGTACTGTACGTCCAACTTAGTTAATGTGTGTGTGTGTGTGTGTGTGTGTGTGTATGTGTGCTTGTTTGTGTCTGCTTCATATTCTCAATTAGAGAGCCTCATCCTCCCATCACTCTTTCTCTAGCTAATTAAAAGCCAGAAGCCTGTTCATTTCCTGTGCTCTCAAACAACCAGGCAGCTTAAAAGCTGTGCTGCGGACTCATTGCCGATGGATGAAAATGGAGCTCAGCGTACTCGCAGTTCTGGTGTATTTAAGGTTTCTGACACCAAACAAGATTTGTGCCCATTACCGCTGCTGCTGGAAATTGCTTCCCTGGTGGCACAGAGCCGCACTCCAAATAAATGATGGTCAGGCTTGGCTGAACTTGAAATAAAGGCTTGTTTGGTTCTGCTGGGTCTGTGTAGCTTTTGCAATGGTCATTCATATGGGTCCTCAATCATCACTCAACTCTACATCCATTCTCTTTTTTGTCCTCTCTGTGAGGTATTTATCTTCAAAGCAGATTACAAGATCGCATTTCTCTATGCAGAGAGTGGATATGTTATGTTAGCCCCCTTTTTTTTGTATTGTCACAGTATATAAATGTTTTTCAAATGAAGTATAGTGTCAGTTTGTTGTGCGGTAGGGATATAATTGAATACCAATAATTTGGAATGAATAGAGCTTACATATGCATATATGAACATGTCATATTAGGGATGATTTGTTTATTTATTTGTTTGTTTGTTTATTTATTTATTTATTTATTTATGCACACAGGTGAGTAAAAAAATTATCCACACTCTGGCTGAAGAATTGATTTTATTACACTTTTAGACAAGTACAAGACAAACACATAATTTTTCAACATAATCTACTTGCTTTTCAATACACATCATTTCAACAAGCTTACGTATTCCCTCATTAAAAACGTTTTGAGCTGAGCTGTGAGCCACAAACGCACTGCTGTCTTCACTTCTTCAAGGCTGCTTTTAGGCGACCAAACAGGTGAAAAATCTGATGAAGCAAGATCAGGGCCCGTATTCACAAAGCTTTTTAAGCCTAAAAGTGGCTCCTAGTGACGAAATTCTAAGACAATTCTTAGAATTATGACATTTTCTTAGAATTTCCCTTTATATATAAGACTAAACCCTAGTAAAGATAAAAATGATTCATGAAACATCTTAGCCCTAAAAAATATTCTCCAAACAAATGTAAAAAGTAAACACTGCTCTTCTGTCCAATTTATTATTTTTTTGTTATTTTACTTCCTTCCATCTCTCTTAGATTGTTGGCTACATACCATCCAAAAGTTCAACTTAAATAGACTGTCCTGCAATCATGTAAACTGGTAAAAGCTGAGCCATTTTGCTCCCATCAATCTAAAAATGGATTACAAGCAATAAAATCAGTATGTTAAATAAATTTAAGACCTTAAAAATAGTATTATTTATTGCATGGAAATCGGTTGCTTCAAAAGTAGACACATTTGGCTGTTTGATTAACTTTAAGATATTTAGCCTATATAGTGGAACCTCAGATTGCGAGTAATGCGGCTTGCGAGCAAAAATTTGTAATAAATTTTGACTTGAAAAATGAACACGTCTTGGTTTACGAGTACCGAGTATCATGTATCACGCATGCGCTTCTTGTTTTGACGCCATGGCATCACGTGATCACAACTTAGCCAACAGTTTTTCTCTCTCGCGTGCTGCGGAATTGTGGGTAATCGTCTCTCCTGCTCGGTCTTAGTCGTCTCTCACTGGTATAATCAACATCTGGTTGTGTGTGTACTGTTTACTGTAACACTGTGACCACGTGTGTGTGCGTAAAACATATTTTATTTGGTGTTTACTGTATATCACTGCAAGCTGCAAGTCGGGCATCAATTTTTGCTCGCACCGCAGTTACAAATATACTGGTGTACCACGTTCACACCTGCACAACAGTGACTGGAGAGACAGTAGACTTGAACAGAAAGTGCTGATAAGACAGTGTGACCTTCATATGTATATACTGTATGTATGTATGTACTGTATGTATGTACAGTATTTATCTTAAAAATGTTACCCAAAAGATTCACATGGCATCAGTTTAAGATTAGATGTACTGTAGTAAAAGGGAAGTTGGACACTGTCAGAGGCAATAGAAAAATTGAGAATGAGTGTTTTATATGTTGGTAAATAAAACCAATGTTAGCTGAAAATGCGGAAAGTGCCAAAATATACTGTACTGAATCACACATACAGTCAAAAACACACATGTGCATTTGTCAATGGGGCATAGCTCCAGGCACACCTGTTCCCAATAGTGAAAAGGAAATTTTGTTGTGCAGTTGTTGTTGGAAATGGTCTCTCGACAGACGAGAAAGTATTTGAGGAGTTTAAAAAATCTGGCAGAACCATTTCAAGATTGATCTAATAAGACAACACCAAGTAACACTATTATGCTGTCTATTGTGAACGATATGAACACTGTCTATGGCACACAAACTTCGAACGCTTACATTACACATTCCGTGGTTAATCAACAAGCTAATTGTGTATACAGTATGTACATTTATTTCAGGAGAAATAAACTCATAGATGATAACAAGGTAATATTGTTCATTTTTTTATTTCAGTACTATATATTTTGGTGCATACTGTATGTGAACAATAATCACTTTGCGAAGGAGCCACTTCTAAAAGCTGTACAATGCTGGCATTTCTATGATTCTGCCATTTTCATGTTTCCATATCCACACTGATAGGATTCATACTTAATTTAGTCAGTCAGTAAATGAGTACATAAGGAAGGGCAGAAGTTTGACATTCAGCTTAGCTCATGGCCACGCATAAGGTTTAAATATAACTACAGATACGGATATTTCAAGCGCTACACAAATACAGATATTGCTTTATTTGCCTCTCCGATACTCACAGAAGACTACAAATCTGAGATGTGAAAAAAAGGCAATACCCCATGTATTTACTCAACATAACAAGACAATGAAAGACAATAAGGAATTTGGTTTGTTTCTGATGACTAGGCCATTAAGACAGTGCTTTTCCTTCTGGCTTCATCAGATTGATGATCGTTGCTTACATGGGATGTGTTTGATTAATAGGCTGATTAGAGCGACGAGATGCCAAACGCCTCCGCTCTAGCAGTAATAAATCTGCTGCAAGGCTTCCGCATCTCTGCAGAAAAGAAAATGAGCTCGCTAAAACTCCTCTAATACACTCATCTGCTTCCACGCCCTGGCCCTGCTGCCTGTTACTGAAATGTCTTCGAGAGACAATGAGGAATTACTTATGGTCATTTTGTAAAGTTCGTAGACCATGGAGGGGGGAGGTCATGGCTATAAAGCATGATTTGAGGCTGTTGATTATATTTCTGGGCAAACGACTTGGCGCAGGAGAAATGTCTTAGCCATTTTGTAAGTTGGACCTGTGGGAGCTGTGAAGCGATAGGAAAGACAGCTACTGCAGTCTGTGAGTGTCTAGACATGGAGGTGTGGTGTTTTAGAACTGCACAGACTACACACACACACACACACACACACACACATTACAGGCAATCTCCGGTTATTTGATGCAGCTGCTGTTTAATGAATTGTTAATATTGCCTCCGGGTGCTCCACATAAGAGTGCACTTTGAGAACAGTAAACAATAATATTCAACAAAGACTCATGAACTGTTACATGATGAAGTGTTTTAAGTCATGATCAAACAAGACATTGGAGTGTTTCTACGGCAAATATATTCTCTTTAAGATTCTACTGTGCGTCATTATTGGTATTCTTGTAATGTACACTGCCTGGCCAGAGAAACAAGTGCCCTCTTCAGTAGGGTCAAATCATTGGCCTGCATGACGTACCAAGAACAGTTATTTGGATTTGAAATCGGATTAGGGTATAAGAACTGGTTAAGAACTGTCCAACACATTATTAAAACATGTAAGTACCGTACTGTGCTGAACCTTCACCTTTGTGGAAAAAGATGTGAGGAAAGAGAAAAGACTGGAGATAATGCTTAGTAAAGATGCCTGGCAAAAAACTGATAGTAGAAATCACAGCTATGTTTAATAGTGAAACCAAGAGAATTTCCACAAATGTGCTAATAAATACACACTTCATCAGTGTTCCTTTTGGTTTCCATTTTCCTTCCATGTCCTAATACTTGTCCTAAAACTTGCCTCCATGAGAACACATAACCAATGATGACAAGCCTTTTTTTTTATGTGTGATGACACTTTTGCTTTGAGGACCTTTTCAATGAAGCCCTACAAGTAGACATGGACTTACAGAAGAAGAGTTTGTGACCAATTAAAGGATATCTAGGGGGTGGAAGTGTTGTGAAGAACGCCTTTGGCATTCTTGCCGTTGTGTGTTTCTTATTGTAAATACAAATACATTTTTGATGTAACTTGTACAATGTGTTTTTATTGTAAATAGATTTTGATGAAACTTGATGTGGAAATATTATAATGATGTTAAAATTCATGAGATAAATTTTACTCAAGTTTTAAATGAAATTAATTGACCAAACCCCATATGTTAAAAAAAATAAAATAAATAAAAATAAATAAATATATATATATATGGTAAACTTGTCATCAGACTTCATTATAAAAATATCAGGAATGATCAAACCACAGACCTTTAAGGTTGACATTTCTATTGTGCATCGAACTTTAAAATGTACAGTAATATATCTTTCAATCATATTTAATCATTACTCTTTTCCCTAAAATATCAAAATACTTTGTTCATTTTGTCGTTACTTCCATCTAAATTTAATATGAGGATTGTTGGCTGCCAAAGACTGCTGAACAAGTAGAATAAGAAGGCAATACCAACGCTTAAGAATCGATAACGACTTGATAACGACACTTAAGAATCTATACAGAGGCTGTAAAGAGCTGTTACCAACCCAACCTCTACTGAGCTCTCCAGAGGTCGCAACAAATTTGCATCGGTGTAGATTCAATAGCAAATTTGCCTGAGTGGATTGAGGGTATAAGATAAATTGCCCCTTGGTGTAAGTGAGTGTCAGGATGCATGTAAGTCTGCTTTGTGATTGCCTGGTGTCGATTTGAAGAAGAAATTTCTGCAACATGCCCAGCGTTACAGGGATAGGCTTCAGGTCTATGCACTAGCTAACTAAATATTAAAGCAATAGAAGCTAGCTATGAAAGCGGTGAGGATGTTCGCCAGCTCTTAGCAACATTTTCAACCCAATGACCAATATTTACAAAAAAAATGTAATTTATTAACTGCGGTGTGCTATTTGTTTTTCATTTGCAGTATCACTGTGGTATGCGTATTATCCACGCTATACTCTTTTTTTACTTGCCATGTCAGTCTTTGCAATATACTGCATTTTACATAATTGATTCTGTACCTCCCAGATACCTTTTCTCTTCGTTTTCCATAGCCCATGTCTGTGAAACTGATTAGATTTAATTCTGATTATCTGCTCTAAAACTAGATCTTGATGGCTTAAACTAGACCCACAAAACATTTTGAATTCAGAAGTCTGCCCTAGTCAACAGATTAATGGGATTGCCTCCTGGAGAGTGCATCTGCCTTTCAAATTGAACAGCCTTTATTTTTGGATCACATAAATACTGCCTAAAATACCATCTCCCTCTGTTTACTTCAAAATACAGTACATTCTGATGCCGTTGGTGTATCAAATATAATACAGAAAAAGCTATAAGAGGTATAATTTAAAATTTTCACTGAAAATAGTTCATAATCAGGTTAAAATATTACAAATACATAATTTGAATAACCATAATTCAGGCGATGTTGACATATTTACAGTACTGTGCAAAAGCCACCCATTATTTATTCATAATAAATTTTTAATTAAATCGTGTAGATTACATTAAAGAAAAATAGAACCAGTGTTTTACTGCAACAGGCTGCAATGTGCCTAAATATACACTTCAAAAATGTGTTGTTTATGTAACAACCTCACCAGCGACCTCATTTCCCCTCTCGTCTGTTCCAACCACTCAGCATTCAGCATCACCAATACTAGTCACCGACCTGATCATCTTTCATCATCTTAACCCGTTTCTCACTGGTTCATGCCTTAAGTTAGATGTTTTTTTATGCTTAATGTGTGGCTTAACAGACAAAAAACATTTCTCTGAATCTAGTTAGGTATAGTACAGGGGCTGGACTGAAAATGAGAGTCACTTTTTTTTTTTTTCAGGAAGCCTGGAGAACTGTTCCTTAAGACTACATTAAAAATACAAGAATGCCTTTCTCTTTTGAAGCTAAATGTTCAATGCTCAAGACTTTTGCAAATACTGTAGTGGATGACAAGTAGATGCATGAAAATGACCACAAGTGCACCTTTCACATCAAACAAATTCTCTACCAATCTTTGTGTCAGCAAAGCTGATCTAGGGTATTTTGTACTCCTAAATGTTTGTGTGTGCTTCCTAATAATTTGTCAGGATGAACTAATGGCAGGTTGCATCTGTGCAATGCTGAAAAATCCATAAGCATTTTGGATTTCCTCTAATTAATCACAGTAATGTGACTTGGCAGATAAATAATTGCTCACAAAATTGAATCTTCTGTTATTGAACAAAAATATGCACAGGACTATTTTTAGCAATACTGAAAATAGCACCAGCTTTTCCTGTGCATGGAAGATTACATGCAGTAATAATTACTAGTAGTTTTGATAAATCAATATAGATGCTTTATTATGTTGAGCTCTAACCAGTGAAATTGAAATTGGTGCAATGAGGTGAATAAATTTATCCCTTTTTTTTTCAAAAATGTTAATAGATATGGCAGCCCAAAGCCATATAGAATAACAGGTTCAAAACCAATGACAACATTTTTAATAACATAGTACTTATTTCATCCAATACAGTAATCATACTGTTTTTTTTGGATTAGCAAGCACAGCCCTGTATTGTATATCTTTTTTTAATTTTGTGTCCATTGTAATCAATCCCCAATTGCAGCATGCAGTGGATATGATGAGCACTGCATGAATATTGTTTTTTTAAGTTATAATCTATGCTTCTAGTTTTGGCTTCTGGTCCTGTCTCTTCCTCATCCCAATTGGTCTGTTCTCTAACATGTGTACCTGTTCTCATTGCAGCCCTTGATCAGTTTGTCAGCTTATCCCTTCTATTTTTAAGCGTGCAATGACTAACCATTGGTCATGTGCACTTTTTAAACCATAGTTTCCCATAATTGTTGTTTCTTGTTTCCAGTTGTATAGTATTATGTTTAAACTCATGTTTGTGTTCTCATTTATGCTTATGGATTGTCCGCACATTTGTTTTGAACACTGCCATAACCTTTGACAGTGATTTTCAGATGTGGCCAAATTAATTAACCATCCATTTTATGCCCTTGGTTGCTGCATTCCCTAACTGCATGGTCCTGGTCCCATATTTACTGCATGTTTGCGCTTATATCACGTTACTATATTGGGTGTTGCAACCAGTGTTGGGGGACGTTACTTTTTCAAGTAAAAAAAAGTAAAAAGTAATCAGTTACATTACATCGTTACTTTCTGATAAAAGTAACTAGTTCGAGTACTTTTCATCATGATTTATCGAGAGTTTTGGTGCTGCGATTACATTTTCATCTTTCCGCACGTCGGTCCTCGCAGACCTTGCAGAACTTCGCGGAACGTCGGACAGTCACTTGCAGCGGCTCACAGTGCCTAAAATCGCTTCTCGTCATGAGTCAAACCTCATAGGTGAGATAACAGCAGGAATAACAGGGGAGTGGTGGGTTATCGGGGACGGGGCTCGTAGGACGACTTTCACACACACACAATAACGGAATGACTGCTGTCTGGCTCACGGATTACATAAATTGTCTGAATAACGGATTACATTTTTGAAAATATAACTAAATAACTGAGTACTTAAATGGCGGACTTAACACGTTAGATTACTCGGTACATCAAAAAAGTAGTCCAAGTACTCTAACGCTTTGTAATGCGTTACACCCAACATTGGTTGCAACATAATCTATTAAACATTTTGTTCTCATGTATAGGGGATCCTGTTAAAATAAATAGACAGTTTCTAATTAAAAAATTTTTTAAAGAATTTTAAGAATATAAATTTTTTTTATATTTAACATTCAATATTCTGTCAGTTTTTCCTCGTGCTTAATTTTTTTTATTGAAGAATGCATTCAGAGTGAGTGCGCATTGTCATTAAAGCAATAAGGAAACCTATCAAATACTATGAAACTTTATAATTCCTATGTATTTAATGAAATTTGTATTCAAATGTGTGTATTTTATGCATATTATTATTATTATTATTATTATAAGTTGAAAATAATGTAAAATTTAAGCATTTTCACTATTTGTTGATTATATGTACAGTATATAACATTTTCAGACTTTTTAATTATATGTACTGTATATATACTCAGGATCCATCTCTGCTTAATCTTTCACAGTCAGACTCTGCTTTTCCAGTTCATATTCTCTTTTTAGGGCTTGGTGGTCCTATAGTGCACTATTGGCATTATAATCTCATAGGTTTCTAGTTGTAATATGTAATAGCATAATGTACTCTCTCCTTTTTTTAGTCTCTCAATTCAACTCAAAGATGGTCTCTTCAGACTGTCTACTGTACTTCTCTTTGCAGTATTGCCAGGGAAACTAATAAAAATATGACTTGTGTCATACAGTAGGTTTAAGGTGAAAGGTTGATTTCTAATATATAATAATAATACTTGCAATGAGTATAAAATGGATGAGCTAATAATAAAACATAAAATTATATACACTGTATAGCGAATTTGTTGGTAATTGATCAGCAAGTCTATTCAAAAGTCTCGCATGCACTTTCTCTCTCAAACTAGAGAGGAAAGTGAAGCGTACTTCTTTCAGTTTACCAAAAGGTGTACAGAGGTTTCATCTGTTATTAGGCCAAGGCAGTCAGGAGCTTTTTGGTGATTGTATTGATCCCATAAGAGTGTGAAATGAGCTGCTAACAGGGCAATTAAAGTTAAATATGCGTGCTGTTGAACCACATGTTGATTTTATGAGTTTCTAAAGAGTAAATGAAGTGCTAAGAAATTAGTACATACTTTTATTAGCCCCATGTTGGACTATTGCAAATTTATTGGTACCCAGATGCTCTAATGGCATTGAGTAAGTAAGAAATAGCAGCAGGCGTTCCTTTCAGAACTAAGAAGACTGGCCCCATATGACCTGTTTTCTCACTGGCTCTTGGTTACATTTCATATTGACAACTACACTGTAAATCCTTTTGGTTGCATATAAAACTTCACGGATTAATGTCCTATTATATAGGTGACAGAAAGAAATTCTCCTTAATCCTGCTCATTTTTTATTGTTTCAGGATGCAGATCTGCTTGCGAGGATTAGAACAGGAAATCCCAGGTGATAATAATTTACATTCTGAACCCTAACATGATCTTCTAATATATAAAATTCAGATCTTGCAACAACCTTTAAATACAAGGTGAAAGCATATAGTCTAGCTTTGAGAGTAACCTTTAAATAATACAACTTTATAAATATTTTATCAGGCTATATTTCAAACATTTATAATCATTTAATTTGAACTATTCCAAACCGTCTCTTTTTCAAATATACACAAATATGTCCATGCATCATTCCTCATAGCGTTTTGCTGTTCGTGTTCCTTTTGATGAAGGCAATCATTTTCTTTTCAGAGGAACATACTCATTCTGAGTAATAGCTCTAGTGTAAAATGGTGTTTGTGAACATGTTTAAAAATCCATAAGGAAACATGCTGCTTTGATATCAGCTTCCATTTTTCAGATGAGAGACATTTACCCAGCGCATTGCGAACCCTTTTAAAATCTACAGCGCTTCAGCTAATTTGAAGTGCTCCCTGCATTTATTAGTTTCACACTGTCAATAGAACAGCACTCCCCCTTCTATTACAGGGTAATTAAACACAATTCACCAAACATGCAAAGTATGCAGAAGTAGCTGGCTCCTACTGGTTCTCCACACAACAGTCTACTGACACTTGTGCCAATTAGTGTGAAGAGTTTGTAAAGATCTTAGAAACGTTCTTAGAAACAGAAGTATTCATAATTTTATAAATCTGAACTCTATGGCTTATTATCCAGTAAATATGTGATAAACAAAACAATAAAGGAATTAAATTTTTTTTTACTGATGATTCATTAAAGTAAAGCTTGAGAGGCAAGGTGGAGTAGGGTACAGTACATTGTTCCCACCTCACAGCTTTATGATCCCCTGATTAATCCAAAGATCGAGTTACTGCCTAGGGAATTTCTATCTCCATATCAATTTATTTTATCCAATATTTCTTCCCACCGTCCAAAAGCATGTCATTAAGTAGATCGGCTGCATTAAATTGCTCCTAGGTTATAAAATGTGTCTGCACTGTGCCCTTTGAAGGACTGGAAACCCATCTATGGCATATTCCTGCCTTACAGCCAAGCTTCATATACACTGTGATCTAGACTAGGCATAGAAGATACATGAATGAATGAATGAATGAATGAATGAATGAATATAAAGTACAATACATTTTATTAGAAACTTACAGTAAATTTAGTAAATATAATGATTTCCCTCCTCCTTGTGCAGCTGCAAATGTAATGCTGAATGGACACTTTTTTTTTCAGCACTTGTGGGGTGGAAAGCCGAGAACAGCGTGGCAGAGATGCGCTCTAATTCAACTCGGCTAGGGCTCACTTTTCCCTCACCATCCTGCAGTCATCCAGCTGTTATAAAAGGGGGATGTGACCATACCCAGGTGAGGAGGGTTTTCTTTATTTATTTCCTTCCTTGCTTTCCTTTCTTCCAATGATGCTGAAGCTCAGTATCATGGACCGTACAAGTATATTTTCAGTTGCATTGAGTTTGATATCTAATAACAACTAATAGCTACATCATGCTTAGCAGAGCTGGTATCACCCTGTTAATATTTCCCAGCTTAGTGTGTAGTGTTAATACTAAATCATTTGTGCGTATTGAAGAGGAAAGTGAAGCGCTTAGCTCTGAATTTATTTTCTCATTCGATTTAATAATCCAAGCATTTTTGCTGTTTATCTAGAGTATATTTTGACAAACTAGATTGTCGAACATCAACTTAAAGTGGACATGACCTAAACTGGAAGTCTTTTCTTGTTCAGTTTTTTTTGTTTTGTTTTGTCTTACTTTTTTAGTCTTTTTAGTCTTCAATTTCACATTCCAGTAAAATTGCCTAATAAATACAGTCATGAAAATGTATGCATCAACATATTTAATTATTTTTAGGGCAGAATTTCCACTCAAGTAAAATATGCAAGTTGAACAAAAATTAACAACGTTAAATATTTGTATGTTTTTGTTAAACCCATTAACTAGAATGATGTATATTTTTAAAAATCTATTTATAGTAGTAACATAGGCAACATCAAACTAAATATGCTAAATGAGGCCAGAATAATTTTTGCATGGTCTTGAACTTTTTAAGGATAAATTAATGGTGTAAATACATTATATTATTAACTAGATGGGCCTGCGACTTCGTCCATGTGGAATTTAGTTGCACACCCATAAGCGTGGTAAAAAAATGTAACAAAAATTTTTACGTGTTACCGTGAGGTGCGCGGAATGAAGGTGTGAGATCACGTTAATTAAGTAGAGTTCAATCGCACACTCATAAGCGCATATAAATAAATGTATAGCACCATCTGTTGAATTTTGAGATGAGCTAATGATTTTTTTAAATTAGATTTTTTATGATATAAGGGCGTTTCCATTTAAATTACAAAGTAGCATATCTTATTTTTCCAAGGACCAATTGTGATTAAACAAAGCCTACATGCTACCTCAAGCTCGGCTAAATATGTGTGTAAAAATCTCATTAAAATTTGTTCAGTTTGTTTTTTTTACATGATGCGTGACAACAAATATACAGTATCTAGACTATA